>JARHVA010001814.1:1715000-2315000 GCA_037957365.1 Torreya grandis
TCATTTTAACCACCTAATACTTAGATAAATGTGAGTCAATATGGTCTTACCCACACACCTCTATCCATGTATTATTATGTGGTCTTCCTAATGGAGTCATTACTGACTTATGCCCTTACTTGAGTACTTATATAGGCTATAAAACAACCAATGCCTTAAGGGTAGTTTCAATAAAGTTCAACAAATAGTGGTAGAGTAAGATCAAATTCAATATAAGAATCATCATACTATTATTTCTTAAGTATGATTTAAAAAATCACAAGCAACAAATAAAGATCGAAGGAAAAAGACTATTTCCAAAATCAATGCAAATCATTTGAACACCTTTTCATTTTATAGGCAAACTGACATACAAGGTTTGACATACCTTCTACAAGAAGTATGAAAGCTTTGAGGGATGTTTCAACAACCATGCTTAAGTTATGATTAGGAACATCTTATCATTTACAAGAAGGGTACAAGTGCATGACAAAATCATGCCTATGAATTATATAAAGACTTAGGTTAGATTTACATTTCCCATTATTATCAACATAAATTCCTCATTAGTTAAACAAATCGATACATATTAATAGTTTTAAGGACTAAATGTACTTATGTGAAGTCTTTCTTAAATATTATTCTTAAATATCTATCCATTAACTTAAAGCCATGATCTTAGCCCTAATGTTTATTGTATTTCTTACATGAAAACTAGAGTTTACTTAATATTTAATTCCAAGATAGATTATTATAATAACAATATAAGTTCATAACTTCTTTTACCATTCAAATATAAGAACCAATTATTAAAAATATTCAATGGTCTATTCCAAACATGGATCATTTATTCTTTAATCACAAGATGCTTTAGCAAGGACTAGTCATATCCATTTTACAATTTTCAATGAAGTATAGAATTTCCAACTTAACTTCAACATATTCATAATATTAACTTAATATTAATGATGACTAATTATAATAAATTAATTTAGGATCTACCCATACAGTCCATGGCATGTAACAATGATTAGTATTTTAAAAAGTGAATATACTATCTTCTAGGAAACCTTTCTTTAGAAGATGTGTACATATTAATTACTTAAGTAATTATCCCAATTTTATCATTATCACACATTCCATTGAGTTATTACAATGATTCACATAAATATTAAGCTGAATATAATGCATTCAATTTATCAATTAAATTACAAGGATTTCATTTAACTAAGTCTTATAGTTATAGTCCAAGTCTTTAATGAAGTCTCAAAACTTTCATTAGTTAATCCATGTCACACATAGGTTTCATAATAAGTAGGTATTTGAAAACTTTGTTAAAATATAACTTTCAACTTCATCCAAATTTACTGCATTATAATAGGTATCACAAGTAGACTTATTCAAGTCATTTGGCTTATACAAGCTTATTATTATAAATAAATCAAAAAAATCAAATTTAACATAATAACATTATGTTTCAAGTCCATATACTTCATGTAAGAAAATAATCATTCCATACTCAAGCTATCTTTTACAACTAAGTTTAAACACTATTATTTGCATATTTAAATAACCAAGTAATTTCTCAATCAAAATACCAATGATCTAAAAGTACAACCAAATAAATGAATAAAATTACTAAGCACGAGTTAACATAAAATTGATGTTATATAACAACTCAAGATGCTACAACATTATAATCAAAATTCTCAAACCAGTTAACTCTAATTAAGTTTTTAGCAACCAGTACAAGATAAAGAACTCATATTTATATTCTTCTATCAAAGTATTTATGAATAAATGTAAATTCATGTTAAACTAGTAATACCGTATTACTCAAATAATCAAATGATCAATTATGAATATGTCATGAATCAAACATACATGACTATGTTACATCACTTTATATTAAAATACAACTATGATGAATAACATAAATTACAACTATAAGAATTACATAACAATTTTAATTTATTTTCAGCTAATTGTCATTAATCAAAGTAAGACAAAATAAATCCAATCATTGCATGGAATCTAATGAATCTAAACCTATCTCATCATTCTCAATGAGCTCAAATATAAGTGGTCATAGACCACCCTAACCATCAATTGGATATGGACCGGGGCAACAAAAAAAAGTGGTGAAAGGATTATGAATAAACCAAGCTTGAAAACATTCAAAAAAATGACCAACAAAAATAAAATGAAACACGTAAACCAACCCATCAAGATCCATTAACTTGGTACTTGATTATGACTTCAACTCTTTTTTCAAGATTCTTAATTTATGGGTCATATTCTATTCTAGAATATAATATGGCTTGTAAATCTATATGCAATAACCTATGTGGTAGTCATCTTCACTTACTAACTTAACATATATTTATGAGTTAAAAATTAAACTCATAAAAAAGAAGATAACAATCTCAACCAAATAAGAATTAATAAATTAAAATTTATGTAGAGCTATAGGTCACATTATGAACTTTACTAAACATAGTAAAAGCTTAAATGTCAACTACAATGACTTACAAAATCATAATAAATAAAATAATCAATAGATCAATGATTTCAAAAATAATTTAATGTAATAATGAACTGATAATAATTTCCATTATCATTTCTAAAATTAAGCTATTAATTCAACATGATTCCATAAACCCAAGTCAAACTAATAATGACCAAATAATTCAAAAAAAATTAAACAATCAGGCAAACATAATTAAATAATAATAAAAAATTATTATTCCATAATCCACTGCAATCATTTTAAATTCCTATGGGGAATCCATATGTCCTTGCTCACATTTTTGGTTGTGGTTCAAAATAATCATCAGGATTTTTTTTAACTTTATTTCTTAAACCTGAATGTACCCAAGTTGGGGTTTCAAAAATAATAAATCAAATCAAAAACCCATGTTTACTTATAACCCAACCATAGTTGTAATGGCTTCAAAAACAATAATAACTGAGTCAAACATTACACAATCAAGCTGTTAAACAAAAACACATTCATAATAAGACTATAGTCATAATGGCTCCACTAATATTACAATATCTCTATCAAGGGTTTCAACTTAAATGACAACCATGCATAGTAAAAAATAACCCAACTAAGGGTTTAAATTATTTAAACAATATTTACCAACACATAGTCCCTCAAGCAAGCCATAACCTCCCTACTCAAGAAAATAACTTTTCATTAGAATAAAAACCCATTACATAAACTAATAACATATACATAGTCAAAATAAACATAATAACTATCAAGAACACTACACATGTTTAACAAAGCCATGGCCGAGCCATCCATGGCTGTCATATTAAAAAATAACATAATGGAAAAACCAAAGCTATGACTCTAGTTAGGGTTTTACCCATAAACAAAAAATCTAGTAACCAATGCCAACATTTATGCTAAATCCATAACTCATTTTGCCATTCAAACTACATTTATAAATTTATAAAAAAAAAAAAAAAAAAAAAAAAAAAAAAACATCACTTACTTGGTTGATGGAAGTTGACCACAAAATAATTTATCTTCTCTTATAGCTTCCAATTTTTATGCCAAACCAACACTCAAAATCCCATATCCTTTCAAATAAACCACTCAAATAATAAATACAAAAATAAACCTTAGATAACTCTTGATAACTCCTGCATGGTCGTTAAGATAAATGCATTGAACTATAGTTCTAGCTCCTAAAAAACCTCATGTAAAATTGTAGTACATTCCCCTTGGCCATCATGCCAAATTTTTTGGTAGAGTTTCCCCAAGACATTCAAGGCTAAGTCCAAATGAAGCACAATAAGACCTAAAAACACAAAGAAACATCTAAACCCCTTATACATGGTAATTCAAGCCAATGTCATGACCCTTAAGTCATTTGGCTAAAAAAACACAAACCAACTAATTACCAATGCCATCATATGGGTTGAATAAACTAACAAATAACCCCAAGCCAAACCTTGGCTTATCAAACAAACAATTCAAGGTTCATTCAACAATGCTCAATCCCTTAGTGTATAAGCCTCAAATAAAGAATAGTTAAGATGCCTCTAAAATAATCTATAACTAAATGTGGTTGTTTTGAAGAGTTAAGTCAAAATCATTAAGATAAACAAGAAATGAAAATAAGATGTCAACAATAAAAACAATTGATAAAACATATCATCAATTACATGATTGAATAGTCTATCGAAGTCAACAAGCATGGAGTCATTGAAAACATAAAACACCAAAATGAAAAAAAATGATACTATCAATAAGAAAACAACACTCACCAAGTAATTACGACTTAATCAATGATAATCAATGAGACCATATTGTAAATAGTAACATGGAATAAAATGAAGTTTGTATAAATGTAAAAAACTAACTCAAATAAACTAATACTAAAATTGATCATAAAATAATAACACACAATAATTAAATTAAAAAAATGATTAAATCATCAATATCGATAAGCTCAAACTTTATGTTAGAATTTATTGTTACATTTATCCATATTATTTCTTCATGTTTACCTATTGTTTGGGTCCAAATACAACCTAGCTCAAGTACCTGTCCTTGTAGTCAATAAATAGAATATCAACAACATCTGGACATTTAAGTATAATAAATATAATAACAACATTTAAATAATACATCAAACTAAATAATGAATCAATACACATTAAGTAATAATATCAAATGATGTAATGAAAATGTAATCCATAATTGTTTCAACAATTATAATAAAAATGTATCAATGTAGATCATTAAATTGTAACACCTCAGTAAAAACAACAAATATGTCTCAAATAGTTCATAACTAGTCTATATCAGCACAAATGAATTAAATGTAGGTCAATTAGGGTCATGACACCTACTAGAACCATTAATGTATAGTTACAGAAACTTGATTATTTTTAAAAATTGATTGCATGAATATGTTCATTTGTTTTGGGAATTTAAAACCTTGTTTTTTCCTTAATTATACATAGATATATGGGAAAATGATCTTATCCACAACCTTAAAAACTCATCAAAGACAAATACAAACTTAGGGATTCAATGAGAGGCATGTGCTATCCATCCATTATCATTATGCCCATGTACTAGAACAAGTATTGAAAACATTAATAAATGCAATTTAGCAATAAGTTTTTGATGCAAGACATAAGCCCTATATAAACTTTGTGTTAGCATGAACAAGTGGCATAATGCAAATGAATATTTCAATCTCGAATAAAATTATACTTTACACACTCAATTTCTTATCCTTAAATAATTAATAGAATATTTATTTAAATTCATGGATCATACCATTTGTTTCCATCCCCTATATGCACTAATACACCTATGTATTTGTATATTTCTCAAATTCAAATTAGTGTAGACACCTAATTTTGGTCCAGAAAGAGAATTTTTGTATGGTAATTTTATGTTTATCAATTATATTTTATATTAGGCTCTTATTGATGAATTTTTATTATGTATTAGACTTATTCTAGCCTGTTCACTTTCCATTCCTTGTGTTTTTCCTTTCCTAAGTGTTCTCTGTCCTCCCCTATTTAGTTTTTTTTTGAGCTTTTTGATAGAAATGTAGTAGGACATTTTTAGTTTTCTAGGAATGTACCATTACATTTTTGGTTCCTTTTTTGTGGGACATTTTAACCCTTGTTTTTGGTTCCCCATGTCTTGTGTTCCTCTTTTTTTTCATCCTTTCATACCTATTATGTGATGGCTTGTACACCAATTGGGTCCAAAATTTAAATTGAAAAGTCTTTAAATATACCAATGCATTAGTACACATATGATAAGATATTTTGAATGTGAATGCCACTTGTGATACATAAATTTAAAATAAGAGTATACAATTTATAATTGAAGTGCATATAGTATAGTGTGATTCAAGATCAAATTTTACATTTGCATTGTGCTACTTGTTCAATATATTATAAAAATTCATATAAAGATTAAGGATTTCATCTACTATTTCTTGTTAAACTGAAATGAGTGTTTTCTTCCAATTTTTTTTTCCAAAATAGAAGCCTGATGATATGTGAGGGATAACTTAGATCTATCATTGAATCCAACATTGTTTATTGCTATTTGATGCATTATTAGGGTTCCAAGGAAGGAGATTAGTTTCCCAATGTCTTGCAGTGAATTCCTAAAAAGCGAGTGAGGTTTTAAAAGGTTAGGAGTAAAGGAACATGGTGTTTAAATTAGTTTTACAAAATTTGATTTTTTTTAAAAACATAATAGTATGGTTCTAGTTATGATAGTAAATCACTGCTATGGTTTTGGTATTTTGATAAAATTTCTTTATTTGTTTTGAATTTTTGGGTTTTGTTCGCCTTGTTGTCTAGATATATTTTCCAGTGCATGTTTCTCTTGACTATATTTAAATTTATAAAAATTAAACTATTCATTTTGAACCCCATATTTTAAATTTTTTAATTATTATAGAATATCCATTACTACAATTAGGTCTTATTTTACCATTTTATTTGATTGAATATGGTGAGATCTAATTACAAAGAAGTGTGGGTAAATGTATCACATTTTGATGTGAAAACCATTTTTCCAAATCTACATTTTTGTGAACCTGTGCACTCTTACACCCATTTAGTGTTATATATTGATTTCATTATGATGTATCTTATTTTTAGAAGGATTGTTTAATTAGTTTATAATTATTATCCCTATTTATTGTGTGTTATTTTCAAACCCTAGTTTGTTATGTTTGTCTTATCACTCAAATACTAAAGTATATTTCATGTTACATAAGTTTACATATTATGCCACCTAAAATGATTAGATATACGAGCCATAAAATAAAATATGATATATATAATTAAACTCATTTTTATTTTTTGAATTCACTTTGGTTAACACTTGAGCTTATTTAAAAAATAAACTAGTATCTCTCAATGATGTTTATGTTCCTCTTATTGTTAAATCTTTTATTATAAATGAAGTTGAAATACATGTGAATGATAATGATTTGAATGTATCTAAAATTGATAATACTTCTAAAAATGATCATCATGTTGAGAATGATAGATTTGAAAGACTGATATGCTTATAAAACATATTCAAGATTATCCTAAAGAATGGATGTCATGTTGTATGTGTTGAAATATGTCTAACATCAAACCCTAGGTCAATAGATTCCAATTAAAGATATACCACATATATTAATTTTTTTATATTTAAATTAGAATAATCTATATCAAAATTTTAGAGGTCCCTCTTCCACACCTAATTATGTAATCACTTTCCAACCTACTTGTAGTGATATTCCTCCCATTATTATAGCCTTGTTGATGTCTCTTTGCCTTATGAAAATGGTTTTAATGCTTATATATTTATTCCAAATTCTTCACATGTTGATTATAAAATTACTCAATCATCTCAACATGCTTCCTAAATTTCATCTCTTCTTTATAGTTTTTCTCAATTGTCTTCTTTGAATAATGCCTCTATTTCAACCTATCATACAACCAATTATCTTCCACCCCATGAAATATCCACACTTATGCAAAACTTGTGTGATGTTAAATAAAAAATTAAAATGATTTCTCAAGGGTCTCAATATTCTTGTACTAGGATCACCTCACATAATATTTTTCTGAACCCAATGGCTTATGATGTTATTTTATATTGTTTCCCCATAGGGTTATTTTATTTGAAGTTAAAATTGTTCAATGGTAAATGAGATACTTCTCATCATATTAAATATTTATATTATTATTGTCTCAAATTTGAACATAATGATAAATTTTTGACTTATATATTTCATATAAATTTAAAATATTATTCTCTTGATTGGTTTTATGTTGCAATGTGGATCCATTTATTATTTCATTATTTTAGTTGATAATTTTCTAACTATTTTTTTATCAGTATCAACGTGAAAATTAAATTTTCATAAATTTATCAAGTAAAAAAAGGAACTATTGAGAATGTTAGAGAGCATGTGATTATATTCAAGACAATGGTTATAAAAATGACTCACCAATTACCTCATAGTCAATTACAAAGTATGTTTGCTCAAAGCTATTTTTACCAATTAAAGACAAAATGGTCTTCTATACCTTCCCATATTTCAATAATGTTTGTTATGTGGTTATAAACTAAGAGATAAATGTTTTAGATGCTAACAGACATAAATATGGTACAAATTCACTTTCCTCTAGTGAATTCAAATTTCAAGGTAAAAATTATTTAAGGCTAAGCATAGTGATGATGTTTTTCAACCTAAACATGAGGCAAGGAATGTAGTGAATCAACCACCCAATAAGATAATTTTTGGGACCTCAAAATACACCTATTAAATTAGGTACATTGATATACAAAGGGAGAATTAAGGGAATTTAATACTCTTATTTTAGGACTACTATTTGGACATTCTAGGGCATGATTTGTAGGTATTAGGCTCCATTAGATAACCTGCTTAGAATGAGTCTCTAAGAGATGTGTCGTTATCACCAAAACCTCAACATTATCTACACATACAATAAAATTTTAGAATAACTAATCCTATTTAAAATTATGATAATTCACTAACCTATAATTTATAATTTAGTTTCAAGAAACTTGATTCAAAGTTTCAAATAGAGAAATGTCAAAATGAGGGAAAGGTTAAATTAGAAAAGAAGGATTTTTGGGTGAATATGGAAACATCAATGCTTAAGATTGAGTATGGTCCCAACTAAAATGTTAGCAATGTATGATGAGTTTCACATAATCTCAAACTTTGACCACATAGGGAAGGGAGTCAAAGGAAATATCATGTGATCAATTCCTATAGTTTCACTCTATAGAGAAACACTTACAAAATTATAGTTAACATACACAAAAACTTATAAATAATTTATAAAATAAGAATAAATAAATAAATAGAATAGAATAACATGTAATTCATTCTAAATTAGACACATGCATTGTATAAAAACTCATATCATATCCTTTAACACTAATGTTCTCCCACTTTCACCATGATATTGGAAGGAATTCATAAATCAAACACAATATAATGTAAAAAAATACATGCATTAATTTTATTGTGTCTTCAATATAAAATACCAACCTTAAAATAGTGATACAAAATAGAATATATAGGAATGAGATGTGATTCTCCACCAATTTTCGTGGAATCCCACTTTGATCCATCATGGAAAAATAGTTATAACAATACAATAACGTGTCCTAAAATAAATAAAAGGGGGGAGAAAAAAAGAAACCATGACAAAAACTTTCCATTTAGGGACCATAATAGAAATGTTAGTATCATAAGATGGATCCATAAGGGGGACCACCTCTCAATTGCATCTAAGTGCCCTACTAAGCCATTACTGCTTAAATAATGAGATTTGTATCTTTGTTAAGACTGGGTAGTGTTGACCAAATTTGAGCTTAAGTAAAATTTTGGCCAACCCCTACTATTTTAAACTTTTTATAAGATTCCCATGTGTCTTATAGGGTGTTATTTTGGTCTATTGTCTTACTAATCCTCTCCTTAGTCCTTGTTGAGGTCCACCCCTTATGCAATAGGCTAGTCAACTTGAGTCAAAGGTTGTTCAACCTTGGTAAAAGGTAGTCAAAGGGTCAAATTGTGTTTAAAATATCCTAATGTGGTCCTTAATATTCTTACAAGTCATTAACTGGTCATAGGTCTTGTCTCACATGGAAAAGGGGGGCTTTGAGCCATTTTAGCCCATTTAATGACTTGTATGGATTTTTATGGAAGAAAATTTGACACCCAAGTGATTTTCAAAGTGGATCATGTTAGAATCATGTCAATAATAGTTATTTTTTAGGAAATAAGTAGTTATGTTTAGTGGATGGTAGTTTTCCCTAAAAAATAAGGATTTTTGGGCACTTATACGAACTTCCCAAGTCCACCATCAGCTAAAAAAGTGGGAAGAATAACTCTTCACCTCCAAAAAGGTCATATAAATGTTTTTTTTCACTTTTTTCAGACAAAATTGCATCTGAAATTCATTTCTCTTCTTTCTCCATTGGCAAGCCAAGGAAGGGTAAGTTCAAACACTCACCATGAGAGCTACAGATGGAGTTAAGGAAAATGCTTCTACAAGTGGATATTAATTGGAGTCATATTCACATAAATAATATGAAATTGATATTTGGTGCTTCATACTTCATGAACCATTAGTTTGATCCTAGGTATCTTCTTGTGAATGATTAACCATTGGGGGTCACTGTTTGGGTTTGTGTCAAATTTTCTTATTTTGAATTGATGTGTTTTATTATTACAAGGGAATATACATGATATTAAAAAATATTTCCATGATTTTACTTGTTTTTTATAGTTCATTTGTTGATAGAGTTCCTTCTAGGCTTGTTTCTTGGCCTAAAGACCACACTTGCAGACTTTCTTACAAATCTTCCCCTCCAAATGCTTTCTACAGGTTTCCCACATGGGAACAAGGGAATATAGGATGGTTTCAATTTTTTTGACCATATACCATGATTTTTTTAGTTTGTATATCTTCTCACCTTGTATAATTTCATCGTTCCATGCCTCTATCCATTAATGTAATTCAGCACTATCACCTACAGGTTCCATCCCTTTAATGGAGGCATTCATGCATAATTATGAAATGACCAAATCTAAGGAAGGTTTACATGAGTCTTGGAAGTGATTTTTATGTTTGATATATAATGATGAGACTTAGGAGATGGATGGATGGCTCTAAGAGCAATATTTTGACTTTAGGGACTGAGTCCCTAAACACACTAAACATAGCTCTCAGGGGTCTTTTTGGTTTTCCTAAGTTTAAACTATAGTTGATTTTGAGGATTCCTCTTATGTCAAAATTTTAATTTTATATATGGATAAACATCATTATAAATTTTATCTTTAAGGGAAAAGGGTCATGTATGTTTTGAGATCTCCTAGAATGGCAAAAAGACACTAAAAAGAGGCAGTAATGTCTATAAGATTTTAGAGGGAAGGTTGATGTTGGCATCCCTTGAGGGAGTTATAAGAATGTAAAAGTAATGTAAATAAGTTAAAACACCCAAAAAAGTAACTTCAAGAACCTATATCATGAATGAGGAGGTGGTTTCCTCAAATGACCATTGTAGGCCATCCTTTGTCCATACACAAAATTGTGAAGGACATCTACAGGCAAATAACCAAAAATCTATGAAATAAGCATGGTTTTGAGAAATTTTTTGAGGTTTCATGATTTGTATATAATAAAAGCTCCATATACCATCATAAAATGACCATTTACATGTTCCAAATGACCAAATGACAACCTACAAGCCTAGGAATTGACACTTATAGCCTAGTGTTGGAAGTTAGTCCTAGTCAGGGGTAAGGGAGGTTTGTTAAGATCAAACCATGCATATAAGCATATGAAATGATCGTAATATTTGAATATAAGAGTAAAAAAAAAATTAATTTCATACATTTTTGGCTAAATACATATCAAAATGTGCCTACAGGCCTGTAAACAAACACACACAGTCATATGCATAAGTAATATAAAATTAGTTTAGAGTAAGGTCATTATTAAGCCCAAGTGAAGCATATAGTGTGGTGAAATGATGTGATTTGATGAAATGAAGATAATAAATGGTTTTCATATATATGTTAATACAAAAAATCACCCTATAAACCTATAGTCAAAGCAAAGAATGATTGTCTCAGTCAAGAGGAATAATGAGGAACTGTCAAGCCTAGAAAGCCTAGAGCAAGTTTTGAAGATGGTGAACCCAAGTTGGAATAGAGAGGGGTTATAGAAACTATAATAAAACTTGGAAAATTTATAGTACCCAGAGGAGAATCATTTAGAAGGAAAAAAACTTTATTTGATGTCTCAATCTTGTTAGGGCACTAGGTTTGAGAAGGCAAAGTGTCAAGTGGTGACCTCTTAGAGAGGTATGAAGGGATTCATGAATTATAACCTGATTTATTAGCATAAAATAAGTGTAATGACATCAAAAAATATCCCTAAGCAATACAAACTCATTTTGTCATGGGTCAAATGACTCAGTCAGTACAGGTAGGGTAAGGGGGATTTTAGAGGGAAGGTTGATGTTGGAATCCATTAAGGGAGTTATAAGCATGTAAAATTAGGGGAAAAAAGTTAAAACACCCCAAAAAGTAACTTCAGGAACCTAGATCATGAATGAGGAGGTAGTTGCCTCAAATGACCATTGTAGGCCATCCTATGTCCATACACAAGACTATGAAGGACATCTATAGGTAGAGAACCAAAAGTTTGTGAAATAAGCATGGTTTTAAGCAAGTTGTTGAGGTTTCATGAATTTTATACAATCCAAGGTCCCTATACTATAATAAAATGACCATTTTCATGTTGAAAATGACCAAATGGCAACCTATAGGCCTAGGAATGCACACCTATAATCTAGTGTTAGAAGTTAGTCCCAATCAGGGGTAAGGGAGGTCTATTAAGTTAAAAACATGAATATAATAATATAAAATGATGGTAATAGTTGAAGATAAGGGTAAAAAAAATTATTTTCATACATTTTTGGGATAAACATATATCAAAATGTGCCTATAGGCATATAAATAAGCACACATAGTCAGGGGCATAAGTAATACAAACCCAATTTGGAGTAAGGTCATTCTTAAGCCTAAATGAAGCATATAGTGTGGTGAAATGATGATATTAATATAATAAATTATTTTAATATACATTTGAAGAAAAAAACTCATCGTATCAACCTATAATCAAAACAAAGAATGACTGTCTTAGTCAAGAGGAATAGTGAGGAACTGGCAGGCCTAGAAAGCCTAGAGCAAGTTTTGAAGATAGTGAACCCAAGTTGGCATAGAGATGGGTTATAAAAACTATAATAAACCTTGGAAAATTTATATTTATAAAATGAGAAGCATCTATAAGGAATAAAACCCTATTTTTTGTCTTAGTCCTGATAGGGTACTAGGTTTGAGAAGGCAAAGTGTCAAGTGGTGACCTTATAGGGAGGTATGAAGGGATTCATGAATTGTACACTGATTTATTAGCATAAATTATTGTAATGAAAATATAAAAACATACTTAATCCATCCAAAATCCTTTTCTCATAGGCTAAATGACTCAGTCTGTACAGGCAGGGTAAAGGGGAGCCTTGTTTCAAGAGGAAAATGTGAGATTCCACTAGCAACTAAGGTTGTAATTGGATAAATAATATCAAAAATAATTAAATAAGGGTGAGGAAGATGTATAAATAGTTTTTATGCATCAATAAATTTTTAAAGGGGGAGTCACAAGGAGGTTTGGGTGAAAACATGTAAAAAATATGGTTGTGACCCCTTTTTTGGCAAAGTTGAGTTGGTTTGACAACTTAGACTTGGAATCTGATGAAACCCTTTGGTAAAAGTGATCATAATAGACTATTTTATTTCAAAAAACATTCATATTTCTCATAAAAATAAGGAAATATGCCTTTATTTTGTCTTAGAGGTGGGTCACTCCTTATATGCAAGAAAATGGTAGTTTTGGGGAGAAGTGAAAAATGGAGGGCTTGTGCTTAATCTAACTAGTAAAAGAGGTTTGTATAGTTGGGGTACATATAGAGGGACCTCAAAAACCAATATATAATGTTTGGATACAAATTTAATGATTTACACAAGGAGGTCTGTAGGTAGACCTAGTGGGAAAACATGCAAACCCAACTCTAAATGAGGTGTCACTTCAAGATCTAACCTTCCCTAGGTACTATAATGTTTTGTGTGATGTATAATAGGGTAAATGTGATATGTTAATGCTATTATAATTAATTTATGATGAGTATTTTCATATTTTGGTTCATAAATTACAAACAAGCCTATTGGCAAGGCATGACTCTTGTTCCAAAATAGGGGTAACTTCCATTTTGAGGTCTTTTTGAACTATCCGAAGGATTTAAACATGTTGGTAGGTTATAATCAGAGGTGAAGAAGCTTTGGTTGGAAGATAAACTCCACAAGAAGCCACATCCAACTCCAAACACATTGAAACCCTCGTAGGAAGCATGAAAACCACATGAAGGTCAAGTTCAATCACTCATATCCTTCACAAATATTTACATGAGACCATAAGCCATTTGGAAATGTTAGGGAGGGTCATTAAGGAACCCATAGTGGAATTTTATAAGAGGTTTAATGTTTGTTCTTTATGAACAAATGTTAAGACCTAAAACCTCCAAAAAACCCTTGTAAAATGCTTATAAGGACTCGATTGGGAAATGGAGGATTTTAGAGAATCTAGATGAAATGGGATATCCATAAAACAATATAGAGGTTATAGAATACTCTAAAAGGATCCTTAATTATACATGTTAGAGGAAAATAGGGATTTTTTTAACCATTTTGAGTGGTGTATAGGCTACAAGAAGAGTTAGATGAAACCAACTTTGGGAGGAATATTTACACTTGATCTAACTCTAAAAATTCACCTCATCTCATGAGTTAGCCTAGAAATGCCCTAGCCAGGCCTTAAATTTCAGCCTATCTAGTGAGCCAACTAGTGAACACTTGGAGAAAGAGGTGAAAATCAATTTATGAGGCCTTTTTATGGTTTTTTAATGAAACTAATGATAGGAAAACATTTGAAAAATGTCATGCCATCTTTTTCATGGATCAATTATGAAAATTTAGAAGCTTTTGAATGCCAAGTGGAGAAGGTACATGGATAAGAGCCCTTTTGAAACTGCCAATGATGATTTTACATGTAAAAAATAATAGGGATGGTCAAGGATAAATAAAATTCATGTGGAGACTTGTTGGTAACCCCTATTTCTTAGACCAATCATCAGACCTAACCATATGTATGGATAAGGAAATTTTTGGAAGGCAAATCTTATAGGCAGTTTCTTATGCCAAACTTGTAGGTTTTATGCTACTTTTCACTATATTTATGAATTTTTTGGACAAGTACACCTTCATGACATGGCATATCTCACCCAACCTCTACGTTATATGTAATTTTAACTAATATTCACTTAGTGACATATGTTCTTTATGCCTTTTCAACTTCTCTTTTCTCTCTCTTCCTTCAAGTTCTATAAATGTAATCCATTTTGGATATTTTAAGGGATTCCAAATATTAGTATGGTGAATCCCTATCAAAATTTTATCTTTATTTGTATTTGAGACAATGACAAGTAAGATGGTTATACTTTAAGTTCATTTGCACTATGTGTTGAAGCAATCCATTGTGAAAGTCAAGTATAGATTGAGTTCATCTTGTTTTCATGCAATCCTTGAATGTGTTGTGGAAAAGTGACTTCTCTCCTAATATGTTTCATGAAGTGTATGATAATAAAATAGACTCTTTAAGTGTGTATGAGTTTGGTAGAGTCATATTTGACCTTCCCTTCACTTGCCTTCATTTGTTAGTTATTATTTGCCTTTATGAGAAACACTAATGCTAGGGAACTCCATTGATGGTGTGAGGCTATTTTGGTTGTATTAGTTAATTATGAAAGTTCCAAGTGTATTAATGGAAGAAGTTCTTTGTGTATCACCTCCTATTTTAGGTTTTATTTATGTATCTTTCTCTCCATTTTCACCCACAATAGGTAGTTTTAGAGGCATAAGCACATCAAGTCATATCTAGGGAGCTAGCCCTTTTCAATCCTAGAGACTCATCTCTCTTAAAAAATTTACCACAAACTTGAGGGATGATTAAATGTTGCATCAAGTTGAAGGATCTTCATAGAATGTCCTAGGGTGCACAATTTGATTACAATAGGTAGGTTGATAGGTGGTTCCATGAATAGATCCTCAGACTACAACAAAAACTTAGTATGTGCCTTAAGAGGGGCCTCAAGAGATACCTTCATTATATTATCTAGGCTGATGTTGGAGGTAGATTGTGTGGTAAGCTTAAAATATCTTGGGTTCAATCTTTATTGGCTTTTTCCACCTTATCCTTCATGATTACCTTAAATTGCTTGAGGTGGACTCAAAATTCATCGATGATGAGTAAAGTGCCATTAGGGTGGAAGAGAAAAATAATGATGACCTCCTTAAATTAATCAAGTATTTGGTCCCAAATTTTCTCTAAGGGTCTGATGTCATCTTTAATGTATTTGATACAATCCTTAAATGCATTCCTCATGCTCCTTGTAAATATCTAGTAGAAATTAAGGTCCATGAGGAACATGATTTTGATCTTGGGGAACATCCCCTTATTGATAATAACTACCATATTCTTAAATTTATTGTTAAATCTAATGATTTGGTCTAAGTATTATTTTGCACTTTGGAAGAGTACACTATTCTTTGAAAAAGCTTTGATCATCTCTCCTAAGGCTATGAACAATTTTACAAGTGTTGTTTCCACCTTGGTAATAAGGACAACTATGAATGAGCTCCTAACTTGGGAATACAAGGTCTTGAATTGTTCCTTAAGATCCTATATGACTTTATTTATTAGCACATTTATGGTATGTACCATAAAGATAGAGTCCTTTATAATATTTTTATTCTTTCATCTAAGTCATCTTTTTGTTGAGGAAAAAGGGTCCTTTTCTATTCTCTACATAACTGGGTGCCCATCTTGGGTGAAGGTTTGGATCATTAACCTATTTAACCTATAAATATATTTATCATATTATGTATGGATGTTTGGGCCTAATGGTAGACTATCTTAGGTATCTGTGACCCAAAATTCTCCATGGGACCAATCCATCCTTGTTTTCCCATTATTCTTAGGGTTTTTAAAGATGAGGCATTATATGAAGTGGATGGTGGAAGCATGGGTGAAGGAGGTAAGAAAGAAGGAAATGTAATGGGATGGATGATGGAGGGGGAGGCATGGGTGTAAATGTATGAGTGACCAATGGATCTACCCATGGGAACAAGTGTGATCTTAGTTAGTATTGATTCATATAGAGTTGGGGACTAATTCTACTTGGGAGCTTAGTGTTCACCCTGAAAGAAAGAATAGGTTTATTTAATCCAATTCATAAGGAACCAAGTGTGTGAGAGAGGGAAGACCAAGATGGTGATGTAGGTGAAAAGGGAGGCTATGTTTATGGCATTTGAGTAATCAACCTTGGGTGCTTAACATGCTTCTACTGAGAGCTCATTTGTGCTGTTGATGTACTTGGAGGAGTAGAACTAGGAGCCTAAGGTAAAAAGAGGTGCCTAGTGAATACTATGTTGATAAATAAATTTGGTGGGTTACCCAAGATTATTTTACTTGAAATTTTTAGATCACTAGAGGCTATAAAAGTAAGGGAGGTTTGCACACTTGGGACTAAAGGAGATTTAGGGGAAATTAGAATAATAGAAGGGACCAAGGCTATAGGGACCATTATGATTTTAGGGGTAGGAATTGGAGCACTTATAAGGACCATAATAATCACATGGGCCAACCCAAGGAAAATTTTAGGAGTGGGCCAAGGTAATGTATTACAAACTAGAGGTGCATGGAGGCTTGGATCACCAAGGGTTATAAGAACCAATATAGTAGGGGAACTTTGGGAGAACTTGCACGGGAACATATAGGGGAGATACCATAGGAGAAGGCTATACTTAGGATGGAAATCTAGGAGGAGATATCATATGCTACTTAGATATGCCATAGGTGAGAGTTTAAGGCTTTAGGGATTCCAAAAGTTAGGATTAAGGGTAGCTACCTTGAGATTTAGAACTACTAGAAAAGTGAATAGTAGGGGTAACATGAGTTTGTATTACCTATGAAGTTATTGTAAGTAAAGTGGAAGTTGAAGTTGATAGATTTGATGTTGGGACCCCTTGTAATACTAATTTATAAATACTCCTCATAGTGGCTATGACCTCCATAATAGGCTATAGGGAATGGGCCTTTCCTCTAATATGGGAACAACTTGTGCTTGTTGGTATTTACAAAGATGTGAAACTTATAGATTTGAAATCACCTCAACATTATTGAGAGGATCCTCCTATAAATTAATGAAAATGCACAAAATAGTAGATTAATTTACTAAAAATGTATGTAATAAAATATTTATATGATTAAAAAAAACATTGAAGGAATTATATAGATCATAGGACACTTTGAGGGGGAAACCTCCTTTAAGCAAGATCAACACAAATAATTAATGGATGCCTCTATTGGCCTCAACACTGACTTATATACTAAGTCTAATCTAAGAAACTACTATTTGCCATAAATGTGGGATAAAACAAAATTCTCATGGGATAACTTACAAATCATATGAATCCATAGAAGCTAATATACTAATAAAGTAAAGAGAAGGGGTTACACAAGTTCCTAACATCCTCTCCCTCTTTGAAAAATATTTGTCCTCAAAGCTTTAGATGTGGGAATTGGTGCTAAATCTAAAAGAGTGGTTCCCATGTTGCATCCTCTGGTTGTATTTCATGCCACTAAATTAATATATTTGTGATGAAGTAGGATCAAATAAGGTGTGTGTGCCTATCCAAGATTGTCTCTAATTCAAGAAAGATGGATCCTTCATTATCAAGTTTTGGTAAAATCATCTACCCTATAATGTTTTTGCCAAGAAATTTACCTAAATAAGAGACATGAAATGCTAGATGAACTCAGGAAGAAGGTGGGAGTTCCAAATTATAATCAACCAACCCAATCTTCAAGAGAACCTTATATGGCCCATAGAATTTGGGAGCTAGCTTATGATGCCCTTTCAGTTTTAAGGAGGATTATTTATATGGTTGAAGGCAAAAAAAAACCATATCACCTACATGAAAGGTGAACTTAGAATAGTGTTGATAAACTTGTTGTTTCATTATATTTTATGCCATATGAAGATTATCTCATAGGGTGATAAGGATCTGATCCCAAGTTTAGAGAAACATGTCGATCGCTTAAACTGGTGAACTACTAGGGGTGTATGGAAGGAACACTAGTGGTGATTGACCATAGACTAATTTATAGGGATTGATTTTAGCTAAAGTGTGGTAGGAGGTATTATACCACCATTAAATGAGAGGAGGCCACTTTGCCTACTAGTGTTGTTGTTTTGAGGTGAAGCAACAAAGAAAAGTTTCTAGGCATTTATTGAAAATTTTAGTCTAGCCATGCATCTGTAGATGATATGTGGAACTCATATTTAGTTGGGTGTAGATGCATTAAAATAGTTCTATCCAAAAATTTCTGCTGAAGGTTACATCATGATCTGAGATAATGAAATAAGGAATGCCATAAAGATGGAAAATCTAGTCCAAGAAAATTTCTACAACTATGAAGGTGGTATAGGGATGGCTGAGGGCACCAAAATGACTATATTTGGAGAGGAAATCAACCAAAACCAAGATCACTATTTTCTCTCCAAATTTAGGGAGCCCCTAAATGAAATCAATATAAATATATATCCAAATCTTGGTAGGGATGGCCAAGGGTTCAAACAACCTAGGAATGAGTGTGGTTTCACCCTTGTTGTGTTGGTAGGGATCACATTCAGCCATCATCTATTGAATTGCCTTTTTCATTACCTTCTAAAATAAGTTGTGGTATGATTTATCATAAGTTTTGAGAAACCCTGAGTGCCCTATGGATGGATAAGCATAAAGTTTATAGAATATAACCTGCTAAAGATCTATGCTCTAGGGAAGCACAAGATGACCCTTATATAAAAAATAAGTACCATCCCAACAATAATCTAGTACTATAGAGGGGTTAGTGGATAACTATTGAATGGTTCAAGATAATTAGGAGTCATTGACATACCCTTATTATAAAACATCCAACCAATTTGGAATAGGCATGGAAATAGCTGAAAGGGAAGCTTGGTCTACAAATGTGTAAGACAGAGCATAAACCATAATATTATCCTTACCCTTCTTGTAAGTGATCTCATAGTCATAACCCATGAGTTTGATAACCCATTTATATTGTGATGGGGTAGAGACCCATTTTTATAGAAAATATTTTAGACTTTGGTGATCAGTTTTGATGCAAAAATGATTCCCTAGCAGGTATGGCCACCACTTCTATACTGATTACAAAATTGTCATCATTTCCTTCATATTAGTAAAGAGTACTAAATTATTTATAGAAAGGGATTTGATGGTGAATGTAATGGGGTGTCCTTTTTGGAGGAGAAAAAAACCAATTCCATTACCTCAAGCATCACTCTAGGTAGTGAAGATCTTAGTAAAATCTGGCATAGCTAGAATAGGGGTAGTACACATAGCTTGCTTTATTTCTTCAAATGAACACTCAATAAATTGTGTCCATATAAAAGTATCATTTTTCAACATAGATATCAGTGGAGATGAAATCTTCCCATAATCCTTGAAAAACTTAGGATAGTATCCAGTCAACCCCAAAAAACCATGGAGGCTCTTGAATGTCTAAGGATGAGGCCAATTTATCATGATAGCAATTTTTTAAGGATCCACCTAAACCCCTTAGGATGGAAAAATATGCCCAAGATACTCCACTTCATCTTGGCCAAAAACACATTTGGACTATTTTGCACATAGATGATGATTAGAGAGAAGTTGCAGTGCGAGCTCTAGATATTGGAGATGCTCAGACCATGTTTTACTATAGATGAGGATATCATCAAAGAAGACCATAATGAATTTCCATAGGTAGGGCAAAAATATTTTATTCATCAATGCTTTGAATGTTAAAGGAGCATTAGTGAGGCCAAAGGGCATGACCAAAAACTCATAGTGGCCATCATGTGTACAAAAATCTATCTTAGGGATATCATCCTCATGAAGCTAAATCTAGTGATATCCAGAGTGGGGATCTAACTTGGAGAAATAATGAGTGCCATAAAGCTCACTAAGAAGCTCATTAATAATAGGAATTGGGAGCTTATCCTTGATTATAATGTGATTAAGTGCATAGAAGTCAATGTAGAGGTGCCATGACCCATATTTTTTAAAGGAGAACTAGGGAAGAATATGGGTTGGTACTAGGGAAAATAATGCCTTACTTTAGTAAGTCTCGAATGAACATCTCAATCTTGATATTTTGATGAAATGGCAAGTAATAAGGCCTAATGTTGAGAGGAATGCTTCCAGTAAGGAGATGAATATGGTGTTCCTCTGGCTGTGAAGGTGGCAATATGACTAGTTTGGCAAAGACACCTACATACCTTTGTAGTATGGTTTGTAAATTAGGAGTAGTGGAGACCGCTAATGGTTGCATTTGAATGGAATGGAGCTAGGCAATGACACTATGTGAATTATTATTAATAAGCTTTCTCATGTGATGTGAAATTATGATGTTGAGAGACCCCAGTTGTAAGCCTTTTAATGTGTGTTTTTATTCATTGTCTAAAAATTGCATCCAATGTTTAGTGAAATCCCATAAGATGGGTCCAAGTGTGCATAACCATTGGGCTCATAAAACAACATCAAAATTGCCTAAGGAAAATGCAAACCTGTCAGAGCACAAGTTATAATATCTAATAGAGATACATGCATAAAACACCTCGCTTTGTAAGGTAATGTGCCCCCATTAGAAATCATGACTTTAAATTTAGAGCAAGGATGGATAAAATAATCAACCTGTTTGGTGATCCAAGGGTCAATGAAGTTATGGGTACTACTTGAATCATTGAGTATTATGAGAGGGAGATTTTTGAAGTAACCCCTAACCTAAATGGTTTATGGGGTGGTGACTATTGCTAAGGCATGGAGAGAGATCTCTGGTTGGTCTTCCTAAAAAGTAGGTTCCATAATCAGTGGATCTTCTTTCAAATTATCTGCTATATCTTAAACATCTTCAAAAAATTAAATTTTGGGTAGAGAATTCATATCTTATAGGTAGATATTTTATACTACACATTGATGTCCTCGATTGAATTTGTCATCACAATTATAACATAGTCCTTTTTATCTATGGGCTAGCATCTCTTCTTTAGTCAAATGCTTGATAGGAATGATTTTAGGGGCTATCATGATTTGAGATGATTATGGAGTTATATTTATAAATGGAGTGAAATTGGATTTAAATTAGTGCTGAGCTATGATCTTGTCCTCTGCCAACTTAGCAAACCTTAGGGTTTCTATCATTATATTGGGTTGAACATTTTGGCCTCTGAGTGAATCACATATTTTAGTCTACTGATAAAGTAACTCCTAAAGAATTCATCAAATAATCCTTCTATGTGATTGGCTAGTTTTTCAAATTCTATTTGATATTCTCTCATGATTCCTATTTGGTGAAGTTTAGTGAACGCTCTAGTGAAGTCATCAAAAGCACTAGGGCCAAACTATTACAAAATGAGGGTACAAAAAATTGATCCATATAGGCTCATTATGAGCCTTGGTATACCAACAATACCATTAAAGGGCCTCATGTTCCAAGTGAAAGGATGTAAGTAGGACCTTGTTAGCATCAAAAGTATTATGCAGATTAAAATATTGTTCCACCTGATAGATCTAGCTAGTTGAATATACACCATTAAATCATGGAAAATTAAACTTCATCCCAAAAAAATTACTCGAAGAAGAAAACCTAGTGTCTGATGAGGAATTTGGATGTTATCTACCATTCATGGTGATATGTTGAAGATTAAGGTTGAGAATTTTTTCATCAAGGTCTTTGATGTGGGTCTTGAGGTAAGCAATTTCATCCTCCATGTTTTTTGCTCCTATTTGGGTTACTACCATGACCAAAATATATATTTTTTGTAATGGGTAGGAAAGCTAGAGTTAAGACACATTTAGTAAGGGAATTTTTGAATTTGGGTGAAAATAAAATGGATGAAGGTACTTTTACTAATTTTTTTTCATAGTGGAAGTATGATTGATGAAAGTGAGGACAATTTTATGAGTGAAAATGGAAAAACTAGAAAATTTATCAAAGAATTTCAAAGGAGTAGAATAGGGAGATGAACACTGTGGAATTTTTTTGAGGTAAATAGAAAAAAGAAAAGTTATGGAAAAACTAAAAAAAATAGGTAAATTGATATTTGTGAGAATTAGGAGTGGAATAAAGATATGGGACCTTAATTAAGAAAATGTGGGGAATGGAATTTTAGTTGTCTAGATAAAGTTTGAGGATCAATGGGGCTATGGATGGAGAGATATGGAAAAAAATGAAAAAAAAATTACTCTTCCAATTACTGTGTTCTATAAGACAAGTCTACTGGGAATATGTTAAAACTAATATGACAAGTCTATAGATCTGATATGGAAATTTTATGATACTCTACTGGTAATATGATAAAACTAGTATAGTAAGTCTACTGATACTCTACTAAAAATATGATATGATAGTTTTATAATACTTTGTTGGTGATATGCTGAAATTGGTATAATAAGTTTGAAGATCTGATATGGCAATTTTTTTATACCCATGGTAATAATCTGAAACTAAGAAAAATGGGCCTCAAGTTTTAATGGCTACCGAAGGGTTTAAAGATATCACTCTGGCCACCAATGTTGTTTAAGAGAGTATCACTCTCCATAAATTTTTTGGCCATGGATTTATCTCTTAGCGACAAGTCTTGGAAATAATCAATTAGGAAGTGGACATTACCTATTTTGTTAGTAGGTCCTCTCAATGGGCTAGCTACTTTGGGGTTCTCATGGTACTCTTCATAATGAGTTTTAGGGCTTTCACCCAAGCACTTCCCATAGTTATGTGGTTAAGTTTTTACCCTGATCCAAATAGATATTATGATATAAATAATTACGTAAATTAATTATACAATAGAATAGAGTTAAGACTTTATAAAAAAATTACTTAAATGGATGATGTAGTAGAAAAAAGTTAAAACTTTATGAAGGAGAAAAAAATTGGCCCTAAAAAGTGCTCTAATACTAGATGAGAGGATCCTCCTACAATAAATTAATGAAAAATCATGAAATACAATATTAATTTAATGAAAATTTATGAAATAATAGATTTATATGATTATCAAAAACACTAAAGGAATTATATTGATCGTAGGCCACTTCGAGGGGGCAACCTCTTTTGAGCTAGCTCAATACAAATAATTCATGGATGCCTCTATTGGCCTCAACACTTAATTATATACTAAGTCTAATCTAAGAAAGTACTATTTATCATGAATGTGGGATAAAAATATTCTCACAAGATGACTTACAAAGCATATGCATCCATATAAACTAATATACTAACAAAGTAAAGATAAGGGGTTGCACAGGTTTCTAACAATTATTGGTAGGGTTAAGGTGGTAGGTGTAATCTAGGTGGTTGTCATGATGGTAATTGATGTTTAACTTAGCCCAACAAAATTCCACATGAGACTTCACCTTGAATTAAGGATCCCATTATCTATCCTCATCTTTGGGGAGATTGAAGGAGTTCCTATGTGTGGCCATGGTCTAGAGGGTAGGAAAGATCATATACACATGGTTCCATATGATGATGGGGATTGAAGGATAAGACTTATGTCTTTGTTATAGAAAAAATGAATAATACCATTGATGAGATGGAAAGTGATCTCCTACCATACCAGCTAGTCTAGGATGATGTATGAAAATTTGAAAGGTCCCTAGGGTCCTTCTACCATGATTACTATATGGTATTAGTAGTACTAGTAGGCATCGATGGCTAGGATGGAATCTATCATCTTATTTGATAGTCTTGACATGTGATTCTCATTAATTTCCAAGTATTCAAGGGGAATAAGTGATCACAAATTTCTTGAATGTGGTGTTTGAAGTGATGAATATATAATTTAAAAATATCACATGGACTAGGGAACTTATAGGTCTCCATTGGGGGAATTTAGTACTCTTATTATTGATGGTGGTGCAGGTGGTATCAACTAGATAAGACATCATGTCAAAATTTCCCATGGTGTGAAACCTAGGGACATGATACAATATATTCAAAGTGTTGATGACTTTGAGAGGTAGGACCTACTTATTTTTAAGAATGATGCTAAGTAGGAGGGACCAAATATTTTTTTGACATACATGACATCACTTAGCCTATATAGATAGTTAAATAACAACATGATAATTTATACTCCTATTTGAAGGTCATGATAATATAGGATTTGACCTCCTCCTTGTCAACCTAATGGCTAGTGTCCTTGACCCAATCCTTCAGGATATCATAAATATCATGGGTCTTCATCCACTAAGTGGAAATATCTTTGTCATATGGAATGTTGTAATCAAGGAGGTTGTAATATCTCTTTAAGCCCCAAAGATGTCTATAATTTAGATATATTTATTTTTTAAATAGATAATATTATTGTTGTACTTAGAAATCTACTATAAATTGGAAAAGAGATCACCATAAGGGAAAAATTTGGGTTAGGCAGTGACTTTATGAATGCCCAAGGCTCTAAGATATGTTTGGTCATATAAAAACTTGACATCCTCCTCCTCCAGCTCATCATATCTATTGAGATTTTTAATATCTTTAATTATCTTAAATATTTCATTATAATGCTTAAAGGTGTGACTACCATCATGAATGTAGTATCCATGAACTCCTGCTCTAGATTAGGATTAGATGTGAATTATACCATTTTAAATATTGTTCTTTTATAGTGCAAGACATTTATAGAGATACGTTTTGAGCTTTGGGAATAAGTTATAAGAGGGATATGAATAAGTTGAATCGCACAAAATAGATAATGATGAGATCATTTATATGGGACCTTATATGTATCTAAGATATTTTATGAGTCATAACATCATGGGCTCATGGAATGTGAATTAAACTCTGAGTTGATGGATTGATTTTGAAATAACCATTTTTTGCCTTTAGATTTCATTTCATGTAAAATAGGCATTAATTGGATTGGTTAGTGGAAATGGGAACTTTACATGTGCTGAATCATGAGCTACCCAAATGAGCCAATAAATTTAGAGAGTGTGGTGGGCACATGCCTAGATTTGGCTCTCATGGTACCTAAGATGCATTTAGAGTCTACCACGTGTCATGTCTATCATGGTATAAAGGGTTATGTTATGGGTTTGACGTAACATGGATATTTTACATGTACAATTATCTAGTGTATAAGTACATGTGGTGATATTTGATTAGGTAAGGACTCCTAATATCTGATAGCTATGATAACTCTAGGTGTATGAGTATATTTGGTAACATCTAATTAGATTGGGCCTACCAAGATTTGAAAGCTCTAACAACTCCAGGTGTATCAACATATATGGTGATCTCTAATTAGATCAAGCCTCTTGGGATATAAAAAATCTAAAAAATATATAAGATAAAAAACATACAAAAATACTAAGTAATTTAAAAAGTGTTTCAAGATAAGAGGGTTGCATACTTATTAGAAGAAAACCTCTGAGAGGGTACCGACTAGAATTTGGGACCTAATTGATTTAGATATTTTATGAGAGGAAAAAGGTTAGTGATCATAAATAAATTAAGTATAAAAACACTTCAAAATCATGGTGTCTCTATATTTTTCAAAATAAATATCTCACAAAATTTATCCAAAAACAAGAAAATGGGCTTTGTTAGAACTATATTTTTTAAAGATTCAGATATAACAGGTGCCTAAGATTTTGAAATCAGATGGGGTTTATATTGGGCTCGATAAAGGGAAAAAGTTTTTATATTTATGCCTATTAGGGGTCCCATTTTTATATGAAAAGGGATGTGTTGGTCACAACAAATGATGACTATGAATGGAAACCATTGTCTAGCATTTAGAACTAAGAAATATAAACCTTCACTTTAAATAAAAAAGATAGATAATGGAAGCCCTTTCAACATAACAAAATAATAAATGAAGAATTTAAATATTCTTGAGAACATAACATACTACGTTTTAGTTCCTTTAATAGGTCATCTTGTGTGAAAAGTGATTCATTGCCTTTCATCTCTTTTCGAATTCAACACGAAGCTTGGAAGTGACCTAAGTAATAAGAACTCCTAAAAGGTACTAATTTTTCACATATTGGTTTGGGAAGGGGAGGATCAATAATTTATTTACTACCAACAAAGTGTCTATATCGTTGATAGATGCTTTTGGTTCCACTCTAGGCCTTGCTCCATTGCTACCTAATCCAGAAAGCATATTATATTACCAAATCAACCTTTCTTAGGAATAAAATTTAATATTCTCTTGATATTTTTAGACTTTATTTTATTATGATATTTTCTCTATCTTTGACCCATGAGGGTTGGGAACTAATGTAGATAAGTTAAATGATTGATTCAACAAGCAATTATCACCCAAGGGGACCCTTTGTTGTCTTATGAATTCAAAGTGATTTCTTAATGTATATAGTGAAATGATGACCTCTTGTTAGTAATAAAAATATTATTAATTTACTTGATATTTTTTGTATTAATGAACTCATTATTTTAGGATGCTATAAAATATTTTCCATGTAAATTATATGTTTAATCATGAAGACCAATTTTTTTGGTTCTTATTTCTTAGACTATGTTCCCAATGCTTCATTAAACATTTGAGGGGGAGAAACCATGGTATGTAGTGACTAGAGTCACACTCTTGGGGATAGGGAAATAAATAATTGGTAACAAGTTTTAGGAATGAACTCAAGGGTAGGCATAGGAAAATGAGGAAAATAGAAATCAATAAAGCAAAAAAACACACTAAAAGTAAACACACAACATAAATCAAACTACTCTAATACTATGATATTCTTGAAAAACACTTATACCAACTCAAAAATGATTTTAGATGGTCTAACCAAGAATTAATGCTTCAATAACTATCCATTCATAGGTAGAGGGAGGATATTACCTTTTAAATCTTTTAGTTTGAAATTATTATTTCTTAGTAAGTCATTAATTTGATATGGGCCAATTAGAGTGCATTTAGTTTGGAATGTTGGCCCTTATTTTCATGAATTTTATCCCATAATAGGACTAGATCAAATATTATAAATATTTTCACTTTAGACTTCTTGTCAAACCACATCTTAATGATGTCTTGATGTTTGCTAAAATTTTTAATGGATTATTCTTGTGCATATTCCATTTAAACAATGCCCAATAGCCTTGAGTTTACCTTTTCATTATTCTCCATGAATTATTGCATGAGTTACCACTCCCTGATCACTTATACTACCCTACATAGGAAATTTAAGGGTCATCAAGAATATCATATCCAATACATATACCCATAAGAAAGGTGAAATTTTGAGGTCTCACTTATATTTGGTGTGATTATCCTAGAGTGCATGCTTCAATAATGAATGATAAGATCTAGGTCACTTCTCAGTTGACTTATTGATTAAATCCATTAGATTTTTGTTAGTGGGATCAATTAGATAATTTACTTATGAATAATAATTTGATGATAACTTAAAGTTGATGTTGTTCTCATAGGCCCACTTAGTGAGTTCAATTGATTAGAAAGCATGGCCATTATCATAAACCAATGAGACTAGTATGTCAAACCATGTGGTTATATTCTCTTTGAGGAACTTTATCACCTCCTTAGTGGTGTTGTTACTAGTATATATAACTTACATCCACATGGTACAATAATTATTTGTGGTAAGTATGATTTTTTTCCATTTGAGGTGTTAGGATTGATGACTCAAAAATAATCTAGTGCTTATTGAGAAAAGGGATGCTCTTTTATCATGGGATGGAGTGACATTGATACATGAGTCTCTGTCTTGGAAAAAGTTTGAGATTCATGTAAAGTTATAACATGGTTATTGGCACATTTGAAGATGTAAGGATAATAATACCCAAATCACTAAAATTTGTGGGCTATTGTTATCCTTGAGAGGTAGCCAATGCCCAAGTTCTCATGGATGATAGTAATAACTTACTTGGCCTCTTCTCTTAAAAAAAAATTAGAGATACATAGATTCATATTTGTTATGATATATAACCCATATTTTCAACATATAATGATTTTAATTCAATTTAAGATATTTATATTGTACCTTGTTTATTCTAGAAAGGGGATTCCCATAAAATAGATAGTGGATGATCAGATCATAACTGTCTTGGCTAGTCATTTTTGATTGATCCAGATGTACCATAGTGATTATTGGGTTAACCTATATTATTAATTAAGGCCTTGAAAACTTACCATTATGATAGTTTTAATTTATAGGTCATATTATTTTAGATTGGCCATCAATTAGCATCTACATTCCCCTAATTAATTTTTTCCCAACATAAGCTTCATGGCTAAGTTAGAGACAATGAAATGCACCTTGTTTTTAAGAATATAATGCCAAAAATTCTTAACATCCTTTATTAAGGAATAATCATGTTTATCCAATGTGGATTACTTAAATTATACATCTTTAAAATTTATACTCATGAAGGCTATAATATGCTCTTCCTCACCCATTTTTTTAGTAAGCACATTGGCTATGGTATGCTAAGAGGTGAAGGATTAGAGGTGGAAATACTTTTCATAATATAAGATGATTAGGACCTATGAATATATGATGGAATTATTAATGTCTTGAAATTCATATTTTTTTAGGGGATTCCATTCCATTTTGTCTTCATATTTTAACATAACATTTAAAGGTTTAACAATCTCAACAAAACTATATATGAACCTATGCACAAAATTAATCTTGATAAAGAATGACTTTTACTTATTTATTTTTGTTAGAGAGAGGTAATTTTGAAATTAAACTAGATTATTAAGGTCAACATAGATACCTATGATGAATGAATTGGAATAAAAAATCAAACAAGGTAAGCAATAATGGAGTTCAACCAAAATCACTAGCAACTATTGCAATTCACAACAAAACCTTTGATTGGGCAAGGTAGATTAAGAGGAAGAAAATAAATATGAAATTATAACTTTAATATTTAATCTAATTTACCCCCAGAATATAGTTTATATGCTCCAAATGATAAATCATAATGCTTCTTGGATGCTTAAATGTAAGACCATGACTTGGCTCAATGACTTGCGATAATGGAGATAAAGTAGGATGCTTAGCAAGTTGAAAACACTATTATAATGGCATTAAAATATTTAAAAATATTTATTAAGCATGGGGGTGTGCATGCTTAAATAGAAGATGATGACAAAATTAAGGGATATATTTTATTTAAGGTGCAAACAAATCAATGGTGGAGAAATGTTATAGGAATTTCAAATTCATAGGGAGTATTAAGAAATTAATGAATTAAGGAATTAAAAATTCCTTAGAAATTCCTATAAATGGGTGGTGTAGAGATCAAGGAGAGAATTAGAGGTTTATAGATGTGTTTGGGATAGTTAATGAAGGTAAGGTGAGATATTAGTGGGAAGATTTGTAGGAGAAGTTAGTGGGGGTAGGTGAGTTTGGAATTAAAAATAATAAAATAATGTAATGATGTATTAATAGGTTAAGTGTGATATAATAAGGGTGTAATAATATAATTATGTGGCATGAGATGAGGTTAAGGTTAGTGTGTGATATGAAGAGTGTAAGAAATTGTTGAACTAGTGAATAGAAGGGATTAGTAATGTGATATTAGGATAAATTATGAATTAATCAATATGATTAATAGATGAGGTTGAGATGAGATTATATGCTATTAGATGTGACAAAGGAGTGGAAATATTTAGTGTATATTTTTTCCCCCTCTTTGAAAGGAAATTACAACTAGAAAACTAGTAATGGTATTTAAAATAAGAAATACGATCGTAAAACTTAGTAAATAAAGGATGGATGATGCCTTCTCAAGGGGCCATGCGGGGAAGAATAAGATGGATGGCCATTCAAAATAAAATGAGGGGTGGGATGTGAAAATGGAAAATAAAAGGAAGGGATGGGATATGAGAGATAGGATAATAGAGAAAATTTACCATAGTAATAAGTCACCAATAGATGATGCTCCTGGCAACTACATATGTGAGGGAGTGAAAATGATGGTGTCATAGTTTTTATAAGTGACCTAAGTGGAATAAACCACGATATAAAATGATAGGATGGTGCCATATTTAGATTTAGACAAGAAAGGAATCATGCTAGGAGAGCCATAACCCTAAAAATGATAGTTTTGATAACATAAAGTGTAGGTTTAATGGTGATAAAATGATATGATTAGGCATAAAAAAAGGAATTGAGTGATCGAGGGATGAAAGGGAAGAAGTGAATAGGGTGGTTGATCTATCCTCAGGAACTTCAAGTGATCAAGTTCCACCTACATAGACTTAGAATACCTCAAGTTAATGTAGTTCTCCTTAGGACGGAAGGTGTGATGGGAAATAATAAGTTAGAAAAAGTGTTAGCTATTAGATAGATGATTAGATATGTAATTTAATTTATATAGGGTTGATAGATGATGTTACTTAATGCTGATATGATTGGGATGTTAAATATGATTGTTAGGGATGATATATAAGAGGATACATGATTTTATGATGATACGATGTTGATGGTAAGGGTATAAAGTTAAGGGATGTTAGATTCAGATATTATAGGATAAGGAGCATTATATTAGATGATGGTTGAATATGGATGGGTAGATGTTAGATTAGAATAGGTATATAGGATTTTGTGATGAAGTCTTGAGCCATGTATATGTTAACAATATGTTTTAATGTTGCACTAGGTATTATGCACCATGACACTCATGGAGTCATGTTGACATTGTGACAAAGTGTGTAGAGGGACTTGACACACATAATAAAACAAAAAAATGAGAACATGACATTCCATAAGATGCACCAATGGAATTGATATGGCTAAGGTCTCATCATGGTGTTGTGTTCATTACCCAATGCACATAAAAAGATAGAATATAAGACACATGTTTATAAATAAATTTCCAATAAGAGATAGATAAAACTAATAATCTTATAAATCACATAGACATGCAAAAAGTACATAAAAAACACAAGTATTTCACCAAGTATTTTTAAATGGGAAGAGGATAAGCAACCTAGGATTCTGATTCACCTATGTCATTTCCTATCTTGCCTTTGAGTTAAAATGGAGACACCATAATGATGTATTAAATACTAATGAAAAACATGGGAATGGGAGGATGAAGAGTGAAATGATGTATAAGACTCAATGTGGGTGGAAGAATAAGGTAAATACTTAAGGATAAATATGCATAAGTAGACCATTTATGTGTAAATAGAAATCCATATGGAGTAACCAAGGCATGGAGACTTAAATAGTGATTTTTTGATGGAGGGGATACAAGATAAGTGATTGGGGAAAGGAAGGAAAGCTATAAATGACTCTCCAAGCTATAAATGACTCTCCAAGGGTATTATTCTCTTACCCGTATTGATCTATTGAATTTCCTTCTACTGAGAAGTCACTACATATTATTCCCCAAAAGCATACTACATATATGACTTGGGACAAAAGTTAATGGAAATTGAATGAAGTATGGGATGAATAGAGTGGATAAATTAGATGGAAAAAGTGCCCCCAAATACTTGAGGTTTTACAAATGAGGCACTTGTAGACAAAGGATTATCATGAATGATGTTAGAAACTAGTTTTCATTACCGTGCTTATCCAATGTGCTAAAAACTTGGTTTTCACCATTAGACAAAGAGTTTTTTGAAAAGACTATATATAATAATATACAAGGACAAGATGGACTTGATTAAAAGATGCAATTTATTTAGGTTCATGATATTCATTGGCTCATCCAATTATTGACCCTTTAGAGTAGCCAGTTTGTAGTCTCCTAAACCAAACTTGGTGATGATGACATATGGTCCAAGTCTGTTAGGCTCAAGCTTACCTTTTTTTATTGATCTAAATTTATTTTTCTCTAATTTTTATTAAGAATTAATTTATTGTATCTCAAATTATTCAGATAGAACCTTATTATTGTATTTATTTTGTAGCCTATTTTGTTAAGATCCAAATGATCAAGGGCATGCAAATTCTTTTCATCTAGAAGTTCAAGCTCATGTAATCATGCAACCCTATATTACTCTTCATTGACTAAGCCTTGTAGTGAAATGCACAAAGAAGGGAGTTTAAATTCAATTGAAAAAATGGTCTCAATGTCAAATAATAATTAATAAGGGGTTACAACAGTTGGAGTATACACAGTAGTTTGGCAAGCTCATAGTGCTAGATATAACTACAAATGCCTATTATAGCCATCATCATTAACGATTTTATTAATAACTTGATAAGAGTTTTATTAGTTGCCTTTGTTTGACTATTGACTATAGGTAATAAGGCATGGACTGATTATTCTAGATGTGGAACTATTGACAAATGGCATTGAGCTATTTATTCTTGAAATATTTTATGTTGTTTGATATGATAATAGAAGGGATTCCATAGCAAAAAATAATGTGGTTGAGATAAAAATTTGATATTTGCTTACCCATGACATAAGTGAGTGGCATAGATTCCACCCATTTGGTGAAGTATTATGTCACCATGTTTATATTCTTATGTCCACTAGATGAATAAGGATTGATCTTGCTAATGAGGTCTATTCCCGAATTGGAGAAAGGCTATCAACTAGTTGTAGGCTGCAACACTTAAGATGATGAATGAATCAAGTATCCATGATTTTGATAGGCTACACATTTTTAGACATACTGATAAGAATCATGGTCTATGGTGGGTCAATAATATCTAATCTAGATAAATTACTTGTCTAAGACCATCTCATTGGTATGGTCCCCATAAATTCCATCTTGGACCTCCTTGACCATTGAGTGAACCTCATCTAAGTTTAGACAACTTAAAAAATTTATAGCATACCCTCACCAATAGAGTGTACTACCAAGGATGGTATAACAAGAAGATTTTTAGACGAAGTATTTATGATGATGATAATTAAGGTTCATGGGAAGGCTATTTTCATGGAGGTAGTCATATATTTATTCATACCATAGAGGATTTGGATCAACAATTTTACTAATCTGTTTAGATGTAAAATTTTGATGGGATAGTAATAAGAGTTTTTACTTTAATAAGTGGTTTTCATGCATATTTAGGAACATCTCAAGAAAATAACAAATATTAACTAGTGTGTCTACAAATTTATTATTGGCTCATGGTACTTTTTAAAACAAGTGATTTAACCTTTTAGGGTTTAACTATGTAAATCCTATGTTTAGATTAAAGGGCTAAGATGTCTAAATCAGTTAAATAAATTTAAATAATTAAGTATTAATTTGTTATGGCATTTGAAATTCTTTGACTTTCTAAAAATAGAAATAAATAGGAATATATATAGTCTTATCTAAAAAGTGACTATCATGGATGATTTGGGTTTTGAAAACTAAGCTCTGAATAGTTTTGAGTGTTGTCAATAGGATTATAGATTTTGTTTGCTCATTGGATAGTAGTTCCCCATATGGATAGTAACACCATGTTATTGTGGTTTCCTCAAAGTGGTGGTAGTGTCCCCTTTGTGGGATTGTTCTTATTTTCTAGGAACACCTATGCCTATGTTTTTAGGTCTTATTTCTATGTGCATAAAATCTAGAGTTCTATGTTGTGCCTAGAAAACCTGATTTAGTGTGCAAACCCTAATCTTCCTTGAAAGTATGGAATGAATAATAATTATGTGTTTATAATTATGATAGGCTATACATCCTCAACACCCCATTGTGAAGAGAGTTTCCTACATACTAATAATCTGAAGAGGGATCAAGCCTAATGTAGTTCTCCAACCTAGTATTTGATGCAAGTACAAGTGAATGATAGAATGAGAGTGGACTTGGATGATTTGAATGTGTTTGTGATTTAAAATATTTGAAAAATGGGCTTAGGGATACTATAGATGGTAGTATGTATAAGTAGGGTAGAATAGGGATCAAATACCTTAATTTTCTCAAATTGTCTTTGGTTTGAATGTGATTTTGTATCTATTTTCCATCTAGTGATTAGAGGTCAAATAGACTTGTATTTATAGAGTTATTTAGCTAGTGTAGATAATAAAATATGCTTAGGTTTACCTTAGGAGGGTCAATTTTTTTAAAAATTATCCATTGAGAAGAGCTAAGGCTAAGGACTATAGCGGCTATTTGGGGAAACTAGAACCATGTGGCTGTAGTGTCCCAAATGTGGTGCTTATGTCAACTCAATAGACTATTAAGCGAGTTGCATTGGGATCTAAGAAGATAGTTTTGGGACCGTGTTTTGGCTAAATATAGGTGATTATGGTCTTCTCAATGACTAGAAAAGTGTGTCTAAGGCTCTAGGATAGGTCTAGGGCTGAGATAGGAATAGGGTAACTTAAGCCACACTCTTAGCATCCAATTACCACTTTTAGGTGATTACATTTGCCCCCCCCCCCCCATTTATGATAGTAATGAAACAAAGATAAATGAATAGTATAAAGGAAAAAGAAACATACCTAAACTTACCTTGGATTTGAAGACTGCATAGTTGAGTTTGAGTATGTGAATCTAGGTCTGCATATATAGAACATGATCCAAATCAATGACCTACAATGAAACATACACAAATTAGTACTTACTTAAGAGATGATCAAAAGTAAAATATTGTGCTAAATAAAGTAACTAAGGTTGAGTAAAGAGAGAGAAAATGAAAAAATATACCTTATTAGGTATGTGAACCAATGCATGAACTTGGTGACAACCTATGTGTGTGAGTGTACATAGTGATCATATCATTGAATATCTTAGACTAAGTTAATGGCTTTCTCAATCCTCATATGGGTGGCTTAAGAACTCAATCCAATTTTGACTCTATCATTACCCACCCCTGTTTGGTGGATCTTGATTTATGAATAACTTGGATAAGACTATAAATATGTCTAACCCTCTCATATGGGTGGCTCAACAACTCAATTAGGCCATGAATTCATCATTTCTTACCTATGTGGAGTACATGCATATATAAATAAATTTCACAAAGTGTTAAAAGTATCTAATTGTGTATGTCGACTCTTCAGCCATTTAGGTATATTAGGTGGCCCCAGGCTACTTGGGAATGCCAACCACTATAGATGGAGTAAGGAATGAATCTAGTGATAACCTAGAATGTGATAGAAAGTGTATACAATATATATAATTACATGGATTTTGTCATTCCATCTGATTAACCTATGTGTAGTTGAGTATATGGAAACTATGTGTCATACACATGCCCCCAATCTAGTATTTGAGTTTATTGAATCTAAATTAAGGTTGTAATATTTGAATATGTGTAATTGAACTAAATTTGGGAGTGATCATTCCATGTATGATGACCAAAAATATAAGAAAATAATATGAATATGAGATGAAATGATTGTATCTGAGAAAAATCTAAACATAAATATCAAACCTATGATTATATTTATGAAAATGTATAATGTACCTAGTGTACTAGTATGAATAATCTAGACTATCCTAAAGCTAGGGATACTAGATAGTAGTACCCTATAGTGGATAGTAGATCCTTGTGATGCTAGTGTCCCAATTTGGGCACTAATGTCTACCTGGTCTAAAATCTGAATGATCTAAACTATTGTTTAAGTCTCTATTTTTTCTCATGTCTGCCCTATGTTTGGTTTATGAAACTGAGCATATGTGCTTAAATTTATCTATGAATAGCAAAGTAGGAGCTTGATCTATGTGAAAAACCCCTATGAATTCCCCCTATTTTGAGGGTAGTTATGAAATCTATGTAAGAACTACCCTATAAATAAGTAACTTTGTAAAATGTGTTAGCTAGAGCATGTGCTTGATATTGCAATACAATGTACAAACATAACATCAAAATGTAAATGAATCTGAGCATAATTAGGTAATTTAATATGCATGATATAATATATAATTACACTTGAGTGTCAATATATATGTAATAAATGTTTATAACAACAAATATGAGTAACTACTTAGGGGGATGGGGCATGATGTCCATCACAACACCCAAGTAGGAAGGGTAGATGCATGATATCCCTCATGACATAAAAAACTAGTGTGTATGTAACAAGAAAATACAAGTGTCATCATGTAGAATCATACAAGGAAGTATACATACAAGCACATGAGGCACACAAAAAATAGGCCAAGGGGCCAAAATACAAGGGACATGGGTACATGTCATTAAATCTAAGAATCAAGACATAAAAGGACATGTTAAGACATCCACATATGTAAGTAACAAGTAATTTAGCTTAGAGCCATATAAAAGGACATGTTCAAATGTTTGAATATAGAAGAAGGAAATCACACATAAGGGACATGGGAACATGTCCAAGGCATACAAATAGAGAAATGACATAGAGCCAAAAAATAATGGAATATTCAAATGCCCTCAAAGATGGAAGAAGAATTGGAACACAATCAAGACTAATCTAGGATAATTAGAAATGAAAGCACATATAAATGTGTAGCAAAAATCTATGTAGATGCTAGGATGCATATATACTGAGTCTAACTAGTGATAGTCAGCAAAAAATCTGAACAATGAGTAGTAATGATCAATATCAAGATAAATCAATGCATAAACTAGAATGTATAGTATGTAAAGATAAAATTTGGTAGTAGCACTATGTATGAGATGCCCCCAAGTGGGAAGATATATGAAATTTACAAACCTAGATCGGTGTAAATATCCCCAATGGATAGCTGATAGCTAGTTTGTATTAGTGTAGTGGATTGGAGTCTTGTCTGGAATCTATAAGCACTCAACAAGAACAAGCAAAGCATATGTGTATGATAAAATTGACTATATTAGGATAGCTAAAAATATTTAATATATAGTAAGTAGTCAAAATTTAAACATGAAAATGCATACAATCTATAAATTTTATGTTTTTGAAATATTTGAATGTTTTTGTATTTTGACATGTTATATTATTTTTGTGTTTTTTGAGTAAAATCTACGTATAGGAAAATGAAAATAAACTATGTACAAGGAGTGAGCGAGATAAGGAAGTATGTACAATGGTATAAACCATACTAAAAAATGAGTCTCATGGGAGACTCACTATTATCATGACCTGTGTCGAATAAGGGAACTGTGATCATGCTTATGGTGTGAAAGGGTAACTATGAGCCCATAATCTATTTTTTTATATAATCTAAGTCTAAAGCTACCTGTGTAGTGATGCTATAACATTATGTTAATGAATGTGATGCTTTTGAACTATAAGGGTATTAGGGACCCATTTGGTAGAAGGAGAAGTTATAGGTGATGTAGGTGCCTTATGTTGAGAAGCCCTAAATTGAGTAGAGGAATGTCCTCTAGAATTTATGACATATTTATGATGTAGGGGTCTCTCTAGTAATGGTCTTTAAATGAGATTATGTATTCATATAGATACCATAGAAGTAGACCTAGTATATGATTATCATGTATATACTTTAGGCATTGGTATACTATAGATGGGATGGATCAAAGTTACTATAACCATGACCTATCCAATAATATATCAAATATAATTGCACTAGGTACTATTAGAAATAGAGTGGCTACGTACATTAGTCTAACCTATAATAGATGCATAATCTCCCTGATGGCACTTTGAGTGTGGCCATTGATGTTAGGTATGTGGAGCTAAAAGCTTCACCAAGGAGCATAGACAAACAGGTTCGGGTCTACACAGACGCCGGCATCGGTCAGGAGCGACCGACGTCGGTCAGTTGCAGTTCAGAGGTGCCGACGTCGGCAGTATGGTCGGCTGGCGACGGTCACAGGCGAACAGGCAGGAACTGACGTCGGTTACCTGCGTGTCCAGAAAGCGATTTCCGAGGACAGAAGCGAGTGTTTGCATGATGAGTTCGAGTTGTAGACTCAAGCTCGCGTCTCTATTGTTAGTAATATTATTTTTAGAGCCCTTGTTGAAGAGGCTTAACTGTTTGTTGTAAGAGCATGCTTAAGTTTCCTATTTCTATATGTAGGAGAGATCTTCTAAGCTATTGTAAGACGATGAATGAGAGAGTGTAATAGAGTATGAGTAGAACATTGTAAATGTTTGAAGGACTGTACTTTAGAGAGAGCTCTTGAGGAATAGAGATCTAGTGAGAGATCTTGTGTGCATCTGAGAGAGGTGTGGAAGAACAAAGTTCTTCATTTGTATTCCTATTGTAAAGAGTTTTTAATACAAGTTTTCAGGGTGTTTTCTTGTATATCTTGTTCTGTGCTATTTATCATTTCAGTTACTTATCTATCTATTTATTTCTGCATTCATTGCTTTCATAAGTGTAATCCATTGTTGGTTGATCCCCAACAAGTGGTATCAGAGCTCAGGTTCACTAACAGGTGGTTCAGATCTGTGTAGTGTGTTCGGATTACAGGTTGCTCACAGGGATTTCTGTTTGAGTGGGAGAAGCAATGGCAGAGGAAAGTAAGTTGAGAATGGAAAAGTTTAATGGCAAGAACTATCAGCACTGGAGAATGCAGATAGAGGACTATCTGTATCAGAAGGATCTTTACTTACCGTTAGGTGGGATAGCAAAGAAGCCCAAGGACATGGAGGATGAAGAATGGGAAGTTCTTGACAGAAAGGCTCTTGGGTCTATAAGACTGAGTCTGGCCTCCACTGTGATATCTAATTTGTCACAGGCAAAAACTATGGTAGAGTTAATGACCACGTTAGCTAATTTGTATGAAAAACCCTCCGCTTCAAATAAGGTATATTTGATGAAGCAATTATTTAATTTGCATATGCAAGAAGGTGGATCTGTTTCTAATCACCTGAATGATTTCCACGGTATTGTTAATCAGTTAAGTTCTGTGAATATTGTATTTGAAGATGAAATAAAGGCTCTTTTAATTTTATGTTCTTTGCCTGAAAGCTGGCATGGCTTGGTAATGGCAGTTTCTAATACTGCTTCTGCTTTGAATATTTTAAAAGTAGAGGATGTGGTTAGTGTTATTTTGAATGAGGAAATTCGCAGGAAAAGCACAGAAGAGACTTCTGGGACATCCGGGAACGCTTTAAATCTCGAGAGCAGAGGAAGGCAAAAAGAAAGGAGCAAGAGGAGATCAAGATCTAAGTCTAAGGGAAGAGGCAGATCCAAATCCAGGAATGGCAGAAGGCCACAATGCTGGAACTGTGGAAAGTTGGGGCACATAAGCAGAGATTGCTGGTCAAAGCCTAAGGAGGATAATCAGCACGAAGGAAAGGAAGAGACAAAGGTTGCAGGTATTGCACAGGATGCTCTTATTTTCTCTTTGCATAATAACATAGAATCTTGGGTATTAGATTCTGGTGCATCTTTCCATGCTACCCCTAACAGAGAATATTTCAGTGACTATGTCCATGGAGATTTTGGAATAGTATACTTAGGGGATGATGAGCCTTGTAAGATTATTGGCAAAGGTAAAGTGCAGCTAAAGATGCAGAATGGCAACACATGGGTGTTGAGGGATGCGATGCATGTTCCTAGTTTGAAGAGAAATCTGATTTCTGCAGGTAAGCTAGGTGATGAGGGTTGTACAGTAACTCTCACAGCAGATTCTTGGAAAGTGACCAAGGGTGCACTTGTTATGGCCAGAGGTAAGAGAGAAGGTACTCTCTATTTGTGTAATTGTATTACTAACAAATCTCTTTCAGTTTTATCTACTTCAGATGTGGATGCTAAATTGTGGCACTCAAGGCTTGGCCACATGAGTGAGAAGGGGATGTCTATCCTTAAGTCTAAAGGTATGCTTTTAGATTTGAAAAGTATGGATCTAGAATTTTGTGAGCATTGTGTGTTTGGAAAATAGAAAAGGGTTAGTTTTCTAAAGACTGGGTCTACTAAGAAAAGGCAGAAGTTGCAGCTTGTTCACACAGACGTGTGGGGACCGGCTCATGTAGCCTCTATTGGCGGATCACAGTACTATGTTACATTCATAGATGACGCCACAAGAAAGGTATGGATCTACTGTATTAAAAAGAAATCTGATGTTTTTGAGACTTTTAAGATATGGAAAGCCATGGTTGAGAATGAAACAGGCAAAAGATTAAAGTGCTTGAGATCTGATAATGGCGGTGAGTTCTGCAGTGTTAAGTTCAAATTGTATTTTTACATAAATGGGATCCGTAGGCAAAGGACGGTTCTAAGGACACCTCAGCAGAATGGTATTGCTGAAAGGATGAACAGGACTATTATGGAGCGTGCAAGATGTATGAGATTGCATGCAGGGTTGCCCTTAGAGTTTTGGGCAGAAGCAGTTGACACCGCAGTGTACCTGATCAACAGAGGACCCTCTACAGCTCTGGATGGTGGAATTCCAGAAGAGGCATGGACAGGTAAAAAGGTTGATCTTTCATATCTCAAAGTTTTTGGTTGTGAAGCCTTTGTGCACATAGATAAGGAAAATAGAAAGAAGCTTGATGCTAAGTCTATGAGGTGCACGTTTATAGGCTATGGCTCAGATGATTTTGGTTTCAGATTTTGGAATCTAGGAACTAACAAAGTAATCAGGAGCCGTGATGTTGTTTTCAATGAAAGAGTGATGTACAGTGATTAGACAAGGAAGCTAGATCAATCTGGGCAGAGCAATAATGAGTTGGACGAAATTATGGTCCAAAATGAGCTCGCGGGAAAAAGAAATAATCACTTACAGGAAAACACAGAGACCGACGTCGACAGGTTTAGAACCAGCGTCGGCAATACAGAAACTGATGTCGGTCATACAGAGACCGACGTCGGCAGACCATGCACCGGCGTCGGCCAGGAAGAACCGGCGTCAGCCAGTAACAGGTCTACAGGTGGCCGAGGTCGGTCACTGTCAGAAAATTTGGGTGGACAGATTGTGGAAAACGAGTCCAAGACACCAATCAGGAGGTCTGAAAGGGTAAGTAAGCCTCCAATTAGATATTCTCCTTCTTTATATTATTTATTGCTAACCGATGGTGGAGAACCAGAAAGTTTTGAAGAAGCTTTACAGGTGGAGTCCAGGAGTAAGTGGGAGCATGGCATGGTTGAGGAGATGGAGTCCTTAAGAGAGAACCAAACATGGGATTTGGTTGAATTGCTAGCTGGTAAGAGAACACTGAAGAACAGGTGGACTTTCAGGTTAAAGGAAGGCGAGGATGGTCAGATGAGATACAAGGCCAGATTGGTTGTAAAAGGATTTGCACAAAAGCCAGGTATTGACTTTGGCGAGATTTTTTCTCCAGTTGTTAAGATGACTTCTATAAGGGTTGTATTGTCTTTGGTTGCTTTTGAGGATTTGCATCTCGAGCAGCTAGATGTTAAAACAGCATTTCTTCATGGAGATTTAGATGAGGAAATTTACATGGAACAGCCAAAAGGTTTCGAGGTCAAGGGTAAGGAGAAACTAGTGTGCAGGTTAAAGAAAAGCTTGTATGGCCTCAAGCAAGCTCCAAGACAATGGTACTTGAAATTTGACAGGTTTATGACTGAGCATGGTTTCAGTAGATGTCAATCAGACCATTGTGTATATTTTAAGAGATTTGATAACGGTAGATACATTATTCTATTGTTGTATGTAGATGACATGTTGGTTGCAGGGTCTCACATGCAGGATATCTCAGAGCTTAAAGTGAAGTTAGCTCAAACGTTTGCTATGAAGGATTTGGGAGCAGCTAAGAAAATCCTTGGCATGAGCATTAAGAGAGACAGAGAAAATCACAGGTTGATATTGTCTCAAGAAGATTATGTGGACAAGGTGTTGAAACGGTTCAACATGCAGGATGCGAAACCGGTAAGCACACCTTTGGCAGGACATTTCAAGTTAAGTAAAGAACAATGTCCCAATTCACATGATGAGGTAGAGTACATGAACAAGGTTCCATATTCTTCCGCGGTAGAAAGTTTGATGTATGCAATGGTGTGTACTAGACCAGATATTGCCCAAGCAGTGGGAGTAGTAAGCAGGTATATGGCCAATCCAGGAAAGGAACATTGGAAAGCAGTACAATGGATCCTTAGATATCTGAGAGGAACTAGCAGTAGACACTTATGCTATGGAGGTTCAGATACTTCTCTACATGGCTATGTAGATTCAGATATGGCAGGGGATTTGGATGGCAGGAGGAGCACCACAGGTTATGTTTTTACTGTAGGTGGAACGGCAGTTAGTTGGATTTCTAAGTTGCAGAAGGTTGTAGCCTTGTCAACTATAGAAGCAGAATACATTGCAGCTACAGAAGCTAGCAAGGAAATGATATGGATGACACGGTTCATGGAAGAGCTTGGAAGGGAGCATGGAAGTTGCAGATTGCATAGTGACAGTCAGAGTGCAATCCATTTGGCTAAGAACTCAGCTTTTCATTCTAGAACCAAGCACATACAGCTAAGGTACCACTTCATACGGCAGGTATTGGAAGATGGTGAGTTGAAGCTGGAGAAGATCCATACAGACATGAATCCTGCTGATATGCTAACAAAGCCGGTTACTAAGGAGAAGTTGAATCTTCATTCAACTTCTGTTGGTCTTCACGATTGAGTTGAAGATGGAGGAGCTAGAAGATCTTGCTGTACAGGTATTGGTGCAGCTGGTTTATCTCCAAGTGGGAGATTGTTAGGTATGTGGAGCTAAAAGCTTCACCAAGGAGCATAGACAAATAGGTTCGGGTCTACACAGACGCCGGCGTCGGTCAGGAGCGACCGACGTCGGTCAGTTGCAGTTCAGAGGCACCGACGTCGGCAGTATGGTCGGCCGGCGACGGTCACAGGCGAACAGGCAGGAACCGACGTCGGTTACCTGCGTGTCCAGAAAGCGATTTCCGAGGACAGAAGCGAGTGTTTGCATGATGAGTTCGAGTTGTAGACTCAAGCTCGCGTCTCTATTGTTAGCAATATTATTTTTAGAGCCCTTGTTGAAGAGGCTTAACTGTTTGTTGTAAGAGCATGCTTAAGTTTCCTATTTTTATATGTAGGAGAGATCTTCTAAGCTATTGTAAGACGATGAATGAGAGAGTGTAATAGAGTATGAGTAGAACATTGTAAATGTTTGAAGGACTGTACTTTAGAGAGAGCTCTTGAGGAATAGAGATCTAGTGAGAGATCTTATGTGCATCTGAGAGAGGTGTGGAAGAACAAAGTTCTTCATTTGTATTCCTATTGTAAAGAGTTTTTAATACAAGTTTTTAGGGTGTTTTCTTGTATATCTTGTTCTGTGCTATTTATCATTTCAGTTACTTATCTATCTGTTTATTTCCGCATTCATTGCTTTCATAAGTGTAATCCATTGTTGGTTGATCCCCAACAATTGAAACCACTAATGACTATATCTATAGGGAATATATCCTGCTCTATGTAGCCTGAGTATTGTAAGAGTGTTTTAGTGCATATGCTTATGCTTGACCCATTATTAACCATAACATTGTGAACAAGATGGTGGTATATGTATGCTCATATGAAGAGCACATGTAAATCTATGTCATCATCCATAATTTCATGATTTTAAAATGTGATAAGTGGTCTAGGTGGCACTATAGTATGATACATGCCAATAATGTTATGCAATGGATGTGTCTCCTCTATAATTATGTGATAGGAATATGGTGGTGGATTTACCTAGTATGTATAGTGAGCACCTAATGTGCCCCCTACCTAATTTTCTATATGATTTAGGAAAGGATCTAAAAATATCTTGAGATCCTTATTCTTTATTTGTTTTTATTTCGGTGCCTTTGTGGGTGTACCCACATCAATAATGTTAGCCTCAATAAGAACTTGTATCTTGTGCTTTAGGCTAATAAATATATTTATCATGTGGCGTAGTGTCCTATAATACTCATAGAATCCATTTGAATCACTCTTTGAAAGAGGCCATGCCATATCAACCTCTTTAATGGGAGGGAGAGATATTACACTCTATTCTAATAGTTGTTTTAGAACCTGTGTTGGTGAATTTGAAAGATTAGTGAAGATTCTATGCTGGGGAGTAGATAAAACTAGTCTTGTAGAAGGCTTAGAAGGTGTGTTGATTATGGCCTTTTAATTATTTTTGTTTTTTGTGGCCCTCACCTTGTATGGAGGTTTGTTTTAACTATTAATAGTTGATTATAATCCATTTTTGTATTTGAGTTTACCCATTGATAAGAGATTAACCTCTCTTTACTTAACTATGTGGCACATATCGGTAAATGTGGGACACTTCCTAAATAAGATAACTTCATGTAGTGTTGGTAATAAAATCTATTTAAATACATCCTAAAGCTCTCTATCTACCTTGGGGCTAGTCAATTTGGATAATATTATCTTATATCATAAGACATAATTAACAATAGGCTCGTTTGAATTGTGATTTAACTATGCCACTTGTGTATATGATATCTTATCACTGATGTTGATAGAGAAGTGTGCTAGGAACATATCAGCTAAAGGATTGAATGCCATGATAGATTTATTTGGTAAATCATGGAACCAGTATAGGGAATAATCCTTGAGATTCATGGAAATAGCTTTGTAATAAGCCAATCATTGGACACATGGTCCAAACATGATACATGAAAGGCTATGAGGTGATGGTCTAAGTCACACTTTCCATCATATAATGTGAGCTTGGGTGCCATGAAATTATATGGAAAAGGAGTTGATGTTATGTGATGTGCCAAAAGTGTATGCAAGAGAATATTGGAAGATAAGGCATGTGATGACCTAACTACTCCCTTTTCAATATATAAAAACTTAGACTATAGAGTAAGAACCTCATGCATAAGGGATTATACATCTAGAGTAGAATAACTAGCCATAAGTGGTGTAGTTATCACTGATGGTTGAATAACAATCTTGGGTTATGTTATCTAAGTTGGTTGAGTTGGCCCCATTGGAGGTGTAACAACATTACTAACTGGAGGGGTTGAATATTGACCATTATTTATCTTATTCTTGATTTCTAATATGGCCTATAAAATTTGTGCATGATCAAGGGGGTCTTCTTGAATTATATCTTTGAATCCCTATAATACCTCATCTTTGTACATAATTATGTCATTATCATTAAGTAGAGGTAGTGTGTCCTGATTCTCAATGTAGAACTCATCTTGTTCTTGGTTGTGTTGTTCATCTTTAGATGCATTATCAATGAATTCCACATAATTAAGGTGTGAAGGATTCATATTTGAAGTTGTAATAGGTTCCTTTTCCTTGTTACAAGCTTAGATAATAGGAATCTAAATATTCTCTATAGGATTATGACCTAGTCTATTACTTCTTCTTAGTGGAAGAGAGATAGCTTTTTTAGATGGAATATAACAAAAAAAATTAGAGAGAGATACTAAAATAGAATATATGAAGTCTAAAAAATCAATAACAACTAATGAAAATAGGATAAAAAAGGATATAAACCCTATAAACATCTAGGGTTAGGGTTTTTGAATGTGGGGTATCTTTACAACAATTTAAATTATATGTAAAATAAATTGAAACCCTAATATGAAATTGATTTAATTTAGTTAGGTTGTTTTAAAAAAATTATAAAGTCAAAAGTGTGCAACCCTAAATTATTGCAAAATTTTTTGGATTAATGCAAGCTAGGGCTTAAAACAATATTCAAAGTAAAATGGGTTCACTAAATAATTTAAATTTTTAGGGTTTTGGCTATGCAAATACTATGTTTAGATTAAAGGGTTGATATGTCTAAATTAGTTAAATAAATTGCAATAATTAAGCATGGATTTGTTATTGCATTTAACCTTTTTCAAAATTTTAAAAATAGCAATAAATAAGCATAAATATAGACAAATCTAAAAAGTGACTATCATGGATGATTTGGGTTTTGGATATTGAGTTTTAGGTAGTTTTGAGTGCAGTCAATAGGATTCTAGAGTCTATTTGCTCACTGGATAGTAGTACCCCATATAGACAGTAGTACCATGTTGTTATTATGAACATAGAAATCCAATAGAGGGGAGGTTAGTCTAGTGTTAGTTCAATAAAACAAAAATAAAATTACACTCTAAACATTAAACACCTCTAGCCTCAACACTAGGGGGATCATAGGTAATAAGCATACAAATGAGAAGACAACTAGAACATAAAAGAAATCATTTTTTTACCTTCCTTGGAGCTCCAAATGGCTTTTTGAAGTGATTTCTCAATTTTGTGCATCAAAAAGTATTTATCAATGAAGCTCCATTTGTTCCTTCTCTCCTTGGAACCTTGGATTGGTTGGTTGGCTTATGAATTTGTCATGGTAACACTACTTGAAAGGTTTCTTTGCATCTATTTGAGCCTTATAGCATTACACCAAGATAACTTATATATCAATAGGTATGGCCTTGTATCTATAGCCTCCAAAAGTCAACCTTCATCCAAGGTGAGTTAAGGTTGAGTTTAAACATGGAATGAGTTCAAACTAACCCTAGGTGAGTTGAGGATAACTCCAATTGAATTAAAATTTGTCATGTAATTATGATTTTCAATTACTATGCATGGTTCTCAAATTTGATGTTTTTAAATATTTGAGGAGAGCTTGACAACTCATAAAGGCAATGATGAAGAGGATTGATCTTTTAAATTTTGGAATTTCATTTCTTGGATATTCATTAATTACAAATGGATAATTTATCTAAGCATTTAATATAGTTTAATTAGATGATTCATTTTGATTAAAATTTTATCTCTTTTAAGAATTGTTCAAGTGTACTGCTTAATGGGTCCATAGTCCAAACTACCAGTTGTTAGATTGCAAGGTGATTGGCGATGAATCTATGAGAGCTTATTATTGCATATAGTATAATAACCCAAATAAGGATGCCTTAACATGATTCTAAGCATTGATAAATGACATGCAAATGAAATTGGGATGTTTAGTGATTTCTAAACTTAATTTTTAATGTTTGGTAGAAATCAATTTGAAGTCCACTCAAAAGCCAATTGTGGCTAGAATGGGGTGTCTATAGTTTTCCCCTATTTTGGAAGGCATTTCAAGCTATAGGCATAGTAAAGTCTTCTTAAATAATGAAAATGTCCTGTATGCCTAATACCCTAGACAATGGTGGATGAACCTTGTATTCCCCCTTAAGGGAGTGATTAGTAAAGAAGTTCATTGATTGGTCCCTAAAAATAAGGAAAATAATGGGATCAAAAGGTAAAGGGGAGTGGAAAAGATTGATTTTGATCAAAGGCAGTTAGACTCAGTGGTATATGGAGATGTTCTAGTTGGGTAGATAAAAAGGATGATTTTCCTAAAGGAGGTTACAATCATCAACATAAAAAGGTAAAAATATAATGATTTACCAAAAGGTGGTTATAATAATTATAAAAATAAAAAGATGCCCCAAATGGGTAGATAGAGATAATGATTTGCCCAAAGGCAGTTATAATAATTAGCATAGTAAAAAAATTCCCTAGTTGGGCAGATAAATATAATGATTTGCCCAAAGGTGGTTATAATCATTAGCACAATGAAAACATGCCCTATTTGGATGGAAAAATGATAATGATTTTCCTAATGGTGTTTATAATCATTAAAATTTTAGATAAATTAAAAGATGATAATTTTCTCGAAGGCGGTTATAATCATTGACACTATGGTTGGGATAATATGGCAAGTTGTAAAAATGGGCTTACAGACTAAATCCATACTCATGGAGTAAGAGTAAGCTAGTACAAAGGATAAAGATGAATTTGGGGAATCCACAAGTATAGAGATGCACATCCTAACTAGCAAGGATTAAAATTCTTTCATGATTTAATTATTCTGTATTGGGGAAATGATTTAGATAGATCAAGATTTTTTTTAGGTGACTAAGGAAAATTACTTTGACATCATTGATTTTAAGATTTCTTGATATAATTTTTGTTATATCACATTATGATATGCATCATGATATAAAAAACCATGATAACTTAGCTGTAATATGAATAAGGACTTGCATGTGATCTAATAAAAAGTAAAAAATAATGCACCAATGATAAAAACCATGATGAAAAAGTTGATGTATGAATATGAAAGGACTTAATGCTAATGCACAAAGAATAACCCAATAAACACATATAGACTAAGTCAAGGAACAACAGCGAACACAAACAAATAAAAAATAGGAATACAAAATGCCAATAAATGAAAAACACAACAAAACACCAAGAAACAAAAAGTGAACCAACACAAACAATTTTTAAACACAATGTGAGCACAAATATAAGATACAAACAAATAACACAAGGTTTCCCCTAGGATATAAGGAAATAACAACACAAACAAGATGACATACATTGTCCCTAGACTATAAGAGACAATGAAACAAACAAATGAAGTGGGGGGGAATAGAAGAAAAGGAAGGGGTAGTTGAGATATCTCTAGATGTACTAGGAAAGTAGATGCTACCTACATAGTTCCATGGATACAAGATCCAATATGAATTTTAGGCTAAATGTAGTTCTCCCATGATATGGGATAAAAGAAAATGAATGATAAGAAAATATGATTGATGCATAGAGGAAAATGAGAATGGTCTTGAAAAATGATGAGAGCATAAGAAATGGTTACTCACAAAATGATGAGAGCGTAAGAAATGCAAAGTGGTCATTAATGTATGAAATTAAAATACATAATGTACATAATATAAACTCATAAAATAGCAAAAACATAAGTCTTAAAGCCAACAAAGATGGGGAAACTAAATGACAAGTGGATACTCATGAAATAGTTAGGAGTCCCAGGATCCTTATGGTAAAGAAGTAAAAAAGAAAGGAAGCTATGGTTGAACTAACCCAAGATACCCCATGTATCCAAATTCTACCTATACAGGTTGTACAAACCTTAAGCCACTATAGTTTCTGTCAAAAATGGGAGGAAAAAGACCAAGGTGGTATAGAAATAAACTAAACAAAGAAGATGGCCCAACCCATAAATTTTGACGATTTTATATCTTTCATGGAGATTCTAAGACAATTTTCATGATTTTGTGATATTTAAAATTTTCTAGGTCTTTTAAAAATGTTTTTGAAATTTTATAAGCATCTCAACTTGATTGGGAATTATGAGATACTAAATGGTCCAACTCGTATAATGATGAGAGTGTTTAAACTGATAATGATCTAAAAATGGTGAAAGAATAGCAAAAGGGTAATTAATCTAACCTTAATGTGAATCAAGAAATACCTACATAGTCCTAAGATGGGACCTCAAGTCATTATTTTTATGTTTTGCAATAGAGGAATTTGACTAGGTAGCAACAAGTTCATAAATTAGGTAAATGGCATAGTATGGTAATAGGAATGGCAAGGTGATACTATAATGTAAGGTAAAATGTTTATGTTAATCTACCCAGAGGTGATTATAATTAAGAAACAACAATATTGGTCAATTATATTAATTTTCCCAAAGGTGGTTATAATTAGTAGCATGGAGTGGGAGACTAATTTACCCAAAGGTGGTTATAATCAAGAACACTCGAAATGAAATAAAATAACAAATGATGGATGAAACTACTAAACCACTATCATATAAGTAAAAGATATTGCCTTTGTCTAGAATACTAAAACAACTAATGAAACTTGATTTGAATCCTATTGATGAAGGTGGCCGAAGAACTAATATAATGGAACCAAGGTCAAAAGGTTAGGAGGAAGGGTTAAAAATAACTTGGTTGATAGGGAAGGCATGGTAGAATGAGATACAATATGATACAAAGAATATGATAATATAGTACAATGTAAATGAGCTTCATAAACAATAATTTAGGTCTCTTAAGTGAAGTAACACTTGAGGTCTATGATGTTCATCAACTCATCAAGATTATCTCTGTTAGGTGTAGTGAGCTTGTATGCTCTGGAGCCATAATTTACAATAATGATATATGGACCTATCTAATAGGTTTGAACTTACCCTTCTTCTCAATCATTTTATTCTTTTAGTTTTCTTTGATAACAAGATCGCCTAGCTCAAAATCTCTATGTTTGACTCACCAATTATAGTGGCCAATGAGCCTATTTTGGTATGCTTGAAGGCTGTTGATAATGACCATGCAATTTTCATTAAGTAACTCTAGCTCTTACAGGTGAGAAATTATGCAATCTTAATCATTATGGATGTGTTTCAATGAGATACACAAGGAAGGTAACTCAACCACAATAGGAAGGATAGATTTTGTGCTATAAACTAGGGAATATGGGGTGGCTCCTATTAGAGTATGGTAATTAGTGTAGTATGACCAAAGGGCATGGAAGATTTGGAGGTGTCAATTGTGGCCAACATCATTGAAAATATTTTTAAGGATATTAATAATGGTTTTATTGGATGTTTATGCTTGGACATTATGTTGTGGGTAATACGTGGTAGAAAAATGTTGGGTGATATTTTACTCAACACAAATCATTTTAACATCCTTGTTTATAAATGATCTACCATTATCAAATATAATTTTAGATGGGATACCATAGCAGTAGATGAAATGATTGAATGTGAGCTTGGAAATCTATTTTATAGTTATGTGAGGGGTATAGCTTCAACCCACTTAGTGAAATATTTAGTAGTGTTAAGGATGTGTTTATGGTCATCAAATGAGGTAGGGTTAATCTTCCTAATGAGATTGAATCCCCATGTTACAAATGACCATGATGTAAGCATCAATTTTAATGTTTTGGTTGGGGCATGAATTAGATTGGCATGACTTTGAAATTTGTCACACCTTTTGACATAAGAAATGACATATGAATCCATAGTTGGCCAATAGTAACTAGTATGTATGAGCTTTTTGGCTAAGATCATCCTTCTTGTGTGGGTTCTACATACTCCTTTGTGAACTTTCCATAATGCTAATGTTGCTTCTACTAAATTTAAACAATGAAGTAGAGTTTCATCAAAGCTATGGTGGTAAAGGGTTGGGCTAAGTAAAGTATAGCACGAGGATTGGTAGGTAAAGGCCTTTTGTTGTTTGCATGATAGGTCTGGTGGCATAATATGATCGTGGAGGTAGTTAAATAGGTTAGAATACCATATAGAGCTAAGACCAATAATATCATAGATCATTGTGATGGTTGAAGGTTCATGAGTAAGAATTAGAAGATTATAAATGAGGAATATATATTCTTCTACCTTATCTATGTCACAGATCAAAGAGCCAATGGTGGCCATGTAATATATTATCTTATTACTAGCCCTAGGTATGTATTCAAACTATATGTTGATAATATGTTGTTTGAGAGTGTCAATCATGGCCTTGTATAACACTAATTGTCATCTTTGATCTAAAAATGGTCTATAACTTGATTGATGATTAATTGAAAATCACCATAAATTATGAGATGATTAATATTCCATTATATTTAATGATGAAGCTATAAAATAAGTGCTTAATATTTAACCAAATTATTAGTACAAAGAAAGCTGATACAAAATGATTTAGGGATAAGATCCTTCTATGGTGTAATAAATAATAGGCCTGACCCCAATCCATGTGATGTGAATGATCCATCAAAATATAGCTTATAGTGCTTCTCCTCATGAGGTTTTTTAATGATAATTATGATGGAATCATATGGGAACTAAAAAGTAAGGGGTTCAATGTTTATAAGAAGAGATTTAACAAGCTGATCTATAAGTACTTGTCCCTTTATAGCCTTTTAATTGACATACTCAATCTTGAACTCACTTAGAAGCATGATCAATTTATCCATGTGGCCTTATAAAGTTGTTTTGGATAGTAGATACTTGAGTAGATATGCTTTGGAAATAACTATGGTCTTTTTGTTAAGCATGTAATGCCACAACTTTTAGGTTGTAAAGACCATAACTAAACAGTCTTTTTCTATTGGTGTATAGTTGTTTTCATACATGACCAGTGTACAAATTAAATAGTACATGGCATGTTATTTCTCATTATAATCATGCTAATATAGAAGTGCCCACAAGGCTTTGTCTATGGTAGATAGGTACAATAGAAATGGTTTCTCTGGCATTAGTGGTAACATAATAGGTGGATTTGAAAGATAGTCCTCTAGGTGATGAAAATTTTTATATAATTCTTCATCCCATTGAAATTTGACACCTTTCTTTAGAAGTGTGTGAAAGGATGGCATTTGCTGGCTAATTATGAGATGAATCACCTGATAGATTGAATTTCACCCTACAAACTATAGATCTAATCCAAATTAGAAGGTGGTAGCATCTCAATAATAGATTGTACATTTTTTGGATCAACTTCAATACCTCGATGAGAGTTGATGAAGCCTAATAATTTTATAGATGTGATACTAAATATGCACTTTTTGGGATTAAGTCTAACTTTGTACTCATGAAGCCTATCAAATATTCTTTGTAGTGTGACTAGATGATAAGCATGGGTCTTTGATTTACCTAATATGTCCTTGACATGGTATTCAATAATCTCATGCATCTTATCATGAAATATGATAGTCATGGATCTTTGGTATGTTGTCCCAACATTCTTGAGTCTAAATGGCATAACTTGATAGCAAAAGGTTCCCCATGGAGTGCTGAACATTATCATTTTTTGGTCCTCTAGTGTGATCCTAAACTGATTGTACCCTAAAAATCTATCCATAAGTGAAAGTAATTTATACCCCAATATGGAGTCAACTATCATGTCGATGTTTGGTAGAGGAAAGTCATCCTTGGGGCAGACCTTATTTATATCTTTGAAATCATTGTAGATTTTAATTCTTTAAGGTTGATTACTAACAAGCATAATATTTGAGATCAACTTTGAATAGTTGATTGGTCAGATACATATTGATTTTAAGATTTTTTTCAACTCTTTATTTGCTAATACATTAATATGAGGATGTATCTTGCATAAATTTTGCTTCATAGGTTTGGCATCAGGATGTAAAATAAGGTCATGTAAAACCAAGGTGGGGTCCAAAACTAGCATTCTAAATAAGCTCAAGCAAATATGTCAACAAATTCCCTCAAAAGGGATATAAAACTTCACATTCCTCCTTAGTGAGTGACATGCCTAATTTGATCTATTTTAGGTCTTCTAGAGTCATGATGTTGGATTTTTAGTATCTTATACTAAGGAGAGTCGATCCATCCTCTAAAATGGTTGGAAATTATTTGAATTGGCCTATAAATGCAAAGTCCTCTTACTGGACTAGTTCTTCAATATCTCCTAAACAGGATGAGTCTAAATCTCCCAATGGTAGGGATGGCCATGTCACAAACACTATTATAAATTCTTGTGTAATTATATCAAAGGTACATTTTTCTACAAAACTAAACTTGGACCCGAAAATAAGTTCATTATTGGTGGTCTGTTGAGATTCATTCAGGGAAATCTGAATACCCCCATCTATTGGTGAATAAAATAGGTTTTCACCAAAAGAATAGCCTTTATCTTTACTTTTACCTTGGTCCAAAAGTTCCTCAAAGAGGTTTTCACTTTGGGACCTTAATGTTTTAATCTTTTATTTTTGGCTAAAGGTGTTCTCTTGCTCTCCAAAATACGTTGTACGATCTAGTTTGATAGAGAACCCTTGTTTGTGGTCTCCCAATGAAACATTATCACTTAGGCCTAGAAAATCACAAAATGCCTCATCATTCTCAAACTCATATATAGGAATTTTGGATTCTTGTTGGTCCCTGACTATAAGTTAAGGGTGATAAAGAGGAAGTGGGTTATGTCAGCTTACTAAGGGTAATGGTATAAATGGTATGCGAGTCAAATAGATTAGTATTGTCAAGGTCTTCATAAATTTTATGAGCAGACTCTACTTCACTAGAGGCATCAACATCACTAGATGTTGACATTGGAACATGAATAAGATACATGGGGTCACCCTTAGGTGGTTTAAATATAAGACCATAGGTTCCTTTATACCAAGTTATATAGAATGGATCAAGAGTACCTTGATGATTTATCCTGAGGCTTGCTCCTTCATAGAATTATTTCTCCATGATCCTATTAGGAATGGGATATTTAGCATTTAAAAAAAAAATAATCTAATTTTTCATTGTAAAACCATGATTCATCAATGTCAAGTGGGTCCTTTGCTTGGCTAGTGGCAAGTGTGAAAATGATAGGAGTTAGACTATGAATTTTAACTTTTTCTTTTCATTATCATTCCATGAAAGGTGACTTAGATTTAGGTCTTCCATAGGACTTGGGGTTATATTGAAGATTAAAAATGTGAAAGATGTCATGGGTTAAATAATCTCCTAGGTCATTAACTGAGATGGTAAAATGATTAGACATTTCAAGAGGAGGTATATGTGAAGATGAATCAAGGCTATTTGGGTCTATACAATTAGCCTCTGGTAATTCAATAAGTATTTATTTGTCTTTATCATTTTTGGGAACTAGATCTAGGTTAAAGTGGTAGTTGTAACTTTAATTCTCAACTTCTAAATGTTTACAATGTTCATAAGGCTACAAATATCCATTGATAGTGACTTCCAAGCTAGAGTGAAAGAACTAGAGACATTGATGAAATGTCAAAGGGATTACACAAATTTTATGTATCCAAGGTTTAACCACAAGTAAATTGTAAGATAGGTCTAGGTCTAACACATGACATAATGTATCATGGGTTAAATTCCCAATGATAACTAGCAAGTTGATGGAGCCTTGTGATTCCTATTATTTATTATCATAGGCCTTTATAGTATTTTTTTCCAACTAGATATCATCTGCTATATATTTAATATGTTTGATGATCTTGAGAGACATAATATTTAGGCATAATCCATTATTTATGAGGACAAATTTGACAATGTGCCTCATGATGACAACTACCATGTACAGGGGATTGTTATGGAGAGGGCAAAGGGATGACATATCATTTTAGTCAAAGGTCAAATGTTGGTTTAGGGATAGATGTCCAACTAAATATCAAAATTTGTCTGGGGTTATGTCATTCAAAACTTGGGATTAACCTAGGAGATCTATTAGGATGTTATTATGGATAGTAGACATACATAACAAATCTAAAATGGATATTTGTGTGGGTATCTTCTAGAGTTGTCCCACAATGTCATATGTTTTCTCCTTAAAAATGGTATATTACTTGCTCCTAGCTAGGATTTTGGGTTGGATTGGTTCATTGGTAGGAGGTTGTGGGCCTGAAATGGTAATACTAGACCATCAAATTGTGATTACATAATCAGGATTAGATATAGGACCATTGTTGCTAGAAAATGATGATGGAGATGGGCCAGATAGGATAAGTATTTATTGCCAGTGTACTTGGTTATGGTCATAGGGCAATGATGAGTTATCAGTATAAGGTCCTAAAATAATAATCCTTGGTTGCTATTATGCTTATTTGTAGTCTTAGGTCAAGGAAGGATTACTAGCATAGGTGGATTGAATGGAATTATTTATAAATGGTCCTCTTCTATTAGCACTTGGTCTAGGATTAATGGTGATGGTTGAAATGCAACCTCCCATAATATGACCTATAATATTGGTGTAGTCATGTGTAACTACATGGTAATTCTATTGGTTATTGGAATTATTTTAGCCTTGGTTCCTCCCATTCAGTTGACATTATTGTTGTTGCTCTTGGTATTACTATTGTTGCTATTATTCTGGCCTTCATTATTGATTATTTTAATTATTATTGTGATGATACAAAAAAGGGTTTTAGTAGATACCCAAGTTTTGATTGGATGTAGGTTATCTATTATCCAATGTAATCTCCCCATTTTCTAAAATATTTTTTATGAGATGTTTTATCTATACACAATAGTGTAAATTATGCCCATGAACATGATGGTATTTACATAATTCATTCTTTCAGCACCAATTTGGATAATGAATACCCTTAGGATAATGACTGAGAATTAGACAACTAATCATATTAGTTGTGGCTATCTTACAAAACATTACTTCTACAGGTTCACCAAGATCACTGAAGACTTGAGGAGTGGGTTTTCTTCTTGAAGGAAAGGTTTACAAAGGTGGTGGTTAATATGTTTGTGGAGTTGGTCTCGGCTAATGTAAAGGATATGCTTGTTGGATAAGCTATTGATGAGGAGTAAGTTTTATTTGTAGTGTAGGCTAAGTAGATAGTGTTTGTACCATTTGGAAATGATGTGACTTAGTTAATCCATTTCCAACAACATTCTTAGTGTGGTTATATTTCTTAGATTTCTCATAGTTACTACCCTAGAATGGTGTTGATGCTTTCACTTGTACTTGGTTATGGTTTTGATCTTGGCCTATGCTCTAATTTTGGTTTTGATTCAAGAGGTTAACTTGATAATCCCTTTATTAATAAGGGAATTTTTAATTAGTAAACCTTTATCGATAATATCTTTGAAAGTATGTGCACACTAAAGATCTAGATGATAGTATATCTCACTATGCAAATTTTTAGTAAACACAACAACCAATTATTTGTTTAGTAAGATATGGGTGAGGTAACTATAAAGTGTTCTCCATATCTATAGATATCTTTAAAAGCTTTCATCAAATTTTTTCTTGGCCTGAGTCAAATCTACCAATGAAATATCATGCTCAAGATTATAAGAGAAATGTTACACAAATTTATCGAAGAGATCTTCAAAATCAAATACATAATTCTTTGGAAATTTGAGGAACCACTCCAAATCCTATCCTACTAGACTTTGAGGAAATAAGAGGACTAGATAAATGTCACTATAAGCCACTAGCTAGCAAATAATAAATAACTTTGTCAAATAGGCCTTAGGGTTTCCTTTACCCTTGTATTTATCAAATTTTAGTGGTTTGTACCTTAGGGGAAATGGTATCTACAGATACTCCATGTTGAATGGGTATGAACACATGTCATCTAACTTGAATTTCTTGGTCTACTTCCCTAATTTAATGGTGATAATCACATCCTTCATTTGATATAGTTCTTGGACCAAGAAATTGGATGGTATATTTGGCTGAGGTGGTGGATAGGTGGTCAAAGGTGGATTACCTTGACCTAGGTATAATGGAGGAATGGTTTATTATGGAATGTTAGTTTGATTAATGAACTAACTAGGAATATGAATCTATGAATTGGGATGCAATTATTAAAATTACACATGTTGTTGTGCTATATTCTAATTTGGATTTAGTATATAGCCTTAATTTTAAGGAAATTGTAGCTGAGATAAAAGGATATGGATTTGAGTAAAGTAATATGCCTACTGAGGTTGAGTAGGGACTTGTTATTTACTAGTAAAACTTGGCTAAATAAATGGAGCTTTCTATAGACCAAGGTCTTATCTTGGGATCTGTGGCACATGGAGAGCAAAAGATAATTATTGCCTAATTGGTACTTATTAGATGGTGGTACCTCTTTGTTATACAAATACCTATTATGAACTAGATGTTGGTTGGGGGTTTAGTATTTGTCATTGACCAATAGACATACATTGTTGATTAGACAAAATTTTCAATTATAAATGCATATTGGTCTACGACTGTCGAGGTATACTTATCACTACTTGTTGAGGTGGAACATTTGTTGCCCCCTATTGAGGTGGCATAATGGTATATCTATGTTGTGATCGTAGATTAGACAAAGCCTATTATTTTTGAATGTTAGTCATCACCTACTAAGGTGGAATAAAACTTGTCACTTTTTGTTGAGGCAAAACACTAGTCGATACTTAATTACATAATCCCTATGGTTATGTGCTTGAAGAAGTACTTGGTTTAAGATTAGAAGTAACTTATTGTGGTTGAGGCATAAGAGTTCCTTCCCCCTATTATTGTGAATCACTTATGGTATTAATGAAAGTCACTTGTTATTTCACATTATTTATTGATGTAGTTAAACCACTTTGGTATAGATTGGAGGACACTTGCATGTTACCCACCTTGTTTGGCATATTAGTTTTTGTAGAAGCCATAGTCACCTCTTTAATAGATGAGACATTGTACATGTCACTGAATGAAATTCTTTACGTAAATGAGTCTATACCCAAATTATATTGACCTATCAATTTTATTAATACTCCTATTGAAGGAGCTAATTCTATGAGTGGAGCATTTGACATACTCATGAAATTAAAATTATGTGGAAGATTCAAATAGGTTTTATATGCTTATTTCATTTATATGAAGTGGTCTTCCAAGAATCCCTTTCATTTTATAAGCATATTTGGGTCTTGATATGACATCAACATGAGTGCTTGAGGATGGCTAGTAGAGGCCTGTTCAATGGTTTAGGTTTAAGGCATGTTTAAATGCACTCTAATTATACTAGGTAAACTTTCATGGGGGAAGTCTACTAGAAACTTGGTCCCTACCTCTATAGCTCTAAGACCTCATACTTGTTTTCAAGCAAGTGATGATAAAAAAATAAGGATCATATATCAATGGCATAATAACATAATACATTTGTTGATGAGTTTGTTCTACACCTGATGGTATGCTAGCAAGATATTGTGTGGTTTTCTCTTGGTATTTCTCTAAATATGGAGGCATGTTAACCATATAATGGGCTAGAAAATCTTGACTCTATTCCACAAATTGAGAAATATAAGGAGGATAAGGATCTATTTCATAAACTACATCATCACCATAGGGGTCTTAAATAAAGTCATCATTCATGACCATGCTATCATAACTTGGATTGTACATGGCTCCACTACAAGTGTAACAATACATATCCAAATAAATGACTACCATTCTATAAAGATTGGTTTAGAGTTATAAAAAATCTTAAAAATAAGGTCTAAAAGTCAAATGGTCCAAACTTGGTCCAACTTGGTTTAAGGACTTGGTCTAGGAATAGATTTGTTTCTCCAAAAATAGATAATGATAAACTTGGACTAAAATAGTCTAACGCCAAATATCAAACATCAAATTTATTATAAAAATGGTCAAGTGGATGAATAAATATTGAATGCCTAACTTAGGAAAAATGTGTTTCAAACAAGTCTAATTTAAGTCTAAAAATTAAAAAAGGTTACTAGGTATTTGGGAACAAGGCACAAAGGTAGACTCAAAACAAACTATGTCTAAAACAAAGAGGTAAGGTGATAGGACACTTGGGAACATGGTAAAACATCTAAAATTGAAAAAAACAAAAGGGAAATTTATATGTCTTTTGGAATTAAGTCACAAAATATATAATTAAAAACAAAACTAGGTTTAAGAACAAACATGAATTTGTTGGGTCTTTTGGAAACAAGGCACAAAAGCTAGACTTGACACAAACTAGGTCTAAAAAGGCAAGATATTTAATCTAATAAATTTGAAACACTTTGACTCAAACTAGGCAATCAGATTCAAACATAAGCTTGATAATTTTTAAAGAGACATTGGAATTTAGGCACATGGAATATAGACCACTTCCAAAATTTTAGGCACAAAAAATAGTGTTTAAATCGAATTAAGAATTAGTCTAAGTTGCACAACCCAAAAGTGAAAGATAAATGTCTAAGCCAAAATTACACAAGGTATAGACATAAACCAATCAATTTTTTAATTTGAACTTATCAAGGCCAATTTTTAACTTGATTTATAAGGTTAGACTCCTCAAATATACAACAAGATAGATAAGAATGAACATCATAATTGTATGAGCCATAGACTAAAAAGGCCACACATAAATTTGAAATTGTAATTCGACACAAGGAAAAAGTATTTGAAACAATGTGAGTAATATAACAACACTATTGTGATCTAAAATAATGAAAAATGTTTTGTTTCAAGACTTATAAGGCATAAAACTTGGAATGAAATGGGTAGTATAATGACTTATCTTTCAAACAAATGATACACACACATAAATTTTTTGACAAATGACTACGGAAAATGTGTGACATCAAATAGAGAACATAACATATCTTCAAACAAAGGAGTGATTTAAAAACATGACTCATTTTGTACATGGTATGAAAAAAATAGTTTTGACTCAAGGCCTTATAAATAAAAAGGAAGAAACAACAAAAACACCTAAGTGTAACTTCTTAAATCCTTAAACTAATAAGGTGGCATCATACTATCAAATTCCATCTATATAGTTGATCCTGAGAGGGATTTAATTTTTTAATCTAAAAATTAAAATTGAAATGTAAATTATGGGTTTTAGACCCCTTCTTATCTCAATAGTTCTTATGATGACATGGAACTTTGGGTTACTCACCTTGCATTGATAGTATATCCATGATAAGTGGGTTTGTTTAAAATATCAATTTTAACTTGTTTTGAATGGTCTCATATGTGTGGTTAATAGTAGATAAAAACACATCATTTTAATCCATGTTAACTAGCTTGTTGTGAAAAGGTCTTATCTTTTTCAACACCACTACATTCATCAATTACTTAGTGTAGTGTGATGTTTGAACTAAGAATACATTCGAAGGAAGTCTCTTACTAAAAAAGCTTGCTTAACCACTCAAACAAGCATCCTAATAAGTTGACTTTAATTTTTATACCCTTGTTGTGGAGTGGGGTTGAATTAATGATGAGAGATGAATTCCTAGGTCAACATTTCCCTAGAGAAACTATGGGGAGGTGATGAACTCCTACCCATAAGACAAGATGCATGAAATAAAGATAGTGGAAGGACTTTAGGGTCATTTTTGGGGTCACGAAAGTCACTCAAATCTTGAGGAGGGCCTTAGTGACTTTCCTTCCATGATTTTGGACCAAAGTGACAAATGCAATAACTGATATTTTTTTATCACCCAATTTCCCTAAAGGGGATGGGGGAGATCATACACGTGACACTCATGTTGTGAAATAAAACACTTAATAAAAAAACATAAAAATGAAAACTCTTATGAGTATTTAACTAAAGTGTTATTTAATTTTTATAGAACCAAATGAAATATGTCATGAGATTTAGCCCTTTGGCATTGTCTTGAAAACTTTAGACAAAATTAAAAATAACTCAAGTAAAAATATTTTAAAACATTAATTTTAAATGTGAGTTTTGAAACTTAGAGTGTTTAAAACCATATTTTCTTAGCCTTTGGGTCCTGCAAAAGATGTTAGGGGGTCTTTGTGCTTAGAATCAAACATCAAGTGGGAAAATGGATTTTGAATTTTAGCTTTCATGTTTCAAAAAATTTATATACAGTGAAAAATCATAAAAACACATAGTGATACCACAAATTTTCTTGTAGAACAATAATTATTACCATAAAGTTGCAATTGTCTGTAAAACAAAGTGTTAGAACAAAATCACAACTATTAATGCAATATCACATAACTTGTTAATGAAAAAACTACATACAGTGGACAATATTGAAAATCTTAATGAAATATCACAACTCTCCCTATAACACCAAATAGTTGATGAAAAATTTCTATAGTTAATGGCAATATTTAAAAAACTAATGCAATATTGTAACATTTAAGGCAATACCGTGATTTTAGAATCACGATATTGTGTAATATTACAATTTTCCCTATAACATAAAATATCTAGTAGAAAATCATAATGGTTAAGATAATATCACCAGAATTAGTGAAATATCACAATAGTTTATGCAATACCATGATTCTAGAAAGAAAAAATGTGACTATATAGAGTAAAATATTGATTTCCTTTAAAACATTTATGAGCACTTAATTTCAATTTTTTTGTCAGCAAGTTTGAATTTTGACATCAAAATTGTTAAGAGGATGTCCTAAAATACCTTGGGAATAAATTTTTTGGGTATGGATCCCACTAGGAATGCCATCATGTGAACATAAGAATCCAATAGAGGAGAGCTTAGTCTAGTGTTAGTCTAATAAAACAAAATCAAAATAACACACTAAATACTAAACACCTTTAACCTAGACACTAAGAGGAGCATAGGTAATAAGCATAAAAATGAAAACATAACTAGAACATAAAATAAATCATTCTTTTACCTTTTTTGAGCTCTAAATGGCTTTTTGAAGTGGCTTGCTCAGTTTCATGCATCAAAAAGTCTTTATCAATGAAGCTCCATTTGCTCCTTCTATCCTTGGCACCTTGGCTTGGTTGGATTATGAATCTAGCATGGTAACACTAATCTAAAGTTTCATTTGTATTTATTTGAGCATTATAATATTACATAAATATAAATTAAATATCAATAGGTATGGCCTTGTATTTATAGCCTCTAAAAGTTAACCCTCATCCAAGGTGAGTTAAGGTTGAGTTTAAACATGGAATGAGTTCAAATAATCCTAGGTGAGTTGAGTGCTAACTCTAGTTAAGTTAAAATTTGTCATATAATTATGTTTTTCAATTACTAGGCATGGCTCTCATATTAGATATTTTTAGATATTTTGGGAGAGCTTGACAACTCATAAAGGGGATAATGAAAAGGCTTGATATTTTAAATTTTGAAATTTATTTATTTAGATAATCATTAATTACAAATGGATAATTTAGATAATAATTTAGTCTAGTTTAATTAGATTATTCATTTTTATTAGCATTTTATCTCTTTCAAGAATTGTTCAAGTGCCCCACTTCGTAGATCCAAAGGCCAAACTGCCAGTTGTTAGGTCAAAAGGTGACTGAGGATGAATCTATGAGAGGTTATTTTTTCATATGGTATAATAACATAAATAGGGATGCATTAATATAATTATGAGTATTGATGAATGATGTGCAAACAAAATTGGGATATTTAGTGATTTCTAGGCTTAATTTGTAATATTTGGTAAAAATCAGTCTAAAGTCTAATCAAAAGCTAGTTATGGCCATAATGAGGTGTCTACAACTATAATTTCCTCAAAATGGTAGTAGTTTCCAATTTTTTAGATTTTTCCTATTTTTTAGGAGCACATGCACTTGTTTTTTTAGGTCTTATTCCTATGTGCATGAAACTTAGAGATTTGTGTTATGCTTGAAAAACCTGATTTAGTGTGTAAACCCTAATTTTATTTACAAGTATGGCATCACCAATATTTATGTGTTTGTTAGTAGCATAAGCTAGACATCCTTAAAACCTTGTTGTAAAGATATTTTACTACATACCAATATTCTTAAGAGGGATCAATCCCAATGTAATTCTCCCACCTAGGGCTTGATGTAAGTGGGAGCGAATGTTAGAATGGCAGTGGACTTAGATGCCTTGAATGTGCTTAAGATTTGAAATATTTAAAAACTAGGATTAGGGATGCTATAGATGGTAGTATGTAGAATTAAGGTATAATAAGGATCAAATACCTGAATTTTGTTTAACTTATCTTTGGTTTAAATGTGCTTTTGCATCTATTTTCCATATAGTGAATAGAGGTCAATTAGACTTGTATTTATGAAGTTATGTAGATTTTATAGATAATAAAATATGCTTAGGACAACTTAAGAGTGACACACATTTGAAAAATTATCTATTGGGAAGAGATAGGGTAAGGACAGTAGTACCTAGTTGGGAACACTAGCATCATGTGACTGTAGTGTCTCAAATGTGGTGCTAATGTCCACTTGGAAAACTACTAAGTAAGTTGGGTTAAGATTTGAGAAGATAGTCTTGGGACTATGTTTTAGTTGACTTTAGGTGAGTGTGGTCTACTCAATTACTAAAAAAATATGTCTAAGGCTCTAGGATAGGTTTAGGGATAATCTAGGAATAGGGTAACTCAAGCAACAATCTTAACATCTAATTACCACTTTTAGGTGATTAAAATAAGTATGTTAGAATTATGATTTAAAATTGTTAACCATTTATTTATAGGGGATTAACATGTCATCTTTATTCTAAAACTCAATTTTGACCAATTTGATTATTAGCCAAGATTCACCATAGACTTGTAGATGCTAAGTGTTCCATTGAAAAGCTAATTAAAGCCCTGCTATTAGAGCCTCATCCTTTGAAATGTTATTTGTACATAGAAAAACAATCTTGAAAGCTTTAGGAAAAATAATATTGAGGTGTGATGAGGAGAATTCCATCTCTCAAACCATGAGTGGTGAAGGAACCATCAGATTATAACTTCTAAGATGAAGACTTTTTAGTTGTCAATATGGATTCATCTGGAAATGTTGTTACCAATGGTGCTATATTGTAAAGGTTAACTTAGATAAAAAGTATTTGAGAGGATGAATTTTAGTAATGAGCTTGAATTTATTATTAAGCATGTAGTACCTAAGATTTTGTGAAGTGAAAATGACTACCAAACATTCATTCTCAATTGGAGGATAATTTAGCTCATATGAAACTAAATTCCTACTAATATACTAGATAACCTATTATTTTCCATGTTTGTTGTGTTGAACTAGAAGGGTTCCCAAAGCATACTTAGTTGCTAAGATGTACAGAAGTAATGGTTTTATAGGTGTTAGTGCTACCAAACCTAGAGGCTTAAGTAAATATTGTTTGATACATTCAATTTTTTTGGCATTTTAGACTCTATTAGAATTGTGTCCATTTATTGGGGAGATGTGAGAAGGGTTGACATTTTTTTATCTAGTTTTGAGATGAATATGTGCATGGCCTATAGTTTTCCTTGTATAATATGGAGTTTATTGGGATTATTTGGTGGAGGCATTTCTATAATGGATTTGAATTTATCTGAGTCAAATTTAATGCCTCAGTGAGATATAATAAACCCAAGATTTTTCTTGATGTGACTCTAAAAACACACTTATTAGGGTTGAGTCTAACTTTATATTATCTTAACCTTTCAAATATTCTTATAAGAACTATTGGATGGTTATCCCACATTTTAGACTTGCCTAAGATGTCATTGACATAATATTCAACTCTATCATGCATCATATCATGGAATATGACTATCATGGCTCTTTGATATGTGTAACCAATATTATTAAGCCCAAAAGGCATGACTTGATAGAAAAACATGCCCCATGGAGTGGTGAAGGTAATCTTGTGTTGATATTTTGGTGTGATATGGATTTAATTGTAGCCAAAAAATCCATCCTTGAGTGATAACATTTTATAACTATAATTTGAATCCATGATCATGTCGATGTTAGCCATGGGAAAGTAGTCTTTGGGATAAGCATATTTGATTTACCTAAAGTTAGTGAAAATACAAATTCCTCCTTGGGGTTTACCAATGGAAAAATGTTAGATATCCAATTATAATAGTCAATAATATGAATAAAACTAGTTTTTAGTAACTTCTATAACTCTTCTTTGACTATAAACATCACTTTTGGATGCATCTTAAAAAGTTTTTGCTTAATCAGTTTGGCATATAGATTGGCCACTAAGTGGTGAGGAACCAAGTCTAGGTTGAGGCCTAAAATATAAACAAAGTACCAAGAAAATATATAAATGAACACTTTGAGAAGAGCAATAAGTATCTTCCTTTAGTTGTTAAATTGGTTCTCATCTTCACACTCCCAGGTTTGTCTTTAGTGTTAAGGTTGATGTTAATAGTTTATTTAACTAGGGATGGATACTAATATTGTAAATAGGCCATACGATAAGGAAAGTGGTATTCTTCAAGTGATTGGAAAATGCTTGGAAATTCTTCAAACAATTCATCATATGCCTTCTATTCTTCTGGACTAAGAGAATTTTTAGATGATATGTTAGTACCATTCTTGGGAGATAAACTATCTTGATCTTTTCATGATTCTTGTAATTTTATTTGATTGAAGGATTTAATTTATTCTCTAAAATATGTCAAAGAATATAGATTGATTTAAAACCCCTTTTTGTGGTCACTTGATGGCATGTGATCTCTAATTCCCATAAACTATGAAATGGTTCATCATTTTGGAAGATATCAAAAGATAGTTAATTTTCTTAATCCAAATCAATGAGGGATGGATAATAAATATCAATGATGATGGTGCAAATGGAGGTTGGTAAATTAGTTTGTGATATCTAGGTTACAAAAAAGGTTATAAATGGAACCTATTTCAACATTCTCATTAGATGAAGACCCCTTAGAAATTATAGAAGTATCTGAAATGACATCATAGGGATCACCACTAAGTGGTTTTTATCCAAAACCTTGATTCATACTATGACATTTAACTAGAATTATCTCTAATATTCCTTGTTCATGAAGTCCCAATCCTTTCCACTTATAATTCATAATTTTACACATGTGATTTACCTTAGAGTATTCTAGATCTTGAAAACAATAAGCAAAACCCTCTTCTATCAACTAAGAATAATTTGATCTTTTAAATTGCTCTTCTGAAAATAACCATGATTTGGAAAATGACATTGGTCTAAATTGATGGGTATTCATCTTAACCACTTACATGGTAGGATGCCCATAACTGTAGGGTGATGAGGGGAGATAACTAATATTTAATGTGTGTCATTCATATTCTACAACCCTTTGGAAATAATATTGATATTAATGGATGCAAATGGATTGGAAGAAGTGGATGTAAGTTCATTAGGATGGATGTATTTCTTGGGATCACATGGGGAACTTTCAATGCTAGCATAATATAGACTATGATCAATTCCTTCCATTACTTATCAATTATAGAAGAATTATGAATCACCTAGAATAATGACTTCTATCCATTAGTGGAAATTTTAAGCATTAGTGGAGAGTATAAAGAACAACTTGCATATCATGGATCCAAGGATGGCCCAAGAAGATGTTATAAATTAATCTAAAGTTCACTACATGGATGAGTGTTTGATGTACAATGGGTTTCACCATGATAGTAGTTAGATGGTTACAGTTGAATGTATCTTATTATCATCATAAGCCTTGTTTATAATAAGTTAGGGCCCAAGTTATGATTTATAATACCCTAATTTATTGATTAGATTGATGTTACATATATTCACAACCAATCCTTCATATATAAGTGCCTATGGGATCTTGTGATTGGTAATGGACACCTCAATATAAAGGGGATAGTTATGATTAAGGCCAATCAATGGCATATCTTAGGGATTGGAAATTATTTTCTACAAGGATGATAGGTGGCCAACAAGGGTTTGGAACTATCAATGTCTATAGGGATTTGTGATTCATGAAGGATCTTATTAAAGATATCATGATGGATAGATGAGGAATTAAGAAGGTCCATGTTTTTATTTGTGTTAGAGTATTCTCAAGTTGTTGGATGATGTCATAATCTCCTTTAGGAGTAGTTGATGAACTTTTAGAGACATTGAGTTTAGGAGGAGAGCTTTGAGTTTGGGTCTTCCTAAGTTCCTCTAATATAGTAATTTTTTCATGATGAGTAGTAGAAGAAAAATCAAAATATGTCCCTTTGACTTGATTACTAGACATTATGAGACTAGAGGATCTGTGGGTGTCTTAGACCTAATATTGATGGTGGATACATGGTGATTATACTGATAGAGTGTTTAGTGGTAGTCAACATGGCTAGATGAAGATGATAGACATTGGTCCCTTGGTATACCTTTATTATTTTGATCATTATTAGGGAATGGATCTTAGTAAATACATAGGTGTTTATTTTTAAAATAAGGTGTTTATTCACCCTCAACATCTATCTCACCTTTCTCTATTAGATATCGAATATAATTTCAAATCTACATACATATTTGAGTATCATGCCCCTTGATGTGGTGATAATGGAAATATTAATTTTGATTTAACCATTCTAGATGTGGATTACTTTCATTAAGAGTTTTATTTTGGGAAAAGTGATCATGTTTGCGACTATAAGCTTATTCAATACATTTTAAATATTGATATGATTTTGATATCATTCAAATATTAAATCTATGCAGAAATACCCTTAAGATAGGGCAACACCATATAATACTCCTTTAGGAAGGAATAACTCCACAATGTCTCTTCGAGGGGACAACCTAAATATACTCTTACAATAGAAGACTCAATGCTTACTTGATACCTTTGCCATGATAATCATCTCATTTATATAGATATTTATCTAACCAATATATGGGTAACCTCCTAGTCCCAATGTAGGCCGACTATTACCCAATGTACTAATTCTACAAGTTACTCTATTATCTTAATATATTATACCCATATAACTAACTAAGGGGATGTGTGCCACATGTTGGCATCTCCATCAACCCATATACATTGATATATCATATCCCTAGGTACATAGTATTACTTCCCTCCTTGACATGTTTCATCCCCAAAACATAGGAAGAAACTAAATAATGAGTGTGCTTCAAATCATTGCACACTTGTCTCCAATATCGATCATCTAGCCATCCATATGTGATCTTGGTAGGTGATAACTCTCCAAGATTATTTCCAAATTCAATTTTTATCCTCTGATTTCATTCATGATCATAATTATACTACTTTGGTGCTTAAGCATAATTATTCCTCTTTTTATTCCATGTACCATATTCTACTGTGCTACTCTGATTCCAACCATGACCATAGTAGGTATTCTTCCATGCATAATAATAGTGATTTCCCCATTCATTCCATGTGCCATAATATTTTTTATTTGGATTATATGCATATCCATAATGATTGGAAATTTTATTTCCTGTATAGACAAAATGATTGTGGTTATGACACTTCCTCACCTGGTTCCATGATTGTTTCCTCTCATAATGTTGTGGGTATCTATATACCTCAAAATTTTCCAATATTTTGACCTTATCCACCTTTTCTTCTGCTTATTCCACCTTTTCCTTCTTTGTCTCTTTAGTAGATGAAGTGTTCATTTCTAGTTGTAGTGTGTCTTTATCTATAACATCTGAATCTTTATCATGCTCATCCCCTGTTTCAATCTCATCTTCATGATCTACCTGAATTGTTATTGGTGCCTTTTTCACTATGATATCTTGTAAAGTGATCTTATTTTTCCTATACCAAAACTTCATGAAATTTTTTTGAACATTAATATTCATTTTTCCCAAAGTCTCTAACCATGGATATCTAAGAACTATATCCATATCATCCATATCCAAAGCATAAAAATCTGATTGCAAAACATATTTTTCCATAATGAGCTTAAACTAATCAAACATTAAAATATTATTACCACATACTTGAACCTCCTTGATATTATTTTCTTGAACATGTAGATGCTTGTACACATTCATGTTAATGAAGTTATACTTGCTAGTAGGGTTTATGGACACAACCACCTTCTTCTTTTGAATACATCCATGAAATTGAAAAATTGACTCAAATTTATTTGGAGCCAAATTATTTAAACCCTTATCTTATTATTCTTCTTCTTATTCTTTATCATCATTATTTTCTTCCTCTTCTACATCCTCTTTTTCTTTTATATCCCATCGATCTAGGAATATTTGTTCCATTGCTTCCCATGAAGAATACTTTTGCACAAAGCTTAATTGATTAAACCACCAATGTTGTACAGGCCCAGCCAAAGAAAAAGATAATTCTATTTTCCATAAAATTGTTTTATTATTATTCTCCTTAAAAATTAGCCACCATTGTCTAGCATTAACATCATCTTCCCTTGAAATTTTTTGCAACTTCATGATCCACAAAATAAATTAGGGTTCATGAAACCATAAAATGTCAATAACTCATACAAAAATGATCCAAAAAGTCCCAAATTTTTACTGTATCTTCCTATTATGATATTGGAACCTCAATAAAAATTTTGTGAAAAAATGTTACAAATTTCAACCTGTAGATTAAATAGACGAAAAAACATAAAATCACAAAAAATCACTCAAAACAACTCCATAAATTCTAAAATTTTGACTATGATTCTAGTATATCTTATTAAATATTCAATAAAAATTTAGAATAAAAATTACCTATATTTAGGAAGATATATCAAAATTAGTATAAACACTAAAATAAACATAACTCCCTCAAAACTAATAAAAAAATATCAATTTTTTTTATTGTGAATTATTTAAAATATTCTCCATATTCAATAAAAAAATTGTGGAAAAATTCACAACCAATCAAAATATAATGATGATTCAAAAAACTAGGGTTTCATTCCACACAAATTGCCCAAATCAAAGCTCTGATACCACTTGATAAGATCTTGATATGATTCAAATATTCAATATATGTAAAAATACCATTAAGGTAGGGAAACACCATATAATACTCCTTTAGGATGGAATAACTCCAAAATGTCTCTTTGAGGGGACAACCTCCAATATCCTCTTACAATAGAAGACTCAATGCTTATTTGATATCTTTACCATGATAATCATCTCCTTTATATAGACATTTATCTAACCAATGGATGGGTAACCACCTAATCCAAATGTAGGCTGACCATTACCCAATATACTAATTCCACAATTTACTCTATTATCCTAATATATTGTACCCATATAACTAACTAAGGGGATGTCTGCCACATGTCAGCATCTCCATCAACCCATATATATTAACATATCATATCCCTAGGTACATAGAAAATAGGCTCACCTAAATTTTTGTAATGTCACCTCCATGTAATAGTCTTCAACCTACCTCTAGGTACAATAATGTTTGATACATTTTGTGATTTAAAAATGGAAGTAAGACCTTGGATTGTATGGATGTGCTTAGTGTTAATTACACCATCTCCAACAACAGGTTTACTCTTATTGAAGAGACTCAGTATTTTAGAAGGGGTATTATTTTAACTATGATCATTGTTTGAATAGATCTTGATTACCCCTTTATCAATAAAGGCCTTTTTAATTTGGATATATTTTTAGATAATCTCATTGAATGTGGTATCATAATGTAATTTTAATTGATATACCAATTCTTGGTGAGATTATTGAAGAAGATAATCATTAGTTATTTCTCGAGGATTGAGAAAGGGAATTGACTACCAAGGATTCAACATCACTAAAGGAATGAGACCAATATTTATTCATTATTTTTTAAAGAATTTTATAGGTCTAACATGGTAATATCATGCTCAACATTTTATGATAAATGTTTGAAATATTTCTTAGTTAGGTCCCCAAATGATGTGATGGACCCTTTAGGTAAATGCATGAACCATTTTAGAGTTAGTCCACAAATACTTGTAGGGATAAACTAAAGAATGTAGGCACCACTCTAAGTTAATTCATGGCATGAAATAAATAATTCCTTGAAATGTTTCTTTGGATCCAAATTTAATTTATCATCATAAAACTTAGAAGGATATAAGTGAGGATGGATTGAACATGAAGGATGTCCATATTAAGAAGGTAGGATCATAATTCTTCAAACTTGTATGTATTTACATGTGATCTTATATAAATGTTTTAGAGAGCCCATTTAATGTATTTCCACTCATAGATGAATGTGGGATTAGATAAGGGATTGGATGTGGATGATGATTTAGATTTAAGCTTTTGTTGATGGGTATGTGATAGGGTAGTTTTGATAGGTTTCCTAGATGAGTGAGGATTATACACCTCATAATATATTTGAGAGGTGAGGAAATTTAATTTCTAGGTGATTTTATTTAAATTATATAACATGGATCACTTATATTATTTCTCAACTTGGTCCTCTAAAATTTATTTCCCCTTATTAACCTTGAATCAATTAGCATTGATAGTCTTGGGTGAGAGTTGTTCATTTTCCATTTCTTGTTCATCATTAAATTTTTGGTCATCCACTTTTTATTTGAAGGGATTGTGGATATGAGAGGTATCATGATGTGTAAGACTTTGGAAAAGGTTTTTTAAGTGGTTATAATTAATTTTAGGGCTTAAACTTGTCCTTATCTCAATAAGGTGTGAAATATTCATTATCAATTATCATAAATATACTATTTGATTTGGATTTTGTTCTTATCACTATTCAAGAAATCATTTTGGGTGTCTTCATCACCTCTCAAGGTATGCATGAAATTAAGGTTTTATTTTTGATCCAAATGTTGCTCATCAAAATTCCCAAGGATATAATTAGTTTGGTTTGATACTTGTCTAATCTTTAATTTTGGTGCATGAGTGAGAGGTACCATGTGGATGGATGTGTTGAATAGGTAGATGATAGATTAATATTGCATTTAGGTTGATTAATTATATGTGAAAGATGAATAATATTTAAATGTGGTATGCCTTTTATAAAATAGGTCTATAAGACTTGAATTAATATGATTAATTAAGACAATGATAGGGTATGATACCCTAAGTTAGACTAGGTTTAGACAAGTTGATAGTGCCTTTAATTATTTATGGTTGATCATTTCAAACTAATAGAATGATAGGTGTTATCAAAATTATGATGTATACTAAGTTCAAACAATAAGAATGATAATATGATGAGAGGTTAGAGGTTCAAACTAACAGAGTGATGGGATATTGATAAGTGGTGAGTTAAAACCAACAAAATGATATGATGATAAAATTTGACCAAGGGAGGGTATCCATATTAGTAAATTTTGACAAAGACTAGCTCAAGATAATGGATTAGACAAGTTTGCTCAAGGTAGATAAGGTTGATAGTGATAATATGTGTTTGACTAATGTCATAAGGGTCACTAGAATTGAGATAGGTTTAGACTATATCAAGAGGTATGACTAAGTCATGGATGGGTATGTCTGAATGACTTGATGTTTAGAAAAGCTTAGAAATAATCAAGATGAGATGATGATTAAGGTAAGCTTAGGTATGATGATGGGTTATAGGGTTTTGATATAGGATAAGATTATGATTATCTTATGAATATTGGACAAGGGATTATGTTTGAACTAAGGTTAATTTTTTTGGACAAGGTATTTATTTTGTGTGTAAGTTTGAAGGTTTACAAATAATAATGGTCTCAACAAAACACAAAAAATAGTAGGTACCCAAAATACTATCTTAATGACTGAAATGGGAAAGAAACTCAACAACCAACCTACTAATCTAATCATAAAGAGTGGTGACTATATTGGTCTCCCAACCCTCAATATATGTATGTGGTGAGTGTTATTTAGGAATGTTGTTTCCCCTACACTGGAAGTTATTTGTAACTAAAGATATTATTCTAGGTTGTACAGGCTCACTAAGGGAGTCACATAAATACCTTATAGTACATGTGGCTTAAGACTGTGAAAGGTGTTGTTTGATGCCTATATATTAGAGTGTTACCAACTCACTTCAAAAAATCCTATATGAGAAGTTATGCTTAACTTAGCAACATTTGTCCTTGATATTTATAATCCTTTAGAATACCAAGTGTGGTCTTGTGTGTGATGACAAAATTTATGTCACACTCCTAATGTGACTATGACAAGTGCATTGTGATCTAATCTATGTCATGTTAATAAAAAATGTGTATGTTTTTCAATTATTACCAATCCCTTGGAATCGTCTTATGGGTGGAAGGGGAGAACATACATAGTCTTAACACCAAGTGACAAATATGTAGTCAAAACTTAAGTTAAATTATTTTTAATTTGAGCATATACAAGAAAGTTTTAATTAAATCTAATTTTAAATATTGTAAAAATATATAAAAAATAGTTTCAAATTTTAAATTCTTGGATAATCAACCTGTAATACAATTGGTTAGTAGTTGTATATTAGCTTCTTCAGGGTTAGCCTACAAAAAGGAGTTAGACTTAAAAATAGAAAAAACTTATTTTGAATGGTACAAAGTTAGTTCTATGTAAAACAAGATATAATCAAGACATGGGTTAGTTTGATAAAATTACTATTATAGTCAACAAAGTTATTAATAGGATCCAAAAAGATGTAAATTATGAAAAATTGATAGTAGTGAAATTGTAAAAATAAAAATAACGCACAATTATACCTAGTGTCAGAATTGTTTCTAGAAAGCACAAAGCCATCGGTCTTGAGAACAAAGTCATAGGTTACTAAAATGAATCTTCTAAGGTTGATACTATGGAGTAGCAACTTTATAAAAGCCTACATAGACAAAAAATAGAAATATGTACTAGAGATAAAAACATACTAGACAGATTAACAATATACTAAAAATAGGGTAAAATTTAGTCAATAATAGGTTAGAGATGAAAACCATATCAAAAATAGAACCAAAATGTGTATATAAAAGGTTGCTATTAAGATTAACAAAGTCTCTAATGTCACTTTTATGCTATTATTGAACAAAAAAATGAAAAACATACTAGGACCAATTACACATAAATTAGATCATAACTACTGATTATGAATAAACCAAAAACCTATAAATATATTAGGAACAAGTCAACCAAAAATTAGATATTATTTAGGAATTAGTTAGAAATAAGAGATAAATCCATTGATTGTGAAGCTATTTTAGTAGAAACTTGATAAGACCTTAATTAGACACAATATACAAATTCATCATTGTAATAGAAAAAGTCACTATTAGATTCAACAAAATTTCTATTAATATCTAATTGAAATTAGTGGCTTTGTTATAAGTCACAAAAGTCAAAAAGTATTTAAAAAACTAGTAGTTAAGGAAAGTAATTACGTCAAGGTTATGACTACCAAAGATGAAGCTACATTTACAAAGTTTCTCATATATACATCAAAGCTGCTTATAACATATAGATGTGAATTCATGATTTTTTTAAAAATTTTAGGTCACCAAATATTATTCAAATGAAACTTGCAAGCCTACCCAACCACATAAGAGCTCAATAACCAAAGGTTAAGGGATTGATACCACTATGGTCACCAAAATGTGATGCAATGAATTAGAATAAAAAATAAAATAATGTAAGAAATAATGGAGTTGAAAAAAAAATCACTAAAAACTAATATAATTCACAACAAAACATTTGATTAGACAAGAAAAATAAAGAGGAAAGAAAATAATAATAAAAATATGAAATTATACCTTCAATATGAAATATAATTTACCTATAAAATATAGTTGATGTGCCCCAAATGATAAATAATGATGCTCCTTAGATGCTTGAATGTAATATTATGAATTAACTCAACGACTTGTGGCAATGGAGATGAAGTAGGATGTTTGTCAAGTTGAAAAAACTATTTCAATGGAATTTCAAGATTTTCTAAGATTGATTATGTATGGGGGTGTCCATGTTTAAATAGAGGATGATGGAAAAAATGAAGGGATAGATTTGATCCAAGGTGAAATCAAATAAATGGTGGAGAAATATTATAAGAATTAAAAAATCCTAGGGATGATTAAATAATTAATGATTAAGGAAATTAAAAATTCCATATATATTCCTAGAAAGGGGTGGTGTGGATCTCTATGCATGGTGTGGAGCTAAAGGAGAGTATTAGAGGGTTATAGATGTGTTTAGGCTAGTTAATAAAGCTTACATGAGATATAAATGGGAGTATTTGTAGGAGAAGTTAGTTGGGGTAGGTGAGTTTGGAATTAAAAATTCCAAAATAATGTAATGATGTGTTAGTTAAGTGTGATATAACAAGTGTGTAATAATATAATTAATTAGAATGAGATGAGGGTAAGGTAAGTGTGTGATATGAAGAGTGTAATAAAATTTTAAACTAGTGACTAGAAGGGATTAATAATTTTATATTAGGATAAATTATGAATTAATTAATATGATTAATGGATGAAGTTGACATGATATTAGACATGACAAAGGAGTGGAAATATTTATATGTATACAATACCTTCTTTAGTGATAATGTGATGAAGGAGTTTCCCTTTTGTGATAAAAAAGACACTTTTCTCTAGGTTAAGTGAGATATCACACCTTTTGTATCTCTCAAATATTTAATGCAAGTGGTGAACTTGCCCAAAATTGTATTTCAAAAGGACAATTAGATCATCCATGTAGATTATTATGAATTTACTGATCAAGACTTCAAAGGTGAAATACATATCCCTTTAAAAAGTGGATTTTACATTATTGAGGCAAAATGGCATCCTTTTATAGGCAAAGGTCCCCCACTTTGCCATAAAATAAGTCTTGACTATGTATTCTTGGTTTACTAAGATATGGTTATACCTTGAGAATCTATCTAGAAATGACATCATCTAAGAGCCACTTAAGATCTAAATCACCTCATCCAATGAGGTAAAAGGATAATTTTATTCATCTAAAGCTTGATTTATATTCTTGAAATTGACACACAACCTAATCTCCTAATTTTTAGTGCGAATAAAAACCATGGTAACAATAAAAGTAGAATGGTCATCTAGGAAAATAATCCCTATTGAGATAAACTTGTGAAATTCCTTATGGATAAGAGGATCTAAGATCGGGTTTACATGACACTATCTCTACTTAAATAACTTGTACCCTTACTTAAATGGGATAGTGTGTGTTATTACACTTGGGTCAAATATTTTGATGTCTTTATATATATAGGAAATAATGTATTTATATCATAAAACAACTTCTTGAGATGATATATTTAAGTTGGAGTAAAATAAATAACTTTATTAACATCCTTTAGTTGATAAATGGACCTTACATTGATTATGTATGATTATTTGTTGATATAAGATGGTATATCTAGTTTGTGTGTGGAATTATTTAGGTTATACACTCTTTAAAGTAAATAATACCCTTCAAGATACAATTTTATCTTAAACTCATGATATTGTGTTCACCACAATCCTCATTAAGGGGAATATCTCTATCCTTTTCATCTATAATATGGGCACTGAAGACTCAATAATTGTTTAAGAAGTTTAATATGTGGTGATCATCATAAAAAACCTAAAAATTTTCAATGTTGTCTAGGACTGAGGGGCATGGTATGAAATCTATAGAAAAGAGATTCAACCCATAGTAATATAGGTGGGCTAGAATTTTAGCAGAATATGATAAAGAATCCATGACATAGTTCTCTTATCTAGGGATAGGGGTGACATTGAAGGCATTAAATGTTTCTATTAGATCTCATGCATGGTGTTTTTATTTTCTTAAGTAAAACAAATTGAAAATTAATTCTGACTTGGTTGACCACTAAATTTCTTTAACATTTGCTTTATGGAAAATTGTAGGTTGTTAGTATAAGGGAACTGTAACATATAGGCAACCAAGTATTGTTTTCCTTTTGGGTTGATTAGTAGAATCCTAGATCTGAAAACTTGCTTGGAATGATCTGATTAAAGTATAGGGACCATAAGCCCAATGATATTAGATGTTCATCAGCCTTACCCTTCATATGTTATGTAGACAAAGTATAAATGTTAATGTCATAAGATACTATGTTTATCTTTTTTTTATGGAATTATATTTCATGATCATGTGTTTCATTTAAGGTTCCCTATTAATATAGATTTGGTTGGCTATACCTCTCCAAGGAAATTGCATGTGTGAAAATTATATATCCATGTAAATGTTTAATATTTTTTACCAATCCCCATTGAGTAGCATCCCATATACTTCAGACACCTCTACCACTTGAATATCCATGAATTAATGGACTTTGGATTCAAAATCAAATTGTATATTACATTTAAGATTTTGCCTACCACCTTAATTTTGATTAATATTTTATCAGATTTGATATGGGTTAGTTCCATGTTTTTTATATTTTAATAGACATGATGTTTGTTAAGGCTCCCATATTGACTAATTAATTATATAAATTCTTATCTAACAGTTAGAAGATGAGGAGGAAAGGAGGAACCTAAAATTTGTTCTTGTGTAATAGAAAATTGGTATGTGCAGTATTTTACTTAGGTTGGGTTATATTGTATATTAAATAATCTAGGAGGAGATATCATTGTTTGGTGATCTAGGGTAGCTCATGTAACATGATGTTTTCTTTAATATTGTTCATATCCTCTATAGCTAGTCCTACTAGAAACTAGTTGTATTTTTGTATAAGATTGGGTGTCATTATACTTTGGAGGTGGAGGATAATTTCTATATTTATGGTTAAGAGGGTTCACACCATTATTTGGAGGAGTAGACATAGCAAGGGGTTGTTATTATGCCCAACTCCTTAGATCATAATTATTCTATTGGTACTATTAGAAAACATACACCTTGTTAGTGACTTCTTTAGGTTCATTCTCCTATTGAATATGGAAATAATAACTTTCATGGTATTGTAAACCCTTGATTGATTATAGTATCATATGGGTTGGTGTCATTATATTAGTTACTAAATACATCATATCCTTCCATCTCATTTTGGAGGATGTTGAAGGAATTTCAAAATTCAATGAAATCTAGTTCTATATGTTGGGCAATGTTATGCACTTGAAAATAGTTTGATAAGGCCATTTCATAGATATTGAGATTAGGAAGTTTTTTGGATGAAGGATCTAACTAGTTATTAGAGTGGTTAAAGGGACAATTTTATCTTTGGCAGGTAAAATTCTTGTTGGAATTTTCCCTGTTGGTGTTTCCAACTTGCCTACAAAGGAATAAAAAGTATTTATTGAGATTATAAAACATTTTATGTGTATAATATAATTAATTATTGGTATAATATTGAGGTATACTCTAGAATTTATTTACAGTAGGGGAAAATACTTGATCATGAACTTGAGGTACTAATTCACCATCAACTGGGCCAAAGAATCCTAAGTGTTGGTTACATGTAGTATGCCTTAAGGGGAGAGGTTGGTTATTTGCATTGGATGTGGTAATGGTACATTATAATTATAATTTAGGATAATGTTTAAGGCTAGTAAATTTGGTAGTATGTTTGGGATGGATACCACCATTTAACACTGGGGGGTTCAGTTGTCTATCCACCTTGATGACCTCAGCATAGGCAAGTGGTAAATCCACTATAAGGAGATCTATACATAATAAAATACTACTTAACATTGGGTTAATATTGGTATAAGACATTGGGGTCAATAAATTACTTGAATTAGGCTATAAAGGTGTTACTAAACTAACCCCATCCTACAATGGAGTTATCAAGTAGGTTTAAAAACAAGTCATAAGTAACATCCATTAGGGTGAACAAGAATAACCTACACAATGCATATTCATGCTAAAAATTTGAGAGTCTGAGAGCTATTTTATATGAAGTCACATGCTCTTCAACAATGTGCCCCCCAATAGGTGTGAACCATGGAATACACACACACACACACACACACATGTTTTTGGTTAGGTCATGGATAACTCCAAAAACATTAATGGTAAATTCGACTAACCATGCCATAGGTATAGGGTTGGCCATGGGTATATGAATGTTTGGAATGGAATGGGTGGATGAACTATATAGATTAATGGATGTTTTGGTCTACCTCTATTATACATCTTTAACTAAATAATAGGGGTGAGATCAATAAATAACTAGGACCAAACCTAGATCTAGTGATATGCATATAAAGCTTTAGATTATTTAGGAAGTCTAATATGTGGTGTTAAACATTATAATACCCTACTTATAGAGCCAATTTTTTATTTCTATTGAGATCTAAAAATGAACCTATTAAATTAGGTACACTGAGATACTAAGGAATAATTAAGGAATTTCATCCTCTCCTTTTAGGACTGTTGTTAGGATAGTCCAAGGAATGAGTTGCAGGTATTGGGTTCCATTAGATAGCTTGCTTAGAATGAGTCTCAAAGAGATGTGTTATTACCACTATAAACTCAAAACTATCTACATATACAGTAACATTTTACACCAACTAATCCAACCTATAACTTTGTTACTTTACTAACTTAGAATTTAAAATTTAGTTTTGAAAAACTTGATTCAAAGTATTGATTAGAGAAACATCAAAAGAAGGGAAAGGGAAAGGAAAAAAGAAGATTTTTTGGTTAAATATGGAAACATCAATGATTAAGACTAAGTATGAGCCCAACTATAGTTTTACCATTGTATGCCAAGTTTCACATAAGCTCAAAATTTAACCAAACAAGAAAGGGAGTTAAAGGAAATATCATGTGCTCAATTCTTATAGTTTCACTATACATATAAATACTTACAATATTGTATTTAACATATACAAAAACTTATAACCACTTTATAAAACAAGAATAAATGCAAAAAATCAACTAGAATAACATGAAACTCATTCTTAATTAGACAAATGCATTGATGAAAGACTCATATTATAGACTTGAAGATTAATATTCTCCCATTTTCACCATTAGATTAGAAGGCATTCATAAATTAGACACAATAGAATGTAAAAAACATAAATGTATTAATTATATTATGTCTTATATCAAAACATAAATGTATTAATTATGACCTTATAATAATGTTACAAAGAATCATATACAGGAGTTAGATGGGGTCCACCACCAATTTGCATAAAATCCCACTCTGAGCCATCATGAAAACAAGTTATAAAAATACAATAAGTTGTACAAAAATAGATAAAAAGGGGTGGGGGAGAAACACATAAAACATGAAAATAAATCTCCCTTTCAGGATCACAAGAAGAATGACAGTGTCATCAGTTAGATCCCTAAAGGGGAACACCTCCCAATTATGTTTGGGTTCCTTGTTGAGCTGTCAGTGCCTGCATAACTAGATTTTTCTCTCTATCAAGCTTGGGTAGGTTAAGTGGTTATGTGAATATAACCTTAGTCTGCATTAGCAATTTAACATGTGCCTTATGGGGGGCCTCAAGAGAGACCTTCACTATGTTGACCTAGTAGATGATGGCAGTGGACTATGTGGAAAGATCCAAAACAACCTAGGATCCATCTCTATTGTATTTTTCCACCTTCTCCTTCATAATTTCATTAAAATACTTGAGGTGGACTCCAAACTCATCAGTGTTGAGTAAAGTGCCATTAGGATGGAAGGACATAATAATGTTGACCTCCTTGAAGTAAACAAGGATTTGGTCCCTACTTTTTTCCAAGGGTCTAATGGTAGCTTGGATGTCTCTAAGACAATCATCCAACACACCCTCATGCTCCCTAAAAACATCTGGTATAAATTGAGGTCCACAAGGGGCATGATTTTGATTAGGGAGAATAACCTTATTGATGATCACTACTATCTTATTACATTTTTTATCAACTCTATTGATCTGGTATAATGATTTATATGCTCTTTAAAATATCACAATACACTTTGAGATATCTCTTGTCACCTCTCCTAAGGCTAAAAATGATTCTGTAAGTGTTATTTACACCTTACTAATGAGGCCAACTAGGAATGAGCTCTAGACTTAGGAATCCAAGGTCTTGACTTATTCCTTGATATCCTCCATGAGATTATATTTTATCTTATTTATGACATGTATCATAGAGACCAGGTCCTCTAAAATATTTTATTCTCCCATTTAAGTCCTTTTATTTATGAGGGAGAAGAAGTCCTACTCTGTTCTCCACATAATTGGGTCCCCATCCTGGGTGAAGGTTCAGATCATCACCATCTTCATCCTATTAATATATTTATTGAATGGGAGATTCCCATGGTAGACAATATTGGGTCTTTGTGACCCATAAACTTCTATGGGACCAATCCATCCTTGTCCTCCCATTGTTTATAGGGTTGTTGAAGATGAGGTAGAAGTGGATGGTATAGGCATGAGTGGAAGAGTAAATAATTTAGGAGGGACATGGAATGGGATTTATTATGGAGGGGGAGGCATGGGTGTAAATGGAGGAGTGACCAAGGGATTTTCTCATGGGAAAGAATGTGATCTTAGTTAGTCTCGAGTCATATAGAATTGGGGACTAATTATATCTGGGAGTTAGGTGTTCACCTAAAAGAGGAGATGGGCTGATTGAATCCAATTCATAGGGAGCCAAGTGTGTGATAGAGGGAGGCTCAAGATGGTGATATAGGTGAAAGGGGAGGTTATTCTAAAGGCCTAGGGGAAATCAAACTTAGGCACTTAGTAGGCTTATGCTAAGGGCTCATTTTTGGTGATACTACACTTGGAGTAGAATTGGAAGGAAATCGAGGTATAGAGAGGTGCTTGGTGTATACTATAATGATACCCAAAGTTGGTGGGTTTCTCAAGGGGGGTATACTTAAACTTGTTAGAGAAATAGAGGATGAAAAAGTAAGGGAGGATTACAAACTTAGGACTAAAGGAAATATAGGGGTAGTTGGAACAATGGGAGGGACCATGACTATAGAGGCCATTATGATTACATGGGTAGGAATTGGATAATTGATAGGGATCATTACTATCACATGTACTAACCTAAAAATACTTGTAGGAGTGGGATAAACTAGTGTAGCATAAACTAGAGGGGCATGAAGGATTAGAATACCAAGGGTTGTATAAACCACTAGAGTAGGGAACCTTTGGGGAAAACTTACAAGGGAAACTATAGGGGAATTACCATAGGGGAAGGATGTACTTGGATTAAAAATCTAGGAGGGGTTGTAAGTGACTACCTAAATATGCTATAGATGGGAGTTGAACGCTTTGGATATGTCAAAGGTTGGGATGAAGGGGAGATACCTTGAGATTCAATTTTTTTATAAAAGTGAAGATCACAAATAACATAAGTTTAGATTGCCTTAGAAGTCCCTATAGGTGAAGTAGAATCCAAAGTTGATAGAGATACTAATGGGATGATTTGCCACACTAATACAAAAAGCCTCTTCATAGTGGTTAGGAACTCTACAGTAGGCCATGTGGGAATGTGCATTTCCTCTAATATGGGCCTAGGCTATTATTTTTGGTCTCTTAAAAGACATTCAACTTTGAGTTTTGAAATCACCTTGGAATAATTGGTAGGGTTGAGGTGGTAGGCATCATCTAGGTGGGTCTCATGATGATAATTGATGTTCACCCTAGCCTAATAGAATTCCACATAAGTCTTCACCTTTACCTGATGATCCCACTATATATCATCATATTTAGGGAGATTAAAAGAGTCCATATTCAAGGACATGGCTTAAAGAGTAGGAAATATATTATACTCATGGTGACATATGAAGATGGGGAGTGAAGGATAAGATTTTTATACTCTTCTAAGGTAGAAACAAACTATACCATTGATGATCTATAAAGTGATCTCCTACTCTACCAACTAGTCTGAGATGATGTAGGGTAGCTTGAGAGGAGGTACTCAAATTTATTCTACCTTAATTATTGCATGGTCCTAGTAGTACCAATAGGAATAGATGGCTAGGATGAAAGGTCTCATCTCCTCTGATACCTTTAATAAGGGCTTCTCAGTGATTGCCACATACACAAAGGGTAGAAGTGATCATAGATGTCTTATATGTGGTAATTAAAGTGATGAATATATAATTTTTTGAAGAACATGTGGACCAAGGAACTTGTAGGTATCCATTGGGGGAATATAATTATATTGAAGTTGAGGGTGGCATAGGTGGCACCAACTAGATAAGACATCATGTAAAAATTCCCATGATTAAAACCTTAGGGATTTGATGTAATCTATTGAAAGTGATGATGTACCTAATAGGTTTGACTTGCTTCCTTTTGAGGATGATGCTAAGAAAAGGGACCAATATTTTTTAAGATACATAACATCACTTTCCATGTATAGACAATTGAAGAACAACATGCTAGTTCACACTTCCTTTCTAAAGGTCCTGTTAGTGTAGGAGTCAACTTATTCCTTGTTAACATGATGATTATTATACTTATACCAATCCTTTAGGGTATCATATATGTTTTGGGTATTAATACACTAAGTGGGTACCTCCTTGTCATATGGAATGTCATAATAAGAGAGGTTGTAATGGATCTTTAAGGTGGCCTTAGAAATGTCCATAATTCAAAGTTATTTGTTTCGTAAACAAAAATATCATTATTGTACTTGGACATATTTAGTAGATTAGAAAATAGATTATGATAGGGGAGGAATTTATGCTTGTAAGTAAATTTATGTAGGCCCAAGGATCTAAGAGATATTAGGTCGTCTGCAACCTTGACATCCTCCTCTTTGGGCTCCTTGTTGCTACTAGGATTTTAAATATCTTCAATTATCTTGAAGATTTCATTATATTACTTTAATTTCCTAACTCCATTCATTAATTTAGTATCCATGAACTCTTACTCTTTCTTGGGATTATCTGTGATGCCACTATTATTGAATATTTTTATTCTATTGTCTAGGACATTTTTAGAGATGAAATTTTAGATTTAGGAATAACTTAACATAGGGATTTAAATAATTCAAATCATGTATAAAAATAATGATGATATCAATTCATATGGGAAATTATAGGGATTTGATATATTTATATATTAATGGTGTTGGGGGATCATGACATGCAAATTAATCACTGAGTTGATGGCTTGATTTTGAAATAGCAATTTTTCACATTTTGTTTAGATTTGATTTCATGTAGAATAGGCCTTAATTGGATTGGCTAGTGGTGATGGGACCTTTCTAGTGATAAATGATGAGATACTCAAATAGGAAAATAAAAGTAGAGAGTGTGGTGGCACAAACCTAGATTTGGCCATTGTGGCACCTAAGATGCATTCAAAGTTTGCCAAGTGTCATGCATATTGCAATGCAAATGAGTGACACTACAGGTTTGATGCAACATGGATTTTATAGGTGTATGATTATCTAGGTGTACAAGTACATATGGTGATATATAATTAGATTGAATCTTCCCTATTCTGATAGATTTGACAACTTTAGGTGTACAAGTACACGTAATGATCTCTGATGAGATTGGGCCTCTTAAGATTTGACAAATTTGAAAAATTTGAGTGTACAAGTACACATGCAAATATATGATTAGATCAAAACTCTTAGGATTTTATAGCTATAATGACTATGAGACATAAAAAATTTACAAAAATGATAAGTTATAAGAAAATATTTTCATAAATATATAGCTACCTACTTGTAAGAAGAAAACCTCTAGGAGGGTGCCAACTAGACTCCAAGACATGCCTAATTTAGATATTTTCTAAGATGAAAAATGTTAGTTCCTAAAAATAAATATATTATAAAATCACTTCAAAATCATGGTGGGACTAGAATTTTCAAAACAAACAACCTATGAAAGATATTCAAATACAAGTAAATGGGCTTTGTCAGAACTACAAAAAACCTAAATATTGGGATGTAATAGCAACCTGAGATTTTGAATACAATGGGATCGATAAAGGGGATTTTTTTTTTTATATTTATGACATGTAAGAGTCCCCTTTTCATTTTAAAAAAGGGATGTGTTGGTCACCACAATAATATTATCATAAAAAATAAAATAAATAAAATTTATAAGATTGAGTGAAATTCCTCAAAATGTGCTTAAACAATTACTTGATTATAATATGATTATGTTACCTCCTATTAAAGAGGTGGATCCATCAATGAATTTGCCTAAGAAATCTGATTCTAGCATACTTTTTTGTTATTATAGATTTTTCAAAAATTATTCAATTATATGCATAAATTTGAAACATAAAGATCAAAGATCTCACTAAAAATAATCAAATTCAGGTATAAGGTATCAATATTAGTTTGGATGAACAAATGGCTCAACTAAATCAACATTTTAAGATATTTACAAATTCTCCTCCAAATCACACCACTCAATCTAAATACTAAGAAATTATTCATGTGGTATATCAATAATAACCACCTATAATTTATGAATATCATTGAATTGATGGATTTGTAGGTGTATTAAATACAATATATAAATATCCTCTTTCAACTATACTCTATGATCATGAGATTCTAAAATATGAACCAATAATGTACCAATTTTTATTTGAAATTTCATAGGTGCATATTCAAGGGGAAAAATGGAATTATAAATGATAATGGTACAAGAAAAAATATTTGCATGCAAAAAATTTAGCACTAGTCTTTGATAATATCAAAGGGATGTATTAGGTACTACCAAAATTATTATAGATACTATGGGATCAGTAAGAGACACTTGGATGCATTAATTTACCTATCATAGTGGGTCCTAAGTGTAGACACATAATTTTACATAGAATACTAGCTATTTTATATGGTATTAGTGTGTTCATGTACATATAGATCATTGGTTTAACTTACACTTTCATTTACACATTTTACATTATGTTAAGCCTTGTATTCCTTTCTATTAAATTATGTTATCCTTAAAAATTTAATATCAGTTCACTTTGGCTCACTTGTAACATAACCATTCAATTACAAGACTTAAAAACCTTCAGATAAACTATTTGTTTGCCTCGGTATCATCTCAGATGCTCCTAGAATGTCCAAAACACTATTTTAAGGTTTATTAGTCTCCCTTACTAGGATTGGACCAACCTAATCTTGGTTGTATTTTTTATGGGTCCCTTGTCCATTTATTTGGTTTTATTGGTTTTTGTTCCATTTTTTAAAACTTTACTACCTTTTTATTGTTAGTTTACCTACCAATAAAGTCTTAATTTTAATTCAAGAAGTCTATAATTACATGAGTGCATTGATTCATTTGAGAAAAAATAAGGATTTAAACATTGAGGCACCATATATTGAAGTCTAAAGATATAATTTCATGAATAGAGAGATACCCATCATAGTAAAAGTAGAATTGAAGAATTAGTGAAAGAAAATATAGAAACTACTAGTTGTTTGTATCTTGTACACATGGATAAGTGATAGGATATTATCCTACATAGGATTGTTTGCTAGAATGTATGCGTGTTGATTGATATCTTATCAAAGGAAAAGGTTATTCTGGAGGTAGGCCCATCATAAATACTCATTTTAATGGTCTTGTAGGGTAATCATGAATCAATTAAGGTTATAAAGGATGAAAAATAATTATATGAGATCCACAACTCAATTAAATAATCTAAGAGAGGTTTTTGAAAATAAAGAGTAGATATAGGCACACCAAAAAAATCATTAGAATATGATATCATCTAACCATGATTGAACTCAGTGACTAAGGTTATATTTATCCTACTAAGTTGAACCTTAATGATCCTAGTTTGACTAGGATCAAACTAGTATGATCTTGTCTATTTTATGTACATTCTTAAATCAACACCAATTTTATGGGTTTACTCCAAGATTTATTTGAAACCTATTTTTACCTAGTTTATTTGTGATTACTAATCTACTCTATCTCATGTACCTTGTACTTATTCCACTATATGACCATTTTTAATATCATGTTAAAACAAAATTAATAGATACTTATATTGCTCTTATTACTTTTGGAATTCATATTAGATATTTACTATGGTTCAATGTGTACGTCGCATACGTGTGGAATTTTGATGATCAAATGATGTAATGTATATTTTCCTATTTATACATTGATCATGGGGTTTAATTTTGATGTTATTAGGACTTAATATCCATATAGAATTTTTTTTTTGGAATTTATATATGGCAATTTTGGCAAAATATTGGTTATTGACGTACATAAGTTTAGGTTATAGTCAAAACATGTAATTGTTTATATATACTCTACGACTAAGTGAAAGTAGGCTTTTGTCATCAATTATATTGATTAAAATTGTAAAGTGTAACATTTTATATTAAAATATGGAATTTAGATATATATTGTCAAGACATTATTTAACATTATGTGATGATTAATAAATACAATGGGTTTCATGTGATTGTTTCATTATATTATAATTTTACTATTAGGTGTTTTGATGGGTTCCTTGAGTGTGCATGAATAGAAGGTATGAAATAAGATGGGGGAAGGGATTACTAATCATTACACACAACCAAAAAATTTTCTTACTGATCACCCATGACTGCTTTGTATTTCCTTATGTACCCCACCCCCTAGTGACTATGTATGGAATACCCCCTTATACCCTAGAAGGTACCAAGGTTATATGAAATATTAATATTCACCCCTTTTTATAAGTTTTATTATTTCAAGAATCAAAAGTGAAATTTGGATTTTTACAATATCTAAATTTCAAAAATTCAACTCCTTTCATTTTTTAGGGTTCTCATTGGAGGCACTTTGATTAGTGTGACTATGATTGTTTTTCAAGGTTTAAAACCCTTAGGTGAGGCTTCCTAGGTGTGCCTTAGGGTGAGGTTATTTCAAGACAACCCAAGAGGGTAGACACATGCACTCTTCATTGGAGGTTGAGGGAAATAACCCATATTCCTTTTATTATTTATTATTTCTTACAATCCTCACTTTTTCAATGTTGAACAAAAGGAGGAGAGAAAGATAGGAGAAGGAATATAAAGCAAAAGAGGTTAGCTCCATGTGGAAGATAACTAGGTAGTCTCCATGCCAAATTTTAATGCCTTTTTTTTTCCTTATGAATAGTTGTAGTGTTGATGGATCCAATTTGGGCATGTATTCAATGCCATTTTTGGGGAATTTGTTATTATTATTATGGATTTTTGTGAATTATTTTTGGAGTATGTTGTTGTACATTTTTTTGGGGTTATTGTTTAAATTTTTTACAATCTAGACCCATGCAATTATATGTTTTGTTTCCATGTGTAAAGTAAACTATTGTTTGTGAATGGGGGTATGAATAAGAAGAACAAGCTAAGCTTGGGGCCTTTGGGAAGGATTATTATTGGATTACATGATTATAATATTTGGATACTAAGGATATAGGATTGATATATTTGCTATCTTGCCTACTCATTATAATGTTTTGGGAAGATTTGAGTAGAAGATAAGTAGTTTATTAGAGAGGATTTTTTTTTTATAAAACATGGTTTGAATCCCATTCCTCTCCTCCCAAACATTATGTTAATTTGGACTATGTAGGTGAGTTAATTTTTTTTGTGAGTTCATTTTTTATTTCATGTAACCAAATCATCATGTATCCTAACTATTGAGTTGACCTTTGAAAACCCTACAAGTCACTCCTAATTTTTGTGTAGACTTATGCTACATGTTTTTAGTGGTTGTAAGTCCTCATTACTAGGGTTTGATAAAGGCAGTGATGAATTTTGGAATCAAACTCTGGGAAGTGAGAGTATCCTTCTATTTATTTGTGGTAAAGTTTGGATCAGAGTTGTGCAAAGTTTTGTAAACTTTTTAAGGGGTTTCTATGAAATGTGACAATGTAATTATGTTACAATATGTCTATTATTCAAGAGAATTTTAGAGTCAAGTTGTAGTGTAAAATATGAATGACAAGTAATTGATTTTTTATAGTAAATATATGTATTATGTATTTATCCAAAAATAAACAATGGTCATTTTTATTAGATTTATATTGTGTGAAGGTTCTGCAATAAGGAATGATATTATTGGAAATTATCCATTTTGAAAGGATTTGAAAGTGTAATGTAAAAAAGAAAGATTTTATATTTTATGTTCTATAAGGTAAACAATTAATTAAAAACATGAATTACTTTTTGTGTTTTTCCTTATTAGTTGTAAAAAGTGTTTTATCTTATGATATTTTCATATTTTAGTCACGTGTCAAAAGTTACTTAGTTATGCACATTCTAATTGTGGGATGGTAAAAAATTAGTGGTTGGACCACGGATAGGGTCCTTATGTTTAAGTTAAATATGAATTTATATGATATTATTTTTTTCAATTAATTAATATTACCTATTGGGTTCTTTTTTAAAATTTATACTAAGGCCCTGTTTGTATAGTTGAAAAGTTATGTTCATTATATTTCCTATTGTGCATTTATTTATATTTCATATGAGGGAATACTACTTAATAATAATAATAATAATAATAATAATAATAATAATTTATCGTTATTATTGTTATTTATTTTATTTTTGTTTTAAAAAAATATTGCTCTAATTTAAACAAATACTTTGATATTTATAATAATATATATAATTATATTTATCATTATTTTAGAATTATATATATATATATATTTAAAATAATTTATTTATTTTAATATATGATAAAATTATAAAATAAAATATATATATAAGGGCTTAAGGCCCAAAAGGCTAGATGGGTTGTTTAAGGGCCATTCAAGGGCTAAAAGTAAGGCCACCCTTATAGGAGGGATGTATGTTAATTAAACAAGTGGCAGGGTCATGGCGACTCTAGGTGTTGTGTAGATATAGTTGGTAGGTCTATCACAATCCATTATTTATTAAAACAATCATTCATAGGTAGATAGATAGGCATCAAGTGGTAGGATACCATAGAGTGATAACTTAACATCCTATCCTTGTTATTTATTTTAATATGTTATTCAAAAATGATTTAAACTTTCAGAACATGATTTTAAAATCACAAATGCATTAATTTTAGTAAGGAATAAAATTATAATATTTATTTGTTAAAATAAAATACTTAAATCATGTTTTTACATTGGGGCACTCTAAGGACCCTATAGGCCTCGTAAGTTCCCACATGCATTACACACATTTTGGAATTGATTGGAGAAAAACAAAAAAAAATCTTATCTTCATTCTTAAATTAAATAAAAATATTATTTTAAAAATTTAAGCACAATACATCAAGTAAACTTTAATAAAAAGATTTTTTTGCCTTATAGGAAGGCCTAAAAAGGCCCTACTTAATCCTAGAAACATGTGAGTTCATTATTCCATTAGTCCCCCTCAAAAATAAAATTTTAAAACTTGATAAACCTACATATTAGATTATAAAAATAAAAATAAAAAAATGAAATATCTAAGCCTTATCTAAATTCTAGCCCTACTTAATCTCTAATGCAATAGTGGAGGCCAACGGAAACCCCATGTCTTGGGAGATCCCCTTGGACCTCATGTGTAATACATGAAAATAAAAAAAACCTTGCATAAAATTAAACATTAATTACTACAATAATGGAGATAAATTAAAATATATTAGAAAAAAGAAGACCATAGCTAAATAAAAAAGAAGACTGGACTAGATATCACTATTCCTAGCTACCATGGTTGGGAGGAGGATTCCATGGGAGAGGAATCCAATTGAAATGGATATGACATGGAAAGAAATAAGTCATATAATATTTTATTCTTTCCTCTCTCATTATTTCCCACAATGTATTTCCTATGCAAAATGAAAATGGTAGGGGTAACCATTTTTATATACTTAGCCTAGGGTTTCAAGAGAGGGTATTAAGGTTTCCTTATGATGTAGGAATATGATGAATTTAATATTATGGATAAAATTAATACATATAATATGTTGATTTATATTTAATATTAATTAATTTATTTTACTTCTACTTATCATTTTCAAATTTCTTTTAATTTTCTTTATACACATTATCTATATTTTAATTATTTACGATGAATAATTACAATGTTTAAGTGAAATATTTGTGTGAATTAATTAACTTATTAAATTTAATGGTAATTTTAATATTATAAATATTCACTTTATATTTATATTAATAATTTAGGTTATTATTATTTTTTGGTTTAATTAGTTAACAAATAATTAATGACCCAACCCATGGACCCTTTAACATGTTATCTTGAATTTTGACCCTCTTAAAAATCACATGGCCTAGTTGGTAAGTGTCTTAATATAATTATTATACATTTTAATATTAAGGTTTAGGTTTGAACCATTTTACCCAAAGGTGACGTGTGTCTTATTTGCAATAGTGAATCATAACCTTGTCCTATCCCATATGCATCCTTGAACAAAAACATTTTTTAACTAGTCTTTTAACCTATTTTAGGTAAGAAGGTTTAGGGAATGAAATTTAGTAACAAATAATAGTTTCAACATTAGGGGAATTATATAATTAAATTCTGACCTTTCCTATTTCCCTAAGATCCACACTTTCCTTTTTTTTCTTTATAAGATGTTGCCTAGGAGACAAATAAGCTCACACATGTGAGTAACTTATTCTACATCCCCAAAGCTGTCACCATGGATATTTTTAATATGGAAAAAAATAAGGTCATAAAATAGGTTTTTTTAGACCATATTTATTAATTATATAACACCTTAGTCTTGTACACTTGGAAAATTTAGACCTTGGTTGTTCATCTCAGTTCTAGATCTTTTTCCACTTTTGCAAGTCTTGCATTTTCTCTCTAGTGCCACTTGGCCTATATGTTAGTTTGATAAATCTTATGTGATGACCCAAGGCTTCCATATTTCATACAATACTTAAAAACTACTCATCTTATGCCTTTGAAATTTTTGATCATGTACCTACTTTTATCCTCCCTAGACACTTGTGTCCCAGACAGACACCTATGTCGATGCAAGTGTCTAATACCCTAAAGTCATCTAATTTTCAAATGAAACATATCCTAATGGTCAAACTAAGTTATTTAATTAGAGTTATTTATCCAAATGGATTGGTATAAACACAATATTAATCCTCATTCATACATCACCTACACCTATCACAAACTAAGGACACTTATCAAAAGCATTCAATCAAACACTCAATAAATAAAAAACTTTCCTGTTTCATCATATTATCATATATATCATAGGAAAAACACATAAATATAGTGAAGGAACATCCCAAGGTCCCAATTCACCAAGTTACAAGTTATGTCACTATCATGCTTACTTTCCATATATTTCATGATTCACACACAAGCCAATACATATGGGATAACAACATAAATCTAAGGACCTATTCAAAGTATTGGCTATGTAATCATTGATCATTAATAGAGGGGTATTTGGGGTATCTCAGCACCATGTTCTCACTAAACTATTTTTCCCACAACTAATATGAGGAAGAAGAACTATGATTTTTCTATTTGACAAGTAGTGATAGTCCATGACCTAGATATGAAGTCACCCAGAGTGAAGGTGATAAAAACCCAAAAGCATCTTGGTGGTTGCATGCTATTATAATAGGTATTTTGTACATGAGACTTGCATCCAACCTAGACACTAGCATTGATGTAACCATCTAAGGCTGACATAAGTATCTGAGGCTACAAAGGCACTAAAATCTAGAATTTGGTGATTATTTTAGAATATTCTCCCAGTTCACTTCCTACCTATTCAATATCTTTATTAGCATCAGAATCAACTAAGTACCTTGTTTTCATTATCATTTTAGTATATAGCATATATTTACTTTCCATTTTTATCATATCTTAACATAATAAACTTAGTATATGTTCTATTTGAGTTTTGTAATTAATTGGCACATTATAGATCTATTTATAACCTTTGTGATTAGTCATTTATATATTCTTAACCCTAGATCCTCCACATCTATAATTTTAGGATTAAACATTTAGTGAACCTAATTATTATGAATGAAAACATTTATAATTCTTAAGGTTTTCAATTAGATAGGGTTTCAAATTGCTATACTTTTTCATTTCTTTCTTATATTATTTTTCATGCAACCTACCTGTGTATCCATAGACTAGGAGGTATGCCTATTAAACACATTGAGATTCCCCTCCCACCACCTAATATGTCTCAAAACAATGAGGTACCTAATCCTATGGATCATGATGATATCAATGTTGAGAATGAAAAACATACTGATGAGGTTATCATAGAAGAATATTCTATTAATGAATATCATGAGTCTAATGAAACTGATGAACATGAGAAAAAAGATCATGAGCAAGTGAAATTAATTGCATTATTTCATCAAAATATTTATAAAAACCCTAAATATCTTAATGAAATCCTAAAAACCATATTAGAAACTAAAAATAAAAAAAACATAGATGACCAAGTAGGTCCATCTATTGATCATGCTATTAGAGACATGGGTCATCCCCATATACCAACAACCCTCCCCTTGAACACATTATAACCTAATACTTATAGTGAGGTTACATGATATGTATTTAATCATTTTTTTCCTAAAATAATTATTGATACATCTACCATGGGGATAAAAAATGTTTTAACTCAAATACCAATTTCAATTCCTATTAATACTCAAACCATGTTCACTTCTCCATTGATGACTACTCAACTTGCTAATTTAAACCCCAATGGGTCTATAGTTAAAACATTCCTTCAAGTTATAAACAATTTGGAAGAAAAAGTTACAAACATTGAAAAAAAATATTTAAGTCTCCTCATGCTAATGATTCTTAATATGTGTTGCATAACCCTCTTGAACTTGAGATATTTTTGCACCCTTTACCAACTAGTTTTATTGCACTTAAGTTTCCATTTTATGTTGGAAAGGGTGACTTGAGTAGAATAGTTGATATTTATATATGACATGCCTTGATTATGCCTCTAATGATAAAATTTTGACCAAATTATTTCCAATGAGCCTCAAGGATTTCCCTTTTGAGGTGGTTATATGATTTACCTTTCCAATTTGTAATACATTCAAACATCTTGCATATCAGTTTTTGGCACATTTCTCTAAAAAATAATTCCCAAAAAGGTTTCTTATGCAAAAATTTTAAAAATTAAAAAAGGAACTAATGAACCTATCAATGAATATGTCTTGAGGTATAAGATGATATTGGATAAAATGACCAATCCTATGGTAGATAAATAACTTCAAGACATATTCAAGCAAAGTTTACTAGCTCCTTTACATGAGTCCATTATTTTCAAAAAGTTTAAATATTTTGATGACTTATGCCATGTTGTTTGATACTTTGAAATAAAACTTATCTCATTGAAGAAACTTAAGTATGTAACAAACACACCAACTACATCCACATCTAATGCCAAGTTTACAATCAAACCAAGTTATAAGGTAAAATATCCTGAGCCTAAAAATGAAACAAGTACCATGGTTAATGTAGTTTCACAACAACCTATTTGACTTGTTATATATAACACACCAAGAAGATAATTTACATGATTAACTAAGTCTCCCACTTCATTAATATTGTAGCTAGTGTAGTGTCATCTCATATCTCTCCCTCATCCTATAGAGGTTGATATGATCCAACCTCTACCCAAAGGATATGATGTGAATGCTTATTGTGATTATCACCAAGTACAATGGCATTATAAAAACATAGGTTTTACCTTGAAGCATAATATCTAGGACCTTATTTATGAACAAAAAATTACATTTGATGATCCTCTAAGGGAATTAGGTTCACAATTTGGTGATCACTAGAAACCAAAAATATTTAACAATCCTTTGTAATACCATTCTAAGAAATAACTAGAAGTGAAAATGGCATAAAATGCAAATTTGATGTAGATATATATTGAATAAGTATCCAAAACATACACTCTTGGTTTTGGTCTTGGTAAATATCTCTTTCAATGCTTTTGCTTTGTCTTTAATCTTTAATCACCTATCTAGTCTTTCTCTTGGTTCTTAGGATTAATAGCCTTCTTCTCTTTGCACCTATTTATTATACACTTTGGAGACACTTATTGGTGTCATTATACCTCTTAAAAATATCTCACATTCATTATCTAACTCATTTAATTCATTTTATTCACAAACTTCCTCTCATTCTTTCACTAGCTTCTCATTAGTCAATCTTCTTAGGTTTCCATTACCAAACCTTATTAATGGTTCCAAGGACTCAATATTTTTTCATGAATGGTATTGTATGATATTATCACACTTGATATGATTTCATTAAATCCCTAAATTAAAATTAACCCGTAATTTATATACCTCAAGCTCACAATGACCCTATTAGGCTTGTAGCCTTTTTTTCACATTTCCTCTTGGTTTGAACAAACTATGGATTATACTAAAGATATAAAGGAATTTTTGACCACCCTCTATCTTGATATAAATTATCATTAATTTTTATGGTTGAAATCCACCTTTATTAGGTACTTCCTTTGTAAACCTCCTCTTAATTAGGCCTTTCTAGCCGTAACACATACCCACAGTCATCAAAGCCATGCTTTTACATATTGTACTTGTACCAAATCACTTGAATATTTCATTAAATGAAAAAAAATAATATTAAAAAGTTTAAGCATTTTACAATGGTTATAACTCTTTTTATGGGGTTTATGGTTTTGAAACCTTAGTTGGGTGATTGTATAGGTCGAGAGCCTTCTAAATTCAATTTATTGAGTTATATAACATTTCCAAAAGATTGAAAAATTATTCCAGGTCTATCTTGACCTATTTAACCTATAAAATAGGTTAAATTCCTTAGTCAATCCTTATAAATCGTATATATAACAAAATATATAATTCTACATACTCCCATGTTGAGTGTGTAGGGGTTTCATAGGTCAAATTACTATAACTTTGTTTTGATAGTGATTCAAACTTTTCTAAGACCTCTCAAAGGTCTGCCTTACTAGAATACACCTTATTTAATACCTTATAACTCTTAACTAATCTTATCAAATCTTTCAACTGATGAAACCTTAGAACTCTTAACCAATCTTATCAAGCTTTCAATTGATGAAACTCAAAATTATATGCATTCTTTAATGGATGGTGTAACTATTTGGTAGACTATCTGGATTCAAATTATATTCCAAACTTTCAAATTTTATTCTTAGGGTTTGATAAATTTCATTAATACTAATACTCCATGCCCTTAATAACCATATACATTCTTATCCCTTCTAAACTCTTTATTTGACACATAACTGTATGAAAGGTTCACTAACTATGAGAATAAGGCTTCTTACTCATATGGATTGTGTGTTTAATAATTAATATTTCCATTTAAATCAAGACACTAACCTATCTCCTCATCAAACCTCCCTTCTTACAAACCATTTCAAGTGAAGACCATCACATTTACTTCAACAAACATCATCAACTCACCTTTTGTACTTTAGCGTTATATGCATGCACATGATTCTTGAATAGAGGTATATTTAAATTTAGTTACTAATACTTTGAAAACCTTGAATCACTTCCAAAGGATATATATAATTTCATTACTTTCAAGAAACAATGGGTGGTAGAAATATTTATCTTAATAACTTAAAGAAGTCTTCAAATCTTCATTCTCTTGACTGTATTCTACAATCCTCTATTTAAAACCTGCAACCTTGAAAAACATAAAAAAAACTCATGGAATCAATTCATTTAAAAGACAACATATAACTCAATAGAAAAATATAAAGATTCTATGGAGTAGATAAATATAAAACCATTTCTTTATTATTCATTTTGATCATTCTTGATTACAAAACCCAGTTCATGTAAGGACTCGATCATCTTATTTTGAGAGGCATATTATCTTCTCTTCATTTCTCCATGTTTTATCATTATTTAAGTTCGCTCAACTATCTCTCTTCTCCTCTAATCCATACAAATACCTTTAAAAACTTCTCCATCCAACTTCAACATTGGTTTTTGGGTAGTTACATGAAAACTCCCTTACAATAACCAACTTCAATGTATGAGGGGTGATTTACATTAATGAACATGACTTAACTTGATGAATAATAATTAAATGCATTAAATAATTATTTAAATGACCTTATTAGACCCCTTAAACTAACTTTACTCATCTAACCACTCCATACATGATTTTGGCCCTTTTAGCCTTAGTTCAAATATTTGAATTTTCAAATCCACTATTTTGGAGGGAAAACTACTAGTACCTAATAAACACACCTTGATGACTCTAAATTAAATTTAAGGTAACATAGGGATCCTATAGGATAATTTACATACATTTATATTCTAAAATTTGACAAAATTTAACCCTTTGACTAACATATGAGTGTTTAAGACTAAAATTAGGTTTGATGGTTAGATGATCCTACATCATACTCCCTAGGAGGGAGAAAAATAGTGATATAAACTTATTTATTGCCTTAAAATTTATATTTTGAGGGTATTTAATACTCAACATACTATTGCTCTTCCTTTCTTCCTCCTTTTTCTTCACTAGGTTCTTGTACTTCTTCTTTTTTGATTTGTATATTTTCTTGTCCATGCATCTTATACCTCTATAAGGTATACCAAGTGTTGTAGCATCTTATCTACTGTATGTTTCATCCTTTATAATTCAATTTGGTCTTCATCATACTCCATCTCTAACTAATTGTTATTATTCTTATTTTTCATGTTTGTTTTATGACCTGCTTCCTCATGAATCTCACTTAATTTTTGTTTCTTTAGGGATGTTTACTCCAATACCATGATAAAATATTATTACTTAGGATATAATGGTATCACTTTATTTTCAACCTCTTTCATTTTATCTATTAGTCTCTATTTTATTGCCTCTTCTTCACATTTCTTCACTTCTTGATGCCTCTTCATATGACCTTGCTTATCTTGAAAGAACATTCTCTCAACCAAGTTATCTTCAACATAGTATAAGTTTGTTTGGAACCTTATACTCTTGCCATTATCATGAGATTTAAATATTAACTCTATTTAAACTTCACCCATGGTGTATATTATCTTGTCAACTTGCTTATGCTCCCATTGCTTACTTGTTTGGAACCTTGCTTGTGTATGTGCTTGCACAACTCCTTATGCTTCCTTATGTTGCTTCAATATTGATGTTTATTTGAGTTCATAATGATATTTTATTGATTTAATAAACATATTTTTATCCCATTTGATGGACTGAGAATCTTTTCTAGTATATTTCTTTCTTCTTGCAACTTGAAAGCATCCACCACTTCACAATATTCATCAAATCTTGGTCCACATTATTTTTTTCATTTTCCTAGGCACCTTGATATTTGTCTTGTCCTTGGACTCCCTCATTCATGAGAGTCAAAATAACTTCATTATATTACACACCATGTTTATCAATCACTCTTTGAGGTGTTTCATCCTCACCTTGTGTTCCCATAAATTCATTCATCAATGCAATTGTTTTCATATAGAAAATGTCTTCATTACTTGAATAAAATTTATATGAATCATCATAAATAATTTTAAACATCAAACCTTGAGCCCACTTGTCTTCTTCATATTCATCCTCTTGCTTACACAACTATACCTTTATATCTTGGTATTTGTTTTTTTGCACCATCCATTTTCTTTGTCTCATAGGCTTGTAATCTTCCTCTATATTCTTGCTTCATTGGGATACACCTAAAATATTATCCTCTTATGCTCTTTTTATGCTCTTTTCAACCCATTTTATGCCTTTTATTCTTTTGGACTGAAGTTTTCTTCTCATTTCATCCCTTTCATGCTTCTTGCCTTGGTAGCCTATCATGTCAACTTGATGTACTTGGATCTTTGTTCTTTGCTTCCACATTTTTTCTTGTTTTCCACCTATGTTCTTTTCTTTATTTACCTCTTGCTTAAGGTTCACCTCTTCCTTCTCACCACCTATTTGCTTGAGCCAATTAGGCTAAACATAACCATTCCCTTATTCTCTCTTTGAGGACTGCACCTTGTCCTTCTTTCTTCCAATCTGAATATTAAACTTTTCTTATTCATATGTACAACCAAAATCAATTCTCAAAAACTCATTTCATTCATACATGATTGGTACAAGGTCATATCTTCATTCATGCCTTCATGTTTTATCCACTTCACCCTTTTCCTCACATTCCAACCAAGCCATTGGCTTCCTTTTCCTTTCAAAAGCTTCATCATGAGCTCTACCTTCTCAATACTCTAACTCAACTTTCTTTTCATATTTTATACTTCCTTTCCTATATCCATCTTGTCTCACTTTTCTTTGCTTTCTAGGCCTATCTAGACTAATCATTATCAATCTTCCTACTTGCCTCTTAGATCACTCTATTGTATCTTTTATCCTTCCTTTAGTCCTTTATCTAGGACTTCTCTTTATCCTTCTTGACTCTCTCTTGGAGTATTTCATCTTCTCTTTCTCACTTGAGCTCCAATGCTCTCTTCAACCTATCTTCTCTAGTCCTCTCTTGACTATATTCTAGTCCTTTTCATTAGATTTTGGGGATTAGATTACACTCCTTATAAATATTTTATTTCTTTTTTTAGACCTCAATAGGCGATTCTTTCAACATTCTCTTCTCCCACAATACCTTTCAATTGTTATCTCAAGAATTCCTTTTAACATGCTTTGTCAATATCTAATGGACAAGTGTTAAATAACTCAAAATAAAAGTCAACCCAAGATTACGTTACTCTGATACCAAATGATGTATATTTATATGGAATAAGTCTCCAAAACATCCACTCCTAGTTCTAGTATTGGTAAATATCTCTTTCAATGCTTTTGATTTGTCTTGAATCTTTTATCACGTATCCAATCTTTCTCTTGGTTCTTAGGATTAATAGACTTATTCTCTCTGTAATATTTATTATAAAATTTGGAGAAATTTATTGGTATCATTATACATCTTAAAAATATCTGACATTAATTCTCTACCTTATTTCATTCATTTTATTCACAAACTTCCTCTCACTCTTTCACTAACTTCTCACTAGGCAATCCTCTTAGGTTTCCAGTACCAAACCTTATTAATGGTTATAAGGACTAAATATTATTTCATGAATGGTAATTTATGATATTATCACACCTTATTTTACCTCCTTTAATCCCTCAATGATAATTCACCACTCATTTTCATACCTCAAGCTCATAATGACCCTACTAGGCTTGTAACCTTTTTTTTCACATTTCCTCTTGGTTTGAGAAAATTATGTATTATCTTGAATATATAAAGGAATTTTTGACCACCCTCTATCTTGATACAACTCCACATTAAGTTTAAAGGTTTAACTCCACCTTTACTAGGTACTTCTTTTGTAAACCTCTTCTCAATTAGGCCTTTTTAACCCTAACACATACCCATAGTCATCAAAGTCATACTATTCCATAATGTACTTGTCCTAAATCACTTAAATCCTTAATTAAATAAAAAATAGGAATATCACCAAGTTTCATATTTTTTCAATGGTTAGAACTCCTTATATGATTATGGTTTTGAAACCCTAGTTGGGTGATTGTATAGGGTGAGAGCCTACTAAATTCAATTTATTGAGTTATATGATGTTTATAAAAGATAAAAAAATTGTTTTAGGTATATATTGACGTAATTTACCTATCCAAATAGGTTAAATTCCTTAATAAATCCTTTTAAATCCTATATATAACAAAATACAAAATTTTGTATACTCTCATGTTGACTGTGAAGGGGTTCCATAGGTCAAATTAATATAACTTTGTTTTAACAGTGATTCAAAATTTTATAAGACCTAAAAAAGGTTTGTATTATAATAATACACCTTATTTAATATCTCAAAACTTTTAAACAATCTTATCAAATCTTTTAATTGATGAAACTCAGAATTATATGAATTCTTTAATGGACTGTGTAACTATTTGGTAGACTGTTTGTCTTCAAAGGATATTAAAAGCTTTAAAATTATATTATTAAGGTTTTATAACTTTCATTAATAATAATAATCCATGACATCAATCACCATATACATTATTATCCCATATAAACTCTTTCTTTGATACATAACTGTATAACAAGTTTACTAACTATGAGAAAATGGTTTCTTGTTCATATTGAATATGTGTTTACTAATTACTATTTACCTTATAATAAAGACACTAACATATCTCCTCATCAAACCTCACTTCTTAAAAACCATTTCAAGATAAGAAAATCACCTTTAATTCAACAAACATCATCAACTCACCTATTTTACTTAACCATTATAAGCATGCACATGATTCTTGAACATAGGTATCTTTAAACTGAGTTACCAATACTTTGAAAACCCTGACTCACTTCTTGAGGATATATATAATTTCACTACTTTAAATAAACAATGGGTAGTGGTAATATTTATCTCAATAACTTAAATAATTCATCAAATCTTCATTCTCTTGACTGTATTCTACAATCCTCTATTTAAAAACTACAAACTTGTAAAACATCAACAAAACTCATGGCCTCAAGGCATTTCAAAGATAACATAAAAATCAAGATAAAATTGTATACACATAATGTTTTCAAACTTTTATCAAATATTTATGCTTTACATCTTATCAAAACCTATTAAGACTCAATCTCTCTGAGTGCACACCTTAAAGGGTGCACCAAAAAAGGGGTCAGTAGACCATTGGTGCTTAACAGGATTGTTATCCCTTTTGCCACTTATTACCAATCCAACCAGCTCTCAAAACATTCCCCTAAGCTATTACTCCTCCTTTACACACTCCTCTAGTATTTTCCCCTTTTCCATCCTTATTTTCCTTACCTTAAGCCCCTTTTAATATTATTATGTACTAGGTCAACTGGGTCGACCCTTTAAAGTTTTGGGTAAAATTCATTTAGGGTCAAGGTCAGCTCTTGGCTAACCTATCCCATGACGTAGTGAAGTATTGTCCATAATTGTGTTAGGTTGACTAGGTTGACTCTACCAGTTAAAACTTTAAAAAGGGATTAGAGTTAAATCCACCTATATATACAAGATCATTTCATCAATATTTAGATAATGAACAAGAGTTATTATTCACTTTCACTTATTTATAATCTGCTCTTTCACCATTCTACTTGAGGAGTCTTAGATTAGGGTTTCTAACTAGATAATCTAGTCTTGTGGAGAAGTTTTGGATGCTCTAGCCTTTCTTAGTGATCCTTACAAACCAAAACATCCTCTTGTAAATCCCGTTTATCCAAGGGAGAGATTGAGTTTTGATAGGCTCATATTTCAGGTAAGTATTCTCTATCTTTGCTCCTCTCTTTAGTAGATAAAAGTAACATAAGTATTGGATTTTAATAATATTAATCTTATCCTTCCATGTATTAGGGTCTTACTCATACATAGCTTAATTTAGATTCTCATATACATGCTTGTTTGTTTGTTTACTAACCCCCATATTTGTGACACAAGATTTGGTGAGAATTGGATTAGATTTCTTTACTTTACTTGTTATTAGTTTAGTGAGATATGAAAATATAGGACTTGTTGACCAATTTTTTGTCTTTCAAACCAAAATTGCCATCCATATTGAAAAAATAGTTATTTGTTCATATGTTTAGATGAGTCTAGTGTGTGTCTTTGTCCATAAAAAGCTTTGTGCAAAGTTCATGGTGAAGGTTCAAATATTTCCTTTCAGAAAGCTTTCTTCAGGTTCGTGTTCAAGTGTTTTTCCTTTCAAACTTTGTTCCAATCATAAGTGAGTTCTTTCAGGTTTTATATTCTTTCAAACTTTTGTTCAAGACTATTTCTTTTGGGGTTTTTACCCAAAGAATTATTTTGGAAGTTTTGTCAGAGCCTTAAAGTCTTTGTTTCAGAATTTTTGTCTGAGATAAATAAAGTGAATTCTTGCAGAATTTTTGTTTGGGACTTTATTTCTAAAGGTCATTTTCAATTTATCTGAAGGATATATTCCAAGCTGAAGGGTACTTTAAAACTTTCCTGAAAGGATCTTTTCAAGATAAGTGGACCTTTTTAATTCTTTTAAAGGGTCATTTCTTATGGGAAAGTCATTTACATTTTTTTTGAAGGACACTTTCACTTTTACAAAAGGTGATTTAAACTTTTACGATGGACATTTTTGAAACCAAAGGTACAAGATAACTTTTCTAAAGGGCACATGGATGTTTGAAAAAAGTTTGAAGGTATCATTTAAATTTTTATGAAGGGTATGTGGACCAATACATAAAAAGTTGAAAAGGAACATTGCAAGGTTGTTGAAGGGCCATTTTCCAAAGAAAATAAGAGTATTTCTTGTAGGAAAATTATCTAGGATAATTTCCCCACAAATGAAAGAATTTTTTCAGAAAGTTACCCAAAGAAAATGATATAAAGAAAGGTGCAGACAATTTTTTTGATGGAATTTACCTGATGGCCCATAGAACATCAAATTAAAACTATGAGGAATAGCCATTGAAGTTCAAATAGAGGAAACAAAAGATCTAAAAAAATTCTTTTGGGAAAATGTAAAGACAAAAGTTTGAAAGGTGATAACTTGCAAAACATCAAACTGTAGTTGAACTGAATAGCTATTAAGTTTTAAAATGGAAATTTGAATAAAAATAAAGGAATAACAAATATGCAAAGTAAATAATGAGTCAGTAAAGAGCTAGCTATTCCAAAATAAGATGGACCTAGTAATAGCAAAGGCCATTTTTGTAACTATCAATGGTAATTGCTCCTGATTGACACATGTCCAATTGATCTTGTAATCTCAATCATTCAATCTCCCTTCATAAAACTATATATATGTATTCGACCTATTCTCAAAGAAACCTCCACTGGTTAATGACAAAAATCTAACCATGTTTGTATTAAAAACTCTTGAATAAAGTAAGACAAATTCTACCACTCACACATTGCATTTTTGTGTGTCGGTTTAACATCATGTTGTTCTCCTTCAGTAGAAGTTATCTTTCTTAACTTGTATCCTTGATTTCCCACTAAACATTCAGACACATCTTTGTTACAAGTCCTCATTAATATTCTCTAATAGGTGTATAGACATTTTTGAATTGGTTCAAATTCATATTATTTTCTGTAATTATTTGTTTCCCTCTTAAATGTTGAATACCTTTTGAATCTAAAAAGTGAAACACTAATGTAATAATGCATAATAGTTCATGACTCTTGTGCAAGGAAACCTTGTCATTATTTAAGTAGTGATTACAATCAAAGTGGGAGAATAATACATGTTGGTGCATCATTATTTATTTCTTTTTGTTTTTCATTTTCTCTCTTTTCATACACATTTGATAGATTAGGATAGATAGAGCTTCATAGGTACATCACAGGAGCTAGCCCTTAAATCTAGAGATTTATCTCAAAGTAATTGTCACCCACAACAAAAGAGATGATTTTATTATGTTTATTGGATGAATAAGACTAAGTTTTTCTTCAAGGGTGAAAATCCAAGCATCAATAGTTTTTGGCATGCCCTATGGGATGTTTTATCCTACAAGATTGGTACTGGTCTTGACATTATTGATGAAAAGATACATCTGTATTTAGTATCTAGCAAGTCTATTGAATAATATATATTCTTTGTTAATGATCAATTCTATTTTCTATGCCAAATATGATAACTAGATCTACTATTACTCATCTACCTTTAACATTTAAAGAATTGCCTCCATATTCTGCTAAAAAGGTCTAGGTTTGGTAACACTCATCCTTATAAAATAGATTTTGTGTTTAAAACTTCCAAGTATGTATTACATTCCTTTCCTAATACTCATAGATATCTCAATATGGATAGAAGACAACCTTTTATGCCTTTCACAGGGCATCTCCCTTACGTCTTACCGAATATGATCAAATTCTAGGATCTACCCTCAAAAGTGTCCCATCTTTTAGTGCAGATGGTCCAATTACTACCATTGAATACATCATAAATATAGAAAATCTTTGTAATATTCATAATATTACCCAATAAAATGTGAATATTAGGTTTCTAGCCTTGTCCTTCAAAGGAAAAGTTTTGGACTAGTATGGGACCCTACCTATAAATTCTATTAGCTCATGGGATGAGTTGGGGACCCTATTGACTGATAGATTTGGAGAAAAGAGTGATCAATTATCTCTAGTTGAGAAATTAACCCCAATAAAGAGGGAAATTCATGAATTCATGTAGGATTTCAATACTAGATTTCAAAAAACATGGGATAGGATTCCAATTCTTGTAAGGGCAATTGTAAATTATGCATTTTTGTACTATTTGAGAGCATTGAATAGTGAAATTACTGTGATGATCTAGTCTATGGGTGGAAACACATTTCCTATTGCATATGAAATAGTCACAAATGATGATAATTTTCTTATACACATAGGAAAGATAACTCCTAGGCCTCTAATGCCACTTTTCCCTAATTTGCCTTCTCCTAATCAAAGTGCATTACCTTTTGTAGCCCCTTTATCTACTCAAGAGAGATCTATTGCTGCTCCTTTAAATGAGATTCATGAAGTCAAAATTTTTCTTCAAAGTGTTACCAATGAATTGGTTTCTCTCAAAAGGAAACAAGCTCAAGGTTATAGGCCATATCAGTCATATAATAAATTTGGTGTGAAAATAAGTAGGCCACCCTTCCAAAACAATAATCAAGGACAAAGTCAAATTACCTATGTCAAGCCTTACTAAAATTATAATCCCAATGCTCCCTCATCTTCCAAATCCTTATTTCCCACTCAAAATAATTTGGTTCAAGAGAAAAATAACTATAAATCCTTTGAACATGGCTAAGAATAGGTGGTTTATGCCAATGACATGCAAAATCAAGGTATGTTTACACAAGGTGATTAAACATCTCACTTTTCAAATTTTGAGATGCCAATGCAATTTGGGATGGATAGAAAATAGCCTCAATATACTTACACCCTCATAAATCATTTGGAGGGTGAATTTTTTGTAATCAATTATGTAGGGAATGCAAGCAATCAACATACTAGTGTTGCTTCCAACACTAGGTCTAAGAGGAGAGCTATTGATGAAGTTTAGGGAACCAGTCAAGGAATAAATCAAGGAACCAGTCAAGGAGAAAATCAAGGAAGTATTTAACGACCTATTTTGACCCATATATCATATTATATGAGAGGTGGTATTTTTTTAACTCCTAAACCACAATAAAATAAAAAAATTCCAAGTTTCAGACCAACTTTTACAACTCTACCTCCACCCACTACATCACAAGGTGCAAATGTTCAAAAATAAAATCCCAAAGTAAGTAATCCTTCAATTAATTTTTTAGATCAGATGAAAAATATTATTATGAACATTTAATTATGGCATTCTCTATCACTTCTAGGATATAAATATATGTTACAAAAGGAATTGGATGGATTGGGTAAATAAGTTGACTCACTACATAGTGAAAATGTAGTTTTGGTCAATGAAACTCAATCTATAGATAATAAAGTAAATAAGGATGAGAATAATCCTAATTTATACTTATATATAATAATTTTTGACTTCTTGGTTCATAATTGTGTCATAGATAGTGGAGAAAGCACCTTAGTTATGCCCAAATGCATAACATACAAACTAGGTCTCAAATATGAGCCAATGACTAAAGAAGTTTTGTAATTGGATGGACCACTAGCCAAAAATTTAGGGATTGTGAAAGGTTTGAAATTTATCCATCATTATTTTCATACTTTTTCAATCCCTCATGATGTGGTGGTAGCAGATTTACCTCCGTATTTTACCCTTTATCTGTCAATAGATTTCACTTCTAAGATAGGTGGATATTTGGCAGCCAATTGGTCATACATGGTGTTTAGAAAAAATTATGGTACCAAAGTGAATATTTATTTATAACCCATTCATAGAGATAATTTGGAAGCATATTCACATAAGGTATCAAATTTTAACTATGTTATCATTAATTAATAATAGTTTTACATTGACCAATCCCCATTATCTTCCCTTAAAGGAGTTTCTGACTTATTCCTAGATGAGTGGGGAGATAACAAATATAAACATGATCCATAAAATTTTATTTAATAATATAGTATAGGAGTCTAATATATGCATGATAAAGACTCTTTCATGCCTAATTTGATGAAATCAAGTGAGGATGTGAATGGCATTTGACAACTTTTCTTTGATGGATCCAGAAGCAAGATTGGTGCAAATGGTGGAGCTATGTTAGTTTCACTTTCAAAGGAAAGGTATTTTTAAAATTTTAGACTTTATTTCTCTTGTAATTATAATTTGTATGAATATGAAGCCATCATTCATGTTTTGAAATGGGCAAGGAAAAGAGGTGTCAAAGAATTACAAGTATTTGGTGATAGTGAATTAGTTGTCAATCAAGTAAGAGGGAAAATTTGACTAAGAAATCCTTGCTCAAGTCTTTAAAAAATAGAGTTTGGGATATTGTATAAGAATTCATGGCATTTAACATTACCTCTATTCTAATATAAGATAATAAACATGCTGATAGGTTGGCATCTATTGGTGCTCAATTTGATGTTACAAAGGGCATAAGAGAAGGTAGGAACCAACCCCATCTGAAGGTGATTGTGAGACCTTCTATATTAGACAATGTCATCAATTGGTAGGTTTTTTATATTGATAAAAAAATATTACTTTTCATAAAATAAGAAGCTAAGTTTTCTACCAAAAATTAGTCTAAGCTACAATAACAATAATGCAACCAAATTGTCCAACTAAAGTCTAATAAGCTTCCTAAAGTTTTAGTTACTCTTGAGAGTATTTTCAATGAAGATGACTAGATCAATAAGTAAAAGGTATTCATGTTCACTAAGTAATAAAATTATGAAAGGATAGAAATCTTTAAGGATAAGCTACTTGTAGTTGGGAAGGTATGCACTAGTCAAGAAAAACATAATTTCATTAAATTATGTAAGGAGTTTGGTGATAATTTTGCATGTGATTAGAGTGATTTGAAGGGTTTTTAACCTAAGCTTGGCTCAAAACACAATATTTTTGGATGAAAATTCTAAACCCATTAAACAAAGGAAAAGACGAATCAATCCAAAGGTTGAACCCCTCATAAGGAAAGAGTTGACTAAATTGATTGGGTCTAGAATCATTTTTCCTATCAAGCATTATTCTTGGTTGGCCAATTTAGTCCCCGTTATAAAAAAAAATGGATAAATCAAGTTGTGTGTTGTATTTAGGGACTTAAATAGAGTATCTTTGAGAGATAATTATCCTCTCCCTCTATGAAGCAAATTCTATAGGTTGTAGCTAGTAGTGAAAGATTTTCTCTCCTTGATGGCTATTCTAGATATAATCAGATTCTGGTTGATGAAAGTGATCAATATAAGACATAATTTGCCATAAAATGGGGTACATATGCCTAAAATAATATTCCATTTGGATTATCAAATGTTGGAGTCACTTTCTAACATGCAATGGATATGGCTTCCAAGGGTTGATCAATGACATTGTGTTGGTTTATATGGATGATGTAATAGTTTTTTTCAAAGATGCAAATGACCATTTAAAGTACCTAAGATAGATATTTGAGAGGTGTAGAGAGTTTTGGATCTCTCTAAACCCAAATAATTGTGTATTTGTTGTTCATGAGGGAAATATCTTGGGCCACATTATTTCAAAGAAAGGTATATCCATTGATCTAGAAAGGGTAAGTGTTATTTTAGCATTGAATTTGCCTAAACACAAAAAGGAGATACAAAGTTTATTTGTCAAGATTATTTTCATTAGGATATTCATTCCTAATTTTTCTAATCTGGTTAAGCCCTTGACCTCCATGTTGAGAAAAGATGAGACATTCACCTAGACAGGAAAGAGAATAGAAAGTTTTGAGGAGATTAAGCAAGCCATTACCCAAGATCCTATTCTCACAAGTCCTAACTTATCCAAGGACTTCAATCAATACACTTTTGGAAATGAAGAGGTAATTTATACCATGCAAACCCAAGAAAATTATGAAAATTTGGAATAACCTATTGCCTTATTCAATCAAGGTTTAGAAAGATATGAGGTAAAGTACACATACATTGAAAAACAAGTGCTTGTTGTAATCAAAAGTTTAAATAAATTTAGGCACATGCTATCTAGTAATAAAATTCACATTTTTGTGCCTCATCCTAGTGTGAATTTTTTTTTGAGCAGAGACTTGAATGAGAAAAGGGCAGGATGGATCACCAAAGTAATGGAATATGATGTAGAGATCAAGACAACTAAACTAGTGAAAGGGAAAGGATTGTGTGAGCATCTTGCCTCAAATTTGAAAGAACAATAAGAGGTTTTTTTGACACTTCATGATGGTCTTATAACAACTTCACCTTTATTCGTGAGAATTTAGACACAAGATATGATCCACTTCCTTCAAATTGGTGAGTGTCCACAAGGTCTTGATAGATCCAAAAGAAGGTATTATAGACTGCAATATATTCCCTATGTCCTTGTGGATGGAGTACTTTAAAAAACATATTTTTCAGGTGTACTTTTGAGATGTATTGAGTTGGAATAGATTGACAAGGTATTAAATGAGTTTCATGATGGCCCAGTTGGTGGTCACTTTTATCCCATAATCACTGCTACTAAAATCATGAGGGATGGTTATTTCTAGCCTAGTCTGTTCAAAGACACCCATGCTTAGGTGAGAAAATATTAGAAATGTGCCCTATTTGATGAAAAACAAAAACTAGCTACTTTTCCTCTTCAGTCAATCCAAGTTGAACAACCTTTCATACAATGGAGTCTGGATTTCATAGGTATGATTAATCCTCCTTCTAGTGCTAGTCACAAGTGGGTGTTGATAGCCACTAATTATTTCAATAGATGGGCTGAAGTTGTAGCTCTTAAAGAAGCCACTAAAAATTCAGTCCTAGATTTCTATGAGAGCATAATAATAAGGTTTGGATTTCCCTCAACTATCATCTCAAATAATGCATTGGCCTTTTTAGGAGCAAGGACAAGTAAATGGGACTTAAAGCATGGAATTTACCTTAGCACTTATTTTAACTACTCTCCCTAGGGAAATAGACTAGAAGAGTCTAAAAACAAGAATTTGATCAGGATCATCAAGAGGAAAATGGAGGAAAATTAATGAACATGGCACAATAAATTGAAAACAACACTATGGGATAATAGAATCACTCCAAAGAGGGCAATTTGAAACTCCCCATATACACTTGTATTTGGAAGGGAAGCTAGACTTCTTATTTCACTTGAATTTTCAGCTTTAGATCTCACTCATCAATTATAGTTGATGGAGAATGATAGAATGGGAGTCTAATTATGTGAACTGATGGAGCTCAAAGAGGCAAGAGATCAGGTAATGCATACCTTGACTACTCACCAATAGTAGACAAAGAAGAATTTTGATAAGAAATATATGCCAAGGATTTTTAAAGAAGGAGATATTGTTCTTAAGTGGGATGAAGATAGGGCCAAGCCTAGGAAACACATAAAATTTAATGCTTTGTGGAGTGGCCCATACATGATCACATAGTGTACACAACACATTACTTTCCAACTTTAAAAGTTGGATGGAGAGGAGCTACATATCCCAATAAATGGGATATATCTAAAGCATTGTTACTAAAGTTTTCCTTCTATTTTACATAGTTCCATTTTATTTGTGTTCCCTAAGTACTTATGCACATTTGTGTGTCTGTTCATGTCTTGTTCTATTCTGTTGGGTCTTGTTGTTTTCATCTATGTTTTCCTTGTGTTTCATTTTAGAAGAATCCCTAATAGTCATGTGAAATAATTCATTGACTTTATTGTCCCTTAAGTGGATAAGGCTACCTATCTAGTAAGTATAGCAAGCATACTACCCCTATAAGTCACCATTTTATTGACCAAATTTTGGTCTTTAAAACCAAAATTGGCCATCCATATTGAAAAAATATTTGTTTGTTCATATGTTTGGATGAGTCTAGTGTGTGTATTTATCTATAAAAATACTTGTACAAAGTTCATGGCGAAGGTTCAAATATTTCCTTTCAGAAAGCTTTCTTCAAGTTCTTGTTCAAGTGTTTTTCCTTTCAAACTTTGTTCCAAACATAAGTGAGTTCTTTTGGGTTTTGTATTCTTTCAGACTTTTTTACAAGACTATTTCTTTCAGGTTTTTTTCCCAAATAATTATTTTAGAAGTTTTGTCAGAGCCTCAAACTCTTTCTTTTGTAATTTTTGTCTGAGATAAATCAAGTGAATTATTGCAGAATTTTTGTCTAGGACTTTGTTTGTAAAGGTCCTTTTCAATTTCTCGAAAGGATATCTTCCAAGCTGAAGGGTACTTTGCAAATTTCCCAAAGGGTTATTTTCAAGCTAAGTGGACCTTTTGAATTCTTTTAAAGGGTCATTTCTTGTGGGAAAGTCATTTACATTTTTTCTAAATGACACTTTCACTTTTTTGAAAGGTGATTTCAACTTTTCTAAGGGACATTTTTGAAACCAAAGGTACAAGACACATTTTTTGAAGGGCACATGGATGCTTGTAAAAATTTCAAAGGGATCATTTCAATTTTTTTGAAGGGTATGTGGACCAAAATAGAAAATCCAAAAATGAACATTACAAGGTTGTTGAAGGGCCATTTTCCAAAGAAACTAAGAGATTTCTTGTGGGAAAATTGTCTGAGACAATTTCCCCACAAATGAAAAAATTCCTTTAGAAAATTTGCCTAAAGAAAACAATATAAAGAAGATGCAAATAAATTGTCTGATGGAATTTACCCAACGGCCCATAGAACATCAAATTCAAACTGTGAGAAATATCCTTAGAAGTTCAAATAGAGGAAATAAAATATTTGAATAAATTCTTTTTAGAAAGTGCAAAGACAAAAGTCTGAAAGGTGACAGCCTAAAAAATGTCAAACTCTAGTTGTAATGAATAGCTATTAAGTTTTAAAATAAGAATTTGAATACAAACAAAGGCAATAACAAATGTGTGAAGTAAACAATGAGTCAACAAAGAGCTAGCTACACCAAAACAAGATGGACTCAGTAATAACAAAGGTCATTCTTGTAACTATTAATTAAAACTATTCCTGTTCTTGATTGACACATGTCCAATTGATCTTGCAATCTCAACATTCAATCTCCATTTATATAACTATATATATGTATTCAGCCTATTCTCAAAGTAGCCTCTACTAGTTAATGATAAAACTCTACCTAGATTTGTAGTGAAAACTCTTGAAGAAAGCAAAACAAATTTTGCCACTCACACACTGCATTTTTGTGTATCAGTTTAACATCATGTTGTTCTCATTAAGTGAAAGTTGTCTTTCCTAACTTGTATCCTTGATTTCCCACCAAATGTGTAGATAAATATTTGTTACAGGTCCTTGTTAGTATTATCTAATAAGTGTATAGACATTTTTGAAGTGGTTCAAATTCATATTATTTTAAGGAATTATTTGTTTCCCTCTTGAATGTTGAATACCTTTTGAATTTGAAAAGAGAAACACTAATATAATAATGCATAAAAGGTCTTGAGTCTTATGCAAAAAACCTTGTCATTCTTTAAGTAGTGATTATAATCAAAGTGAGAGGACAATACATGTTGGTGCATCACCATTTCTTTCTTTCTTTCTATTATTGATTTTCTCTCTTTTCATACATAGTTGATAGATTAGGATAGATAGAGCTTCACAGGTGCATTAGGGGAGCTAACCCTTAAATCTAGAGATTCATCTCAAAGAAATTGTCACCCATAGAAAAAGAGGTGATTCCATTATGCTGCTTAGATGAAGAAGACTAAGTTTTTCTTTAAGGGTGCAAATCCAAGCATCAACAAGACATAGCTAGGGTTATTACATAATTTTGATTGACTAGAGGCTTTGTAACCCTCCCTAGCATTGTGTATTATGATAAGATATCCCTTAATTGGGTATAGCAGATCCCTTATTGGTCCTGTTCCTAATTATCTAATGTGTCCCCAATTGAAAGTGTATGGTATGATCTATATTATTTGAGTTAGGATTGATTTATAGACATGATGCATTTTTGACTGCATACAATCTAGTGAACCCGATTTGAATCTAAACCTTGTAGGTTTTATCTGACATTTTTCATTATTTTATCATTTTATTTCTCTACATTTGTGATATTGGGTTGACAATATTAATATAGTTCTAACTTTTGTGCATAGGTTTAACACACAGTCACATCATTACAACTCTATTATATTTGTGCAGGTTTTCGTTAGGTACAAACTACTAGGTCAAATTTATCAACATAATACATTTATAGACTTTTAGAAAACATACTAGGTCAACCTTGTTTTTGATAAGGTAAGGTGGCAAACTAGGGACTGAACCCTTGACAAGCAAAAAAGACAAGAAGGCAATCAAACAAAATATGCCTTCAGAGAGACGACGACACTAATCGAGAAATAACTGACACAGAAACAAAACACAAGAAATGGAAAGACCAGAGTTAGAGAGGACTCTCCTTACATAACCATTAATTTGAGAAGATCATTAAGTTTCTCAGTATTCTCTACATTGTTAGCATGCCCAGTATTACCCACCTCTTTTAGCATAGACATTTTCAGTAGAATTATATTTTGGAGTCCTTTGGCAAAATTCTACTCCAACCTCTGAATACGATCCTTCAGGGCCCAAATTTCCACTTTCCAATCAGTCTCATTCTCAATATCCTCACTTGCTTCCTTGACATACATTTTCCCCTTATTGTTAGTAGTTTCCATAGTGTTAGCACCATGCTCCTTAGTAACCTCAAAATCCTTAGTCTCCTGCTTCCCTCCAGTGTCCTCTAAAATTTCCTAGATTTCTAGCTCCTTAGACTCTTCCTCCTAGGTTGCTTCATCCAAAGCACTTTTTGAGTAATCAATCAGTTTGGCCTTCAGGGAAGGTTTACTAGCAATTTTCCCTGACCTTCGTACTCTAGAGGAGAATCCTTCCTTATTAATTTTGGAAGACTTGTGAGATTTACCCCCTTGGTCCCCTGTGGCCCTACCTAGATTTTTGTGGGTCCCCTCTGTGGTCTATTTAATATTCTCTTCCTCTTCATCAACCTTTCTCTTCTTACCCTTCTTTCTCACAAAGGAGCTGAGGGTATCAATAGGGGTCTCTTTTAGGGTGGAGAAAGAAACATCTTTTGTTTTGGTAGGAGCAGGGGAAAAATAGGACTCATCAATAGCATCGCCAGACATCAGGTTGGAAGGAATGTCTCCACTATCAACTCTGAGAGTCTTGGATGGCTCTAGGGCATGGTGAAAGTTGTATAAGTAAAAAATTATCCCTTAGTGTATGGGAATAGGGTTCATATCTGGCTTCTTAGCCATTTTAGCTCTCACCCTCATGACAGAGTGTTCCAAAGAGGAGAACAGGTAAAAAGAGAAACTAATAATAACATTGCACCTAAAGTGATTTAACAAAGGGAGGTGGTAATTGTAGAACTTGGTAAATCACCCTTCGAGCATGAATTAATTCATGAGAATGAAGCACACTACATCCCATGGATCTAGAATTTTAGTGTGTTCGAATCCTCCTTGATATAGGATGAGTTCTTTTCCCTCACCCAAAAATAGTTTATGGCTTGCCATATCCATAATTTTGGTTTTCCTTTGAAGTTTTATTCCCTGCATGGTCATTCCTGTGGCCATAGAAATCAAATTTTTGGAGATTTCAAAACTAATTCCACCCACCATGACCTACCTATTTAACCAAGATCTCACAAACTACTCAGACAAGTTTTTGTCATAACCATTAAGCCTTTCCAGATATGGGCTGATACCCCCTTCTTTACAATAATGCCAAACCAGTGGATTATCTTTGAATTCACAATAGGAGATAGGTTTAGTTTTAATATGGTCTCCTCACATTTTGTATTTGTAGACCCAAACCATGGAGTTCCTAAGTTCAGCCTTCAACTTTGAAATGGTTACTAACCCTTGTTTCCATTTATTCATAATGAAGATGTGATGGCTCATTATTTGAAATACCCTGCAGAGATGACGTTGTCTACTCCCATGCTTGGAAATTATTTCCCATTTATTTTCATGATGAGACCCACATGCCTCAACCTCATGATATAATGAATTATGAATGATTGTCAAACATGTACCAAGGTTATCAAGTTCTGAGATCCCTGATGGCCCTCTCCAAATGGACCACCTCCGAGAGCTATCCTTGTCATCAATGTACCTCATTCTTGACAAGTCATCTCCTTTTGAATAATCTCCCTAATGTTTAAGGGAATATGAATACCTTGTCACCACACCCTCCAACCTAAAATTTGCTGACCAAGGTTGACACAAGCATCAACGACCCTATTTCCCTCTCTGTAAATATGGGAAATCTCTACTCTAGAAAACTTTTGAAAAAGAAATTGAATATCAGTAATGATTTATTTTAGCTTAATTTTCACATTTGATGCTTTATTAATTGCATATATGACCATTTTAGAGTCTCCTTGTATACTCAAGTTCCTTATTCCTAGGAATATAGCTAACTTTAACCCCCATAGTAGAGCCATTGCTTTAACATAGTTGTTGCTCTGGCATCCAATTCCACTAGCATAGACAGCACACATCCTTCCTTTATCATTCCTTATAATTCCTCCTCCATTAGCTTTAACATCCGACTTGGATGCCCCATAAAAGTTGAGTTTCATTTAGTTAGGCTTTGGGGGGATCCATTTAGTATTTAGTCTCTGTAGCATTTTAGAGTTATTATATCCAGGGATCTGGTTTAAAACCTTCCATTTCGATGTAATTTGGTTTTCAATTTGAGACAGGGGTTTCTCTGCAACATGAATATGATTTTTTGTGACACTTTCCATAATGGTCTTAGCAAAGGAGTTAAACACCTGAGATGCATTTCTAGCAGTGTCCCTAAAAACTTTGTGGTTGCACTCTTTCCATAAAATTCAGCTCAAACATGGTAGAGTTTTCTTCCATAATTCCATAAGCCAGGGATGTGTGAAGGTTGGATTCTAGCTGAGAATTACTTCTTTAAGGTCATAATTATAGACCCATTCAATACCAAAGTTGTTAAGTATTTTGCCTCATAATTCCTGAGCAAAATCATAGTGGATGAAGAGGTGTGAAACTGATTCATCTTTTGAACCACACAAGAAATATCTGTTAACCAGTGTAAACCCTCTCTTTTGAAGGTTATCCTAAGTTAGGATTTTTCTATGAGCAGTAGCCCACCAGAACATGTTAATTTTTGGGATAAGTTTATGATTTCAAACCTTTTTCCATACATCTTTATTCTGAGCTTTAGGAATGAGTAGATGGTAAGTAGATTTGATAGAGAATGATCCATTCTTATCTGGCCACCAGTATTGTTCATCCTCCTAAGGGAAGAGAGGGATTCTAATCTCCTGAATGCACTATTAGATCTCTCACACTCTAGGAAAAATCTCAAGCTGATGATCACAACAGTCCAATAGATTTTTCTAGCTCCTCATCCCATTGTTATTTTCCATATAATCACTAACCCTATTTCCAAAAAACTGAGTAGCCAAGTCAACAATCTTTCCATAGTTTCCTTGTGTGATGAGAACCTTGTCCTTTAACTAGATATCATCCCAAAATTTAATATGCTAGCTATTTCCAAGTTTCCATCTATTCCCTATTTAAGAAGGCTTCTACTTTTTAGCATTTTATTCCATATCACAGATCCCTAGGGTAATCCCATCTGTTGAAGAAAGTTGGAATCATCAATGCTATGCATATATTTGGCATACATTATTTCCCCCCAATCATTATTTTTATGAAACAGGTTCTAACTAACTTTTGAGAGAAGGGCTTTGTTCATGTTCCTGATAGACCTAATATTGAGTCCACCATGAGATTTTGGAAGACACAATTTTTCCCATCTGACTAAGGACATTCTCTATTTGTCTTCCACTCCCATCCATAAAATTTTTATTTAGATCTGTTCTATTTTCTTAGAAAAATATGCAAGAATTTTAAAAAGAAATAAGAAGTATGTAGGAATACCTTGCAGCGAGGCCCGAAGAAGTTGCAGTTTACCAGCACTGCTAAGTAGTTTCCCTTTCCAACCAAGAATTTTCCTCTGCATTCTTTCCATAATTCCATTCCAAAAACTAGGAGATACCTCTTTGACCTTGAGTGGGAGACCTAGGTAGGTAGCTGGTAGAGCAACTTCAACACATTCTAATATATCAATGATTATATGTCTAAGTTCATTAGGAGTGTTGAAGAAATACACATTTATTTTTTGGAAATTTATCCTTTGTCCCAACTCTCTGGCATAATTATTTAAGATATTCTTCCATATTATAGCTTCAATCACTGATGAGATGCCAAAGAAGATGGTATCATCCACAAACTACTGCACCACCATAGGATGAATGGAGGAGGCAGGTTTGATGCCCACTAGCTTTTTTGAGGCTATATATGCCTATATGTATCTTCCCAGTGCCTCTACCATAATGATGAATAAGTACAGGGAGAGAGGGTCTCCCTAAAAAATTCCTCTTGAAGATGAGAAAAACCCTCTAGGTACACCATTTACTAGCACTAAGAATTTTGCAGAAGAGACAATATTCCATATCAAGCGAGACATTTTATCATTAAACCCAAATTTTTTGATCACTTAAAATAGAAAAGTCCATGAGACTCTATCATAAGCTTTAGAAATATCTAGCTTGAGAGCCATACCAGAGATTCTTCTCTTATCCATGGAGTGAATAGTCTCATGTGTGGTGATCATAACATCAAGAATCTACCTACCCGAGATGAAACCTTTTTGAGCAAGAGAAATAATTTTGTCTAGTAAAGGTTGAATCCTCATAACCGATACTTTAGTACATAGCTTATAAGCAGTGTTGCATATAATAATGGGCTTGAAATCAATAAGGTGTGAAGGTTTTGATTTTTTAGGAACAAGTACTATGAAGGTATTATTAGCTTGTTTCAAAAGTTTACCTGATCTAAAAAAATCATGAACAATAGCCGTGAGATCTGCTCCTACTATCTCCCAATATTCCTAAAGAATATAGGAGGAAAGCCATCAGGACTTGGGGCTTTGAATGCACCCATGGAGAATAAAACAACATGGAATTCTTCCTCAGATATAGGCTTTAACATCTCCAGATTATCTTCTTCCATTATCAAATAGGGGATTTTAACAATGAATTGGTTCATAGGTCTATCATTTCTATCATTATTATTTTCTTCTATGAGCATATTCTAAAAGAAAGCCCTAGATTTTTCCCCTATCTCATTATCCTCGATTATAATGTCACCATTATCCAGAACAAGCTTAGTTATTGAGTTGGCTTTCCTATGTTTCATAGCTGAGAGATGAAAGAAGGCAGTATTCCTATCCCCCTCTTTAAGCCACTGAACATGAGATTTCTATTTCCAAAAAACCTCTTCTCTTTCCATAAGATTATTCCATTCAGAAGATAGGACATTCTCTTCTTCCAAAGTGTCTTCAGAGTCATCCCCTTGATCTATCAGTTGCTGTATATCATTGAGTTTTCCCACTATATTTTTCTTCTGCTAAAAGACCTGCCCAAAGCTATATCTAATCCATCCATAAACTCTTGTTTAATATGCTGAAGTTTCTTGACTATTATGAACATAGGAGTACCTTGAATAGGAATTTTCCACCATTGTGTCACCATTTGTCTAAAGTCTTTGTTTTTGATCCTTATAGCTTCAAAATAGAATGGGGAAGGTTCAGATTGTCCCTATTCTCTCCAACTGAGGAAGATCAGGCAATGGTCAGACATGGTTCTAGGAAAAGCCTGCACATGCATATTATGATAATCCTTCCAGTTACTTAAGATAAGAAATATGTCTAATTTAACTTGAATCATTTGATCTCCTCTTCTTTGATTGGTCTAGGTAATATTTTGGTTTTGTAGTTCTATATCCAATAATCCCCAATCATTGATAAATTTGGAAAAGTCAAACATGTTGTCTGAGTAATCCATAATCCCACCCTATTTTTTAGAAGGGTATAGGGGAGTGTTAAAATCTCCAAATAACATCCATCTAGTGTTCTAGAGATTATTCCTGAAACTGCTCAAGTCTATCCATAATTTCTACCTCAAAGCTTTGTTATTTGGTCCATAGACATTGATCAACGACTAGTTTAAAGATTTCACAGAGAAATTGATAATCAGGAAGTGCTTGTTATAAGCCATAAGAGACCCCTAGATTTTAGCACTATTCCACATAGTTATAATCCCCCCTAAAGCCCCTTCAGCTGGACTAATGCAAAAAGCTGCCTTAGGCCATATGTAGTCAGCAATTTTCCTAAAACTCTCCTCATTCATCTTGACTTCGTGGAGTAATAAAATATCTAATTTATTATCTAAAATTTAGTTTTTAACCTCAAACTACTTTGAGGGACTGTTAAAGCCCCTCAAGTTCCAAGATAATATTCTCATTTAGAGGGTTTGAAGGGTTGGATCTCCAGTGTTTTTTGTTTACCATTGGCAATCTCCCTAGCAATCTCTTTTTGTCTTATTTCTCTTAGGGTTGGTCTCCCTTGTTTGGGCTCAGTGCCAACATCTGTAGATTTTTTACCTTTTTAGTTCTTTTTCTTTGGGTTAACCCATTCCTCCTTTTCATTATTGCCACTTTGTCCTATTTCACCTATTGTTAAATAGTTTCCTGCTTGGTCTCTGACTTCTAGAGCATGGAAAATGTCTGTGTTTAACTTTAAGTCTACTTCTCCTTTAGTGGGATATATTTTTGGAGTTACTTCTTCCTGTCCATCTCTTGGAACTTTGTCTTTTGCATTGTATTCCTCTATCAAATGGTTATCTATTTTTCCTTCCTTGGACATATTAGTTTGTTTGTCTAGAGGGTCGATTGTGTTTAATATAGCCTTCTGACTATCATTTCATACTATGTTTTCCTTTGGGACAACTTTTCCCTCACTACTAGTGATATCCTCCCTACCCGTCTCCTCCTCTACCTTTTCTATATTATCAAGATTTTCCACATTACTCTCCATTTCCTGCTTGCTATTCTTTTTGTGGCTGAGAGCCTGATCCTCCCCTTCAACCTGGGAAACATCTTTCCTTCCCATTTTCTTTGCTTTGCATTGTGTCATTAAATGTCCCTTTCTCTTACATATTTGATAGAAAGTGGTAGCATTTTCATATGTGATCGACTGAGTCCAAGTCCCATATTTAGAGTTTAGCTCTATGGACGTAGGGAGAGTCCTATTAGTTTCAACATTGACACAAAGTCTATCATACATACATATAGACTTTGTTCTGGTTGTGTGATCTAAAATGACATATTGGCTAATATAATTGCCAATAGCTGTGAAGATTTTTGCATCCCAGAATTCCAAAGGGAACCCTGACAGTCTTACCCAAGCAAGAGCAAACTTATTAAGGTCTGAGTTAGGATGAAATCCTGGTTTCCATGAACATAAGGCAATAGAATGTGGGCCATAAAACCATGGTCCTCTAGTAATATTAGCTATCATGTGCCCCTTACTCGTAAATCTAAAAAAGAATAGGCCTCTTGCCATGGCAGTGATCGAAACACTACTCTTAACTTTCCACCTAAACAAAACCCATTTCCTAACCATTTCAATATTAGGATGGAATGATAAAAAATTACCTACTAATGTAAGGTCCATGGATGTCATGATTTTCTCCACCAGATCATCTGGGATATTTAGGGCCGTGCCCTCAGAGGTAATAGGGAGGCTTGACATGCTTTTTGAGGGGCACATCTTTTCACCTGTAAGTACTTTCTTCCATCCATTGGATGGAATATCCTCTATCAAAATTTTAATTAGATCTCTAGAGGCACTATCACCAGTAGTAGCCTCCATTGGATCCGTGATCCCTCTGGTCGCACTCAAGGGGCCTACTAGGTGGGAAAAAACTAGTTTCAAATGTTTTTTGCACAGAGATATTTTTCAAAAACTGACATGTCTATGTTGTTTCAATTCACTAGGTCAACCTTGTTGACATAATATAATTTATAGATTTTAATAAATAGGAAACTATAGAATTAGGTCGACCCATTCAACCCAGTTGGTAGAATTTATAAGTATAAATTAGGGTACTTCAACAACAATCTCATTTTCCTTTGCATTCTCCAACCTACAAAGGTTCCCTTCTCTCCTTCTCTATCATTTATGTTATTCATTACAATTATGTTTTTCATAGTTTTTAGTCTTTAAAACTACCCCTATATAGTATACTTGGTCCACTTTATTTACCTAATTTTGTATTTATCTTCTATCTAGAAAACTAGGTCGACACTCTCGATGTAGTTCTTTTTTAGACCCTTACTTTAATAGTATAGTAATGACACTTTAAATTCTATTATATAATATTTTCATAAACTATCATTTGAATCAACATTGTATTATGTTTCAAAATTGGAATTAACACTTATATGCTAGTAATTAACTCACACTTTCACTTTCAGTTGCTTGCATGCTTAGAATATATGACATAGTCTAATTAGGTGGTTCTTTAATATACCATTTAGTTACACTATTTTTCTCTTTTATGCACATAATATCAAATCACATAATTTGAAAATACATTTTAATAATTGTCTACCCAAGGCCTACCTACTTGGATATCATCACCAAGGAAGAAGCCAACTTAGTTTTCTAGCCAAGTATAAACATGTGGTTAATAATATATATTGTTTAAGCACTTGATACCCTTATCATTGTGGTGTGTGAAGTGATGGGGTAGGCCCTAATAAAAAACTATTACCATTACCAACATAGATCCCTTTTAGCCTAAATGTCCTAAAACCATCCATAGATTACTTTCTAGTTTCTTTCTTACAACCAATTTCCTATCACATCTAAAATCATACTAGAATAATCTAAAAAAAATTTAGGATGACCATTTAGTTAGAATTTACTTTATAATTTGATTGATTTCTCTTTGCTCAATTGTATGTTGTATTACAAAAAAATTTATTGGTCAACATTAGTGCAAGATTTTGTGTTGTGTGCCTCAATTAGACCATCCTAATTGACCCAATTAATTATGTGTTTCCTTTTCTTAATTTCAAAAGTACTTTCAAAAATTTTCCTATTTTAGTACACAGTCATTCTACTCAACATAATCTCTTATAGATTATTTTTTTCCCCTACTTTCACTACTAGGTCAACCCTATTGACATAATAATCTTTTTTGCTTCCTAGTATACAAAACTAGGTTGACCTTGTCAACTCTATATCTTTTTCTACCTATTTTCTATCTAGGTTACAGAACTAGGTTGACCCAGTTGACCTTATATCCCTATTTTCTCAAATTTTAAACCCTATTTTTTGTATTAGGTCCACCCAGTCAAATTTTTACTCTTCTTACTTTCCCTATTTATCTTACTTAGTTCTCTATTTCTCTTCCTTAGCATTTTGTGTATTGATCTCAAATCATCATGAAGTCCCCTATCATAATCTTCTTGGACAACCTAAATCTTTTTAGATACTATATGGGATATTCATTTCTCCCTCTTTTTTCTTCCCAAGAACACTGTCACTCTTGGGACACCTCTTCCCCTCCTTTATCCATAACTTGTCACATGGTGAAAATCACACCTCAAGATGAAATTGATGGGTTTGACCTTTTCTATACCTATCAAAATGCTTCTCATCTCTAAAACCTTCAAACTAATGTGTTAGAAATTGACACAAGTTTAATCAGTAATCCCATTAATAATCCATCTTCTAATAACCCTCCCCTTAATACTAATTCAGGGATTCTCCTATAAATACCAACCCACCTATTGATACAATTCAACTTCTTACACAAGTCATACAATAAATGAACACAATGAAAACTTATAACACCACTCAAATGATGTAAATCCAACATCATTTGATTAATATGGCTAATCAAACTCTAACTATCCATCCTCAAACTAATCTCAATTATATTCCTCCACCTCTTCGAGATGCCTTAGGCAATGTTATTACTCAACCCATAATGAATAAAAATATGCTTCAAACTATTAAAAACGAACCTTTATCTCCCTTCATTATATCCTTCAATATTGGTAACATATCTCCAACTATAAAATATGATGTGACTAATGACCTATCCTCATTTCTTAAAGCCTTTGGCAACCTTTACAAAGAGTGGATCAAAACTAATACCTTTGCCATTACTAAGCTCTTAGTCAAACCTTTAAAGGTAATTTATTAGAATGATACAAACAACTTGCACAACACTCCATTTTTCAACTTGAATATTTGGTCAATTCTCTAGTTAAATACTTTTAACACAATGATCTTCCCAAAAATTATCTTAACCACTTCATCAATGCTAAGAAATCTCCCACTAAATCAGTTCATAACTTTATCAAAAGATGGAAATCATTATCCCATAAATCTGATCACAACATGACTGATGATAACTTGTTCAAATAATTTATAACTACCTTAACTCCTCTTCAATATAAGGTTCAAACTTTTGCTCCTCAAACACTTAATGAAGATTTTAACCAAGGTAAATGTCAATACTTTCTCATGAATCAATTCAAGCCTAATCCTAAATTTCTTAAAAGATATTTTCAAACATCTACTAATGCTATAACTGGTAATACTCTTCAAACCAAACTAAGAGTTTCTAAAACTGACATTCTTTCATCTTCTCACATACCACTCTCGATGCAACAAATGAGACAATTTTTACCACCTTCTAAACCTTTCACCTATCCTAATAATCCTCCTAAGTGGTATGAACCTAATCAATTTTGTTGGTTTCATGCCGAAATTGGTCATTCCTATGAATCTTGTAGAGGGCTCACTAAATTTTCTATCTCTTATATACTTGTTGATTCATTTAATCATGAAGCTATGATCAACCTTAATCATCAAGAGTACACTATTGATTCTCAAAAATGATAGGTTTCCAAAGATTCTAACTCAAATAATCAAAAATATTTTTCCACAAATAATAATTAACAAAATAGAAAAGATATCTATACCATTGATGGTGATTATGACCAACATTATAGCAATTCTCAATATGTTAAAACTAATAAGGTAAATTATCATTGCAATCTATCTCACAAAGATCCTATTACCAAACATAATAATCCATATTTAGAATACCAAATTTTCAAAGATACTAACACCATTAATCTCATTGTGGAACCTCCTAAAGAATAACTTCCTCCTTCTGAACCTACAACCACTTCTATTCCTTTAAAATCTACCTTACCTCCTAAACCTCATGTTGGTTTTTCTTCTAAATCTCATTGGAACTTTCATGAAGAATTTAACTCTATGCCTTGTAAGATTCCACTTATGGAGTTAATTCATACTTCCCCTTATCATCATAAGTTCCTTATGTAATGATTACAAGAAATTTAAGATCCATTCTCTATATATGAATAACCACCTTTTATTTAACCTCAACTTACCAACATACATACCATCAAAACTATATATACTTATTCCAAGCCTCATATTGAAATTCTTGAGGAAGACATGATTAATGATTAAATTCTCTTTTGTGTTAATGATATGACACTTTTCATTAAAATATCCATTAATACTTCTCTCATTTGTAAAATTCTAGTTGATGAAAGATTTGGTATTAATGTAACATCTTTATGGCTTATCCAACAACTTTGTTATAATAAGGATCATCTCAAGCAAACACATCTCACTTTTCATGGTTTTGATAAGACTAATCAAAAACCACTTGGTTGTATTTGGATTCCCTTAACCATCAAACCTAAGACAATTCAAACTAAGATTATGGTCTTTGATTTACCCTTATCTTATAATATACTCCTTGGAATCCCATGTACTCCTAGAATGAGGGATATTTCTTCTTCAAGTAGACAATAAATTAAATTCTTACATAATGAAAAATGGTATAAGCATGAGGTTAATTCCAAACCTTAGAGTATTCAACTTGCTAATCCCAAATCTTAGTATCATATTCTCAACATTCCTAAGATCAATAATGCTCCTTTACCTAAGTTCATCAACATCAATCCTGATTTATAATTCACTCTTACTGATTCAAATGATGATGAGCGTAATGATTTTCAACATACTTGCAATATTACTAAGCTACCTCCCTACATTTAGAAGTGGCTTTCTCCTTCTTTATTACCTTGGGACCATACTATTCCTCTCAATGATGAGATTACTAAATTTCCCCTCCATATAATGCTCAGGATCCTTATTTACCATGAGATGCCTTCACTTGCAATGACTTCAGAGTGGCTAAATTATTTTAAGATCCTCTCATCATGTCTCCCCATATATTCAATAATATTGGGATTTCACCTTTTGAAACTCATCATAAATCTCAAGCATGTACAATTTCTCTAACATATGATGATAATTACATAATGTCCAAAGCTTAATCTCAAGACTTGGATGTCCAATATTATCAGAAAACCCTAACTCAAATTCATGATTTTAATTGGGATATTCATACCATTTCTACATGTCATAAAATAGATCCCAAAGGTTATGTATCTCTTTCCAATTATCCACTTCTTAATGCTCTTTGGGTGGTATAAAAAATCATACCTTTCAAACCTTTGAAAACTCCTACATCTTCTTTACCACCTATATATCCCATCATTACATCTAATCCTTCCCCCATCAATGAAACCAATAACACTCCAACCCCTTCTGATCCATCTAATTCTCCTACTCTTAAGATTACACTAGATGCCAAAGCCATCAATGTTTATTAGATACATTCTAAATATGATTGCCATGGTAATAAAATTCTATATCTTAAAGTAGATGTTGAGTATTATGGTCCTATTCCCACATTACCTAGTGACAAAACCATTCTTAAACTACTTCATGATTGAGAACCTTAACTTCTATGGCAATACCATAAAATTGGAAACTTAAAAACAAAAACCCTTATTTCAACAACTTTTTTACTAGCATTGATCCTAAAACTAATCCAATTTCTACTTTACCTAATGTACCATACCATTTCCAAGATGGCAATGCTATGCTTATTAAAGAAACCACTCATATTTAATATGTCACTCCATCTTGTTCTCAACCAATTATAGTTTGTATCAAATTATCACCTAACAAGTAGGATAAATTTAGCTTATTATTTGATAAATATCATGAGATATTCATTTGGTCATAGGAGGATGTGCCTAGTATTGAACCCAACATTATTGTGTATAACATTATTACTTATCTTGATGCCAAGGCTATACATCAAAAGCAAAGGAAATTTCTACTCGAGGTGTTTACTTTATATCACAAGGAGATAATTAAATTATAAAATGCTAAATTTATAAAACCAATGGACTATTCTGAATGGGTGTTTGACATTGTCCCCATTTAGAAAAAGGTCACTATGGTCATTAATATCTGTATTGATCTCTATAATCTTAATTTTGATTATCCCAAAGACAACTTCCCTTTACCTTTGATAGATTCCATTATTGATTCCACATCTAGTTATGAAATATTATCTCTTATGGATGGCTTCTTGGGCTATAATCAGATTCACATTATCCCTAAAGACCAATATAATACCACCTTTACCATGGAATGGGGCACCTATTGCTATGTAAAAATGCCCTTTGAATGCTGGAGCCACTTACTAATGAGTAATGAATCACATATTTCATGATATTGTTCAAAAAATTGTTGAAACCTATGTGGATGACCTCATTGCTAAATCCAAAAGTTTTGAGACTTATCTCTCTAATCTTGCCATCATCTTTGACCATCTTCTCAAATACTAAGTTAGATTGAATCCTTACAAATGTGTCTTCGGTGTCACATCTGTAAAATTGTTAGGATTCCTAGTCTCTCTCCATAAAATTGACATTGACCTAGCTAAGATTCATGTTATCATAAATATGCCCATTCCTCATTCCATTTCAGACATTCATAATTCCTTAGGCAAACTTGGGTCAATTCGATGATTCATCCCCAAAATGGCTTACTACATCCACTCTATCAATTCTCTTCTTAAGAAAGGTAATGCCTCAGAATGGATAGATCCTTGTCAAAAAGCCTTTGATAACATGAAAGAATCATGACTTCATCCACATACACTTCATCCTCCTTGAAATTATTAACCCTTAATCCTATATATTTCTTCCAAACCTATATTAGTTGGGGCAATGCTTGACCAACAAGATGATACCAAAAGAGAGTATGTCATTTATTAAATTAGTCAAGGCCTCATTGATTATAAGAAAAATTATACAAAATTCAAACTTGATTGCTTTTCCATCTATTTTGTAGATTAAAACCTTTGACACTACATGTTATACCAGACCAATTATGTCATCATTCATTTTGACCCCTTCATCACTTCTCCAAAGCCTTTCTTCCTAGAGATAGAATTAGCAAATGGATAGTCCTCCTTATGGAATTTGATCTCCATATTGTAACTCAAAAAATCTAAAAAAGGATAAGTCATAGATGATCAAATTGATGTAGATCCTATGCCAGCTACCAATCACCTTCAAGATAGTCTTCCTAATGATAATATTCTCGATATTGAAGGTCTCAATCAAGATATTTCACTTAAAGATTATTTTCATAAATTTGTCACTATTTTTAAAGTAAGTAATATTCATGAATCTACTATTCCCCTTGATAATATTAAACCAAAAGTATTTATCAAAGAGATTCCTTAAATTAATGTCAACTTGCATGAGGATACTTGGACCCTTCACTTTGATGGTGCTAAAGATCTTCAAGGATCTGGGCAGGTTGCATTCTTACAATTCCTCTTAGCAAAACTATTCCTTTATCTTTTTTCTTAACCTTTGACGTAACCAAAAATATGGATGAATATAAAACTCTAATCATAGACATGAGAGTTGCCCTTGATTTAGACATCCAATATATGCATGCTTTAGGTGATTTTAACTTATTTCCTACCAAGTCAATGGTGACTACCAATGAAAAATTGAGAATCTCATTACTTATCATCAAATTACAAACACTCTCACTAAAGACTTCATTTATTTCACTATTGAGCCTATTCCTTGAGATCAAAATTCCATTGTTGATTCCCTTGCTTCTTCAGCTTCTCTCTTTCATCCCCACCAAGTTATTTTTGATCCCACTTTTTTTATACAAATAAGAAAATATCCATCTTTTACTCAACCCCCAAATTCACTTACCTACCATATCAAGGGTATTACCATCTAACAAATCCATGGTATAAAAACATTATTCAATTCTTGGAACACCAAACTTATCCTCCTAACTTAGACTCTCATGAAAAGACATGTATTCAGAAACAAGATTTTAAGTATGTATTTCGATACAACATCCTTAATTATCATAATGTTGAAGGTAACTTGATCTATTGTGCTATGAAATATGGGGTCCCTCCTCTTCTTGAAAAAACACATGGGGGTATTTATGATGGCCACTGTAGTGAACATGCTATAACCCATAAATGCCTACTTATGGGTTAATTTTGGAATACTCTTAAAAATGATGCAATGTAATTCACTAAAAATGTACCATTTTTCAGCCTCGTGATGATCTAATTCATTCACCTCCAATCAAGCTTCAAACTATCAAATATCTATGGCCATTCTCCATGTGTGGATTAGATCTCATAGGAAAATTACCTCTCTCTCAAGATGGGCATGTTTTTATCATCATATCTACCAAATATTTCACCAAATGGGTTAAATCCATGCCCCTTAATAATGTCACTAGTAACAACATTGCCAAATTCATTCTTAACCAAATCATTTTTTGCTTCGGTGTTCCCCATACTATCATCTTTGATAATCATGGTAATTTCAAAATAAGGATGTTAAACAACTTTGTCTAAATTCAATATCAATCTAAATTTTATACACCTTATCATCCACAATTCAATGGCCAAGTTGAGACCACTAAAAAACATTTAAAAAAGTTCTCCAAAAGACCATTTATGAAATCCACATGGATTGGCATCTTCATCTTTATCCTATTATTTTGGCCTATCAGACTGGCATATGTACTACCACTAGGGAAACACCATTCTCTCTAGTTTATGGTTCTAAGTCAGTTATTCCATTAGAATTTTAACTTCCCTCTATTTGCATATCTCTTCATGGCATCATTACTGATGAATAATTATGTGAAGCTCATCTTCATGCCCTTGATTTCCTTGATGAACACCATCTTTCTACTTTGTAACACAATCACTAATACAAGGCTTGTATTTCTAAATACCATAACAAATGTGTTAAAGTTTTCATATTTAATGTTGGTGATCTTGTCCTTAAATTAGATTACACTCATGACAAAAAAGGTAAATATGCCCATAAATGGTGGGTCCCCTATTTAGTCAAATACATTCTTGGTCTAAGTACCTATCCCTTTAAACCAATAAAGGCCCTATTTTCAAAGAATCCACCAGTGCACAATTCTTTAAGAAGTATTTTTCTTAACCTTTTCCCTTGTTTTCATGTTTATATGATCTATATCTAACATTTTTTTATAGGTTACACAAGTCTCTCCCTTTATAGCATTTCTTATTTTTCGCAAACCTTAGTCCTTCCTATTTGATCTTTGGTTTTTCCCTTTTTTTTCATGAGTTGAGTTGTAAAACCATAGATAGGACCTAGTCTTCCTCATGATATACCATAGTCTTCTTTATTTTCATACTCTTTTTGCACACTTTTTTCCACCCTTTGGGTTTCTCTTTTTGATTTGTAGTGTAAGACATGGATATGACCTGACCTTCCTCACAAATACTCTCTTTTACTTATTTTAATTTTCCCATGATTTGTGGCACCCTCATGGGTTTCTCTTTTATGAGTTGTAGTGTAAAACCATGGATAGGACTTGGCATTTCTCACAAAATTACCATCTTGTCATTTATTTTTTACCATGTGTTATTGATCCTTATTCTCAACTTTAGCTTTTACTTCTTTTGATAGATGAAATTTGCATAATAATCTATGTTAGCATGTTTTCCTCAATTTACCTCATTATTATGATAAGGAATCATACTTGATTATCATTTAATCCTTTGCCACATTTTTTACAATTTGAAGTAATTCAAATTATTCCATGTGTCATCCCTCTTGATTTCATTTCCTTCCACTCCTTATGGGATAAAACAAGGTCAAAGTCAAGATATCACTTTTATTTTACCTCTATTTACAAGACTCTTAGATACCATGCTCTTTGGAGTTCTCTTTCTTAGCAACCAAGTCCCAAGTATTCAAATGAAAGTCATTTTTGGCACCCATGTTTGGTTTTCTAAATCTATATGGAGGAGAAATATAAAAATCCATCAAGAAAGTTAAAAGATAAATCACTTGAAACAAAAGGCAATGACATAAAAAAGGAAAAATAAAAATCTTAAAATTCAAAATAACACCAAAATATATGATTCTAAGCACATCTCCTATCTCTAATCAAAGTTTAAACTCCATAATTGACCTCACATAAAGCCGAGGTCTATTAGGGTACGATAGGCCAATAGATTGGAATAAGAGAATTAAATAAACTCTATGGAGCTACCTAATTTCTCATGTAAGTACCCAATCTTCATATTATATTGATAGATCTATAAGGGGTCTTGAGGAATCGAGAACACGTTATGGGAAGGTAGGTCTATTTTACTTTTCATGCACATAGCCTTCATGGGATGATCTACATACTTTATTTGTTGACCTAAGACTTGTGTGGCTAATATAAGTTCTTCAATGTCATTAATGTCAAAAGTCATCTTGTTTTGTCAAACCTAATCTGAGTGTCTTGACTTCAATGAAGAGTTCTTCTACCTTGGTTTTCCTTAATTCTCCCCTCCACCCATTTCATTCCCCCCTTGACAAGAAAATTGTGATTCTAAATATGTTTTCCCTCTTCTATACTTATTTTTTATTCACATATTAAAACCATGCTAGCATTTTTTTGTTTTAGTTTTATCTATCCTTAGAGTAAAACAATATTCTTGAGCAACCATGGATTACTTTCTTTACACCACAGATCTACATTTCTAGATGTGCTTTGATTTAATTTACCATTTGTCATTGTTGTAATACCCTTTTTTGTAGACACCTGAGCTCATTTATATTTTCATGTACTTTTTCCATTATTTAGTGAGGTTGGCTTGTTACTTCTCACTTACCAAAGTTATTTTCCCTTTCATGCATCTTTTTCCATTGATGATTGAGTAAGGATTGTTACTTCTCACTCATCAATGTTGTTTTACCATTTTTGTTTGCCCATCTTTATTTAAGGATTGTTACTAATTTTACATTGATGTTTGATTACCATCCTTTTGACATGTATCTTTAGTTTGACTTAGTGAGCTTTCCTTTCTTACTCAAGGTTTACTTGTTTGAGTTTTTTGATCTTTAGTAGCCTTGGATTTTTTAGTTACCCAATTTACTCTAAATTTTTTGACTTAGTCATCTGGTATAACATAACACTTTTCACCCTAGATTACCATATTTTCAAGTAAGTCCCATCCACATAGCACTAGTTATCTTGGATTTCCTATGTTTGTTTATTTTTCTCTTTAGTTTTGTATTCTTAGGTTTGTCAAAAGCAATCTTTGTGACCTCCACAATCAAAACTATAAAAACAATAGACAACCATCTATAAATAGAGGTAAGCCAAGGTATACATCACATTTACTTTTTAGTTATTTCCATTTTAGTCATTTAATTTTAATTATTTTTACTTTAAAATACTACAACTTTTTTTTAGCTTTAGCTTTGTGTGTTACTATGTTCTTTCTTGAAGTACCATCCCTTATTGCACCTTAGTGACATATGATGAGCTTTGAGTGGGGCATATGTATACACATAATATTTTCATTTTTTTAATTAAATATTGATGCTTTACATCATATAGGATCCTATCAATACTAAATCTGTCTAAGTACATGTCTTAAAGGGTGCATTGGGAAAGGGGTGGGTAAACCATTGGTGCTTTGTAGGATTGTTGTCCCTTTTACCACTTATGACCTATCCAACCAACTCCTAAAACATTCCTCTAAGATATGACTAATTTTCATGCTCCATTATTTTCCCACTTTCCATCCCTTTTTTCCTCACCTTAAGCCTTTTTTGACAGTCTTCTATACTAGGTTGACTAGGTCAACCCTATACAATTTTGGGTAAAATACATTTAGGGTCTAAGTCGGCTTTTGGCTGACCTAGCCCATGACCTAGTGAAACTATGTTGACCCTATCGGCCAAATTTTTTGGAATGGCTTTGGGTTAAATTCATCTATATATACAAGATCATTTTTCATTATTTAGATAATGAACAAGAGTTATTATTTGCTCACACTTCTTTAAAATCTATTCTTTCACCATTATAATTAAGAAGTCTTAAATTAGGGTTTCTATTTGGAGAATATAGTCTTATGGAGAAGTCTTGGATGATTTGGCCTTTCTCAATGATCCTTATAAACTAAAAAAATCTCTTTCAAAGCACCTTTTTCCAAGGGAGAGATTTGAGTCTCGATAGGTTCATCTTTGAGGTAAGTATTCTCTAACTTTGTTCCTCTCTTTAGTAGATATAAGTAGTATAAGTATTGGATTCAAATAATATTACTCTTCTCCTTCCATGTATTAGGGTCTTACTCATACATAGCTTAATTGAGATTCTCCTATACATGTTTGTTTACTAACCCCCATATTTGTGCCACAAACTTTGATAAGCACTAGATTAGATTTATTTACTTTACTTGATATTAGTTTAGTGAGATATAAAAACATAGGACCTAAATAGGGTTATTGCATGATTATGATTAACTGGAGGCTTTGGAAGCCTCCCTATCATTGTTTATTTTTATAAGAGATCCCTTAATTGGGTCTAGTTGATCCCCATATTGGTCATGTTCCTGATTATCTAATGTGTTCCCAATCATAAGTGTATGGTATGATCTATCTTCTTTGATTTAGGATTTATTTATAGACATGATGAATTTTTTATTACATACACAAATTATAAACATTACATGGAGTAGAGGAATATAAAACCATTTTTTATTATTCATTTTGATCATTCTTGATTACAAAACCCAGTTCATACAGAGACTTGATCATCTTCTTTTGAGAGGTACGCTATATTTTCTTCATTGATCCCTATTTTATCATTCTTGGATCTCTCTCTCACCTCACTCTCTCTCTCTTATCCTCTATGACATAAAACTACCTTACAAAACTTATACATCCAAATTCAATTTTAGTTTTTGGGTAGTTACATGAAAAATCCCTTATAATAACCAACTTCAATGTATGAGGGGTGATTTACATTAATTAACATGACTTGACTTAATGAATACACATAAAATATTTTAAAAACTTATTTACATGACTTTATTTGATCCCTTAAATCAACTTTACTCACCTAACCACTCCATACATGCTTTTGGCCCTCTTAGCCTTAGTTCAAATATTTGAATTTTCAAATTCACTATTTTGAAGGGAAATCTCCTAGTACCTAATAAACACACATTGATGAATCTAAATGACTTATAAGGAAACATAATGATCCTATAAGATCATTCACATACATTTATCCAAAAGTTAACCAACTTTGACCCTTTGACTAACATATGAGTGTTTAAGACTAGAATTGGCTTTGATGGTTAAATGCTCCTGCATCAACATCCTCATCCATGACATTATGGGAACCCATTAGATGGGATTATTGGTAATTATACACAACATATACCTCCTATGATTTAGATACCTTCAATGATAGTGATATTAAGGATGATGATTTAGATATTCATTCTTTATTCATTCAAGCATACCTTGATAAACACCATATACATAGTATTATGATTGATAATGGTACATGAGAGAATATTTTTGCTATGATATTAATTATTTACTTGGGTTATAATCATCATGATCTACACCCTTCTACCATATCAATTAAATCATTCAATGGGACCTCATATTAGGTTCTTGGTGAGATTGAATTACCTATATAGGTTTGCCCCACACACATGGTTACTACCTTTTCAACTATACCTTCCATGGGTGTTTTTGATATGTTATTGGGATGCCCTTAGATACATAATATTAAATAAATACCTTATATATTACATGGTTGTGTTAAATACATTCATTCCAATTAGGTAATTATAGTTTATAGATTTCTATTTGAGCATCCTCTTAAATAAGATAACTTTACACTTAGATAATTATTTATCAAGCCTATTAAGGCTAATCACTATAAAAGGGTAAGAAATAGGCAATCCCATTTACTATGTGGCTATCACTTGAAAGACCATTACATTAAAAACATATAGTAGATTCCATGGAATATTTATCTACTATGCACCATATTCAAATATCCATAACACCTACACATTTTCCTATTATTGTTATTCTAAAGAAACCAAAGAACACTCAATGATGGGTTTCACAAACCCATACTCCTATTAATCATACTATTTATCCAAAATCACATAGTGTTATTTTACATTCGCATAACATCATTTATACTACAGTGACATATATTGCACCTATACATGTTTCTCAATAGCATCACTAGCCTATTACACTAGGTTCATAATGGGGAGATATAAATGACCACTCTTTGGATGGAATCATATGATAGTATTTTCCTTTCCAATATTTCAAAAATACCCAAAAAATCAAAACATTCAAAAACACAAAAATATTTCTAGCATCTACATATTCTATTGTCTCATTAGAATCTATGTGTTAATTCCACGTAGATGGATAACATATCAGTTATTTCTACATACATGTGTTTCATTATTATATTTGAGTGTGATGCATGCATACACATATACATGATTTATAAACTCTTGGATGTTGGGTTTTCCCTCTACTCACATCACTAGGACATTGGGGGCATCCACCTCTATGATCACATTAATTCTAGGTTATATTATTCTATGGTCACTTTACCTTATCATGCTTAAGTTAATATGTACTTACACATGTCTTTATCCATACCTATATATTTTATAGTGTACTTGAAGTTTTTGATAAAAAATTGGATCCATGGGATACTATGATATGTTTATGTTGGTTACTTATTATTCCCTTTATGCACTTCTTTGAGTGTCTTGCCTTGTTATTGTCTTATTTGTTAAGCATTTAAATATGCTCCATTATTTGTGCCCCCATGTGGATTTTTTTAATTATTTAAAATTTAATATGTCATTACTTGTTATATGGACATTTTAATATGCCATTATTACTTTTGTTGAACTTTAAATAAATTAGTCCATTTGATTGTGTGACATTTGAACATACCCCTTTTTGTAGTTGCCTTAGACCATTACCTTTTGACTTACTTTTGAGTGATCTTATGTGTGTGCTTTATTTTATTGTTTAGATTGTACTATTATTATCTAGATGTTTCCATGATCTTTATCATGCATCTTATATCTTAATTTTATCACACTCTATGTGATTCAATGATACATTTACCCAAACATGTTCTCTTATATGCCACATGATTAATTCACTATTATATGGTTATATTATCCCTTTGAGGTGAGATAAATATTAATTTATAATATTACCTCATCTCAAAAGATGGAATATTAGTGTGGAAATGTCATATATGCATGGATTACACACACTATAGATTCATATTTAGTGAGGGCATGTCATATAGGCATGGCTTTCACATATTCACAATTTCAGATATACAATGGGGGCATGTTTTGGAAACATATTCTCCACACTTAATTCAATATTCAACATACCCATATTATATTAGGGGCATGTTTTGAAAACATGTTATAAACATTTGTCACTTATATTAGTTTCAAATTTATCCATATATAGTGGGAGCATGATTTGAAAGCATGTTATCTACACTTACATAACTTATGAATTGGCTAAAGCACACAATTACATTATTTATATTCACATTTGTGGTATAATTCTATATATTATTACCATTATTATACACAATTTCAGCATGGGACATATCTAAGGTGCATATTCTATGCAATATGTTCTTAATATTGAAAAATCAAATCAATTTTAAATTCATAATACTTGAAGAACTATCACCACCCACTAGGTTAGACTTTTATGAACTATATCAAGCCAATCTAGCATAGTAGTTGGTTTAATTTTTGGTATGGTTGAGATTATTAAATCACTTAACATATCTAATTTTTAAGGTTAGACTCAATTGTATCATATATCCTCACCAATTTGATAATTTGAGTTGACTTGGTTCACTCACACTCACCAGGTTATAAGTATGATTGGGTTGCATAGTTGAGCTAGTCTTAACTACCAAGTGGTAATTCATATTTAGTATAAGGTTGGGTTATGTTCCCTCATCTCTATCTATCTCCTTAAATATATGCACTTTTTAGATTTATATATTTATCATAATCTTAGTTTCAATGATTCATAATGATACATCTTTCAAATCAAGTTACCAATAGGAAAGATGATTGTATCAATACATAGGTGTACTACTAAACCTTGGTATTTCAATTTAAATAATTCTAAATGATTTCAAATTTATATTATGTGCACTAATTATATACTATAACATACTCTTGGTTATAGGTCATTCACTAGAAAAACACTCAAGTTGGACTTAAGCAAAGATAAGGAGTGTTATTCACACCCAAGTACAAATTACTTTCATTTAAAATAGAAATTTCATTACTATATCAAGAGGAAAATTTAGATATTATCCATGAATTATATATCACCTTAGTCTTGTACACTCGGTAAACTCAGACTTTGGATGTTCCTCTTAGTTATAAATTTTTTTATCTTTTTTACAAGTCACGCATCTACTCTCTATGGTGCCCCTTGGCCTATATCTTAGTCTGACCAATATTATGTTGATGACCAAGTATTTATATCTTTCCCAAAATACTTAAAACCTACTTATCTTATGCCTTTACTAGTTCTGATCTTGTACCTACTTTCCTACTCCTTGGATACTTGTGTCGTAGATAGACACCTAAGTAGACATACGTGTCCTACTTCAATGCAAGTGTCTAATGCCCTAAAGTTAGATAATTTTAAAATTAAATGTATCCTAATGGTCAAATTAAGTGTTTTAATGTAGTTTATTTATCCAAAGGTATTGGTTAATTCCAAGATCAATCCTCATCATACCTCACCTACACCTAGCATATATCGAGGAAAATTATCAAAATCATTCAATCAAGCACTTGATAGAGAAAGATTTCTTATTTTATCCTATTCTCATTTCAATCATAGGAGCAAAACATACATAGATATAAAGTAATGAAAGAGGTTCCCAAGAGCCCAATTTTCTTGGTTACAAGCTAGGTCACTATTGTAATTGCTTTCCAAATATTGCATGATTCACACAAAATCCAACATATAGAGGGAGAACTACATAAGTCTGAGGCCATATTTAGAATATTGATTATGTAGGTAGTGGTCATTGATATAAGGTTCTTTGGGGTAGTATGACACCATGTGCCCACTAATAGATTTTTACCACATCTACTATGAGGAGGAAGAACTAGGGATTTACTATTTTATAAGGAGTAATGATTTATGACCCAAATTTGAATTCACTAGAGTAAAGGTGTTGAAAAATTCAAAAACATTTAGGTGGTCAGATCTTACTATAGTAGGTATTATGTATAATACACATATGTCTAACCTAAGCACTAGTGTCAACACAACCATCCAAGGCTAACACAAATGCTTGAGGATACAGAGGAACTAAAATACTAAATTTGGTGATTACTCTAGAATACTCTCCCAGTCTACTTCCTACCTATTCTAGATCCATATCTATATTAACATCAAAATAAACTAAGTACCTTGTTTTCATTATCATTTCAATATCTAACATAGCTATACTTTCCATTCTTCGCATATCTTAGCATAATAAATTTAGTATATGTTATATCTAAGTTTTGTAATTAATTAACCTTATATAGATATGTTTATCACCCTTATGCTTATTTATTTATATATTTTTAACCCTAGATCCCTTGTATCTAGATTTTTAGGGTTAAACAATTGTGAAACATGTCCAATAGATATATGTCTAAACATCTCAATAATATAGTGGCCAACATGATTAGAAGTAGAATGACCAACATGACTAGTAATAAAATACCCAACATAATTAGTAATAGAGTGGATAGTATGATCAAAAATAGAGTGTCTAGGATGATTAGTATAAAAGTGTCCAACATAACTAGAAACATAGTGGATAATAGGATATACTAATAGAGATGGGATCCCAAATCCTTCAATCCATAAAAAATTTAGTGGGTGTCATACATGAAATACTTCCACAGAGACTCAATGATTTTAGATGTGAGTCCCATTTTAGTCCTAAGAGGTTGAAGATTTTTATAAGCACCACAATAGGTCTCAGACCTATCTATGAGACATATATTCCCATGTAATGATGAATGCATATTAATGTAGACCATATGGGTTAAGAGAGACAAAGTGCACCAAGGCTTGGTTGGAAACATGGATAATACATAGGGGAATTAGTATAACATATGATAAGACTCAATACACCTTAATTTTTAAGGCATAAATTAGATATTAATATGAAGGCATGGTTTGATAGATTATAGGGTTACTTTGATATATGCTCGTAATATAAAAATGTTAGAGCTTAATTTATGTTACAACTATTAAGGGGGTAAATTATAACTTGGTGAAAATACAAGTGGAACCATCATTATAACAATGAAATAATTACTTGAGAGAAGTTTCTTGAGGCTTATACTTGACAAAAAATTTTAGTGTTAGATAGATGAGTTTCATGACCTCCACTAGTAAAGTGAGACCATTTCACACTATTAGAGTAATTTATTTAACCTCTTTAAATTAGTTGATTATATATAATATGAGAAGATATTGGTGAACCATTTTATTTGAGCTATTAAAGCTAATATTAGTGGTGTTGTTTGTCTCCTCTCTCCATCTACCCTCTACATTGTTGTGGAGAAGGCCTATTTGGTTAAGGAGAATAAGGGATAATCATAAGAGGCTCAAGCTAGGCTCAGAGTAAAATCATAGTCACATCAAGACCATATGTATGTGGTCTCTTAGAAAATACTTATAAGGTGATACCATTAATTTAGATGGAACTTATGTAATAGTTGGGCCACATATGGTCCAGGGTTGCCAATAATCAACAATATTAGAGGAAATGTAGACTAATTTAGGATTAGTTCCACCAATCAATGAGTGTTTCATATGTGGTATACCCAATCAGGATTAATATTTTTCATAAAGAGGGACAACTACCACATGAAAGAAGGAAACAAAATTTGAGTAGACATTTGGGTATGTGGCCATGCACATAAAATATATGTTAAGTTAATGATTTATAAGAAGAATACCAAGATATAATGATATAAACCACATGTATAATTAGAGGTATATCAATTTATATATTTTTTTACTTAGAAGCATAATAATTTTTTTATATCCCCTACAACTATGGATTATTACAAGCAGGTGGATTCTACACAGTTAAACCAATGGGAGGTTGAGATGGCCTCTATTGCTAATAATATTATTAGTACCATCATGAATTGTGACATGATTAAAATTTTATGTCTTCCATCACCTTATATTCTCAAATTATACCTTTGGGATGTACAATGTGATTTTTGGGATGGTTTGGCTTTAGACCCATAGATCTCGAGTTGATTGTTATAACAAGTAGGTAAGAGGTTTAGAGGCTTGTGTCACTCTACATGATATTTTGCATGAAAATTTGGTAGAGTATATATATATATATATATATATATATATATATATATATATATATATATATATATAATTTGAGTCAGTGATAACTATGAGGACAATATTATTTATACCAGTGACACCTACCCCATTTTGCGTGAGTTTATGAATGTGTTTCTAAGTGAGCCACTAGGCATGTCCTATGTAAGACACAATGTTTTTGATTTATTTATTTCTAAGAGTAAAAATAATATATAAATAATATTATATGATGACCAAACATGAGCTAAATGATCTTAACATTCAACTACAAGACCTATTATAGAAGTGACACATCTATCATAGTGTGTTTCATTAGGGTTCATTTGTGATATTTATAAAAAAGTAGGATGGGTCCCTCCAATTGTACACTAATTACTAGCTTTAGGTATTAAAATATAGTATTAGACACTTGAAAATGTTAGTATTGACATATCTTCACCTTACATGACTTGTGCATACACATCTGGGTTTTGCACACCTTTTTCTTCTATCCACTTGATTTCTATGTGCCCAACTTTCCCTATTTTCCATCAGTCACCTACAAGAATTCCATAGTCTATGTTTATCCTATTCATTATCACACTAAAATTATCTCTAGATAATCAAATGATTATTCCTACCTTTCAAATGATTATATCAGACTTAGACACCTAGAAAATTCTAGAGGTGTCCCATGCTGATGGATCTGTCCCCACACCAAACAATTGCTATTTTTAAAATTGAAATTATCCTTACAGGTTAGCCCATATGTTTTACATGTCAATGGCATGAAAAATTACCCAAATAGTCCCACATAAATACACAATAGGTATAATCATATTTTATCTATCTATAATTATTTATCACAATCAATAAAGTACTAAGCAAGCTTATTATAACATTTACACATTAAAAGGGAGTCCCCTAATATTCATAATGTAGAAATAAATCATAAGGAATAAGCCCTAGCCAAGTTTGAATCACCTAATTCAATCCAAGTTTTTCATTTTCAAGTGCTAAAAGATAGATTATAGATTGCACTCATAAAGGAGCATTATTGTACACATACACCTAAAGGGGATAGTTACATGTAGTTTAACTTCCCTCTTCAGAGTATTAGAGAAATAGAAAACATTAAATAATTCATTGGGGAGTGGATGAGTTTAACTCAACCCACATAATTTCCTATTTTTATAGGTTAACTTAGTGTCATAAATTATAGCTAGGGTTTAGCAGTGAAAATTACATGTATTATAGATTTACACATGAGGATAGTTTTCAATTAGGCACAATGATCTATGCCTAAACAATGAGACATAAGTTTACATAATGAATATATAAACATTAGAAAACTCTATGTTGACATAGGTGTATAAATCTTGATAGACTCATTAAGGGAGATCCAAATACCATTTTTCATGATACAAGCAAATTTTAATCCAATTTCTATTATTTTAGTCACTTTCATTTAGTCTTAAACCTGTACAAAATAATATGTTATGTATCTAAATCGCTTAGGTTAGTTTCAAATATATTAAGTACATTTTTTTAATTGTATTTTAATTTTACATTCAGATTCTTGTTTTATTGTAATACATTAAGCAATATAAATAGTGTAAATACTCTATATTTTAAAATCATGTTAATAAAAAAAGGTAAAAAAATATTATTGAACCCACATTATATCTAGAACATATCAAAACCATAGGTTTCCCTTAGGGTTTCATCCTTCATTCTAGGGTTTCAAGTTTTTGTATTTAAATTTGATTTTCAGACGCGATTTTCAATTTCCCCATAGATTAAGGCAATAAAATAATTTTCAAATTGGCCCTAGTCTTTTACATATTTATATAAATTTATTATGGTAATAAGGAAATAGTTTATTATGGTAATTTATGGGGAGAGCTTGGTTATATTCATGGTCTTATACTATAACTCACAAAGGGAAACCCTAGGGGGAAACAATAAGCTAACAAAACAATATTTCTCAAGGGGAAATATTATGAATGTTGTAATTAAAGAGGGAATGTAAAAATCATGACATAGGCATCTATGAAGAAGCCTTAGGAAACATGAGGCATACTAAGTACAAAGGAGAGACACTAAGAGTCTAATGACCATCAAAATATAAAGGATACTTACTCACAATAAACACAAAGCTATATAGGTAAATAGGTGAGATAATAAAATCAACTCATGTTAGTTATATGAACAAGAAAAGTAAAATGGACCTACCTTCCCACAATATGTTCCCCATTCCTTGGGACTTATTATAGAGTCATTAGTCTACTACAAATATTGGGTACTTGTGTGAGAAAGTAGGTAGCACTAAAATATTTTTTTATTCTCATATCCTAATCTACTAGCATAACGCACCCCAATGGACCTCGAATCTATCATGATGCCAACTATGGAGTTTGATATTTGATTAAAAATAGGATATGTGATATGAATCATGTTTTTTAGTGTGATTTGACTTTTAAATTTGTATGTTGCCTTTTTGTATCATTACCTTTTGTTTAAATTATATGGTTTTTAAGTTTTTGATGGATTTTCTGAGTCCTCTTCCATATGGATTTGGAATAACTACCATGAGAGATAAAAGTGATTTATATGAATGAGCCTTAAAATTTGGTTTAAAGGAAGCTAAGTATCTAAAGATATGACTGACTAAACATGTAGGCTTACCTATGAACTAGTATGTAATCTCAAGTTTTGATCATATGTATGCTTAGTATGAAAAGGAAATAGAGGAATAAAGGGAGATCCAAAGTAGATCGGTAAATATAAGTAAAATGAGATGTCTTGTTTTCTAATTGATCATATGTTAAATAAATATTAATAAGGGGATCAAGGTTTGTATAACCAACTCATAATAATAATTATTTGATTTTTTAATTGAGATAAGGTAGTAAATAATCATTTTAAAAGAAAATAATCCATGAAATAAGTGATCTAATAAACATAAGTGTGTAATGATGAAAATAATGATAAGAAGCCATATGAAAAGAGGGAAGTAAATGAAACCATATAAATCACATAAAGCATAATATAAATATCCATGTAAAATAGATAGGTGAAACAAAAATTGACACATAGTAAAGTGTATAAGATATATACATGTGGATCACAAATTCAATCCAAAATAATAATGATGAATAATGTGAAGGAACACCATGTCATGTTCACAAATACTACTAAATTTTCCCACAAATATTATCAATGACATCTAGAACAAGGTATTCGAGATGAAACATGATGAATTTTTGTAAAAATATCCCACTCTTAATAACTTGTGAGAGAATGGATAGATATAGGCACATAATGTTGTAAGAGATCCTGTGAAGGAGGGTTGGAAGTGAAATTAAACTTGTGTTGGTAAGGTGCAGCTAGTTTTGTTTGAGAATAAATAGGTTGATTGAATTTAGGTGGTGGGATGGTTGTTTGAGGTATTTCTTGTGGTTGGGTTGAAGAAATATTATTGGAAGGTTGGGGAATGTTGTTTTGGTGTGTAGATGTTGTAAGAAGACTATAGATAGTGTGAGAGGTATTATAAAGTTGAGTTTTTGAGAGTGGTTCATGGAAGGTTATAAGGTCTTGTTGACCCAACTTTGTTAGATGAGATGGGGAAGTGTCCTAAATTATGTGGAATGGTTGAGAGGTTTGATGCATGGGTATTGGATTGGAATAAATAAAAGAAATTATTATTTACATGTTAGTAATATTAACCACATTTTCTTCATTAGTAGTGAGGTACATAAGACTTTAAACATTATTTGTATAAGGAGTAGGCTTGTCAATGCTATATTGATGGTTGGGAAGAGGATCTTTGTATATAGAAAGATGAGCATTATCTTGATTTAGATCTTGGTTTTTGTTTTGAATTTCATGGGATTTAAAATATATGTCATATGCTTGTTGATTCTTGTGAATGAGTGATTCATGATCAAAGTTTGGGCTAAGAAGAAAATCCATAGCTAGATTGCATAATTGTCTACAAGTCTTATGAAAGTGGCCCCAAATTACATGAAACCAAAAAAAATATTCAGATAATATCATGATTTCATTGGATGAGTAGGGTTAAGATCTTGTGGTAGAGGTCTTGAAAGATTATTTTGAATATTGAATAAGGATAATGGTTTGTGGACATTAATTTTATTTGTTTGTGAATATGCAAGAGTGTTGGTTGGATGGGGAGCATGACCCATAATTTTATTTGTAGAAATTACTTTAATGTTGTGAATAGTGTCATAAGTATCAATAATGCCATCATTATTTTCATGATGGGTTTTTTTTTAATGAGCACAAAAGTGCCTATTTTAGGTTGAGATGGTTCAAATTGATGCGTGAGAAAGTCTTGTCGCTTATCTTTGTCAAGGGTTTCTTCTAAAGTTCTTAGAGAGAGTCTAAACCTGATATTGTAATTTGAGATAGATAACATTATGAATAGGTGGAAGAGGTTGTCATCTACCATATTATGCTCACATTTGTTAGACAATTTATTCCATCATTTGATGAAGGCTTGCACCATTTCAGTTTTAAGTTGTTTATAATTTATAAAGTGAGCTAAGTTGTTCTCAAAAAGATCATTAGTTTCAAATTCTTAGACTAGTGAGTTAACCAAGTCTTCTTAGCTAGTGATAGAATGGTGTTTTAGTTAATTATACAAATATAAGGCATATCCATATAGTATTTAGTTAATATTTTGGTATTAAGAAAGGTATTAAGTTTGACCCAATCTTTATAAAGGTTACCAAATGTCTTTAAGTACAATGTGGGATTGGTAAACCCATTATAGGTGATGGTAGGTGTGATACCTCTTATGTCAATATTATCAATTTGAGGTACAAGAGGTTCATTTTTTAGATGTTTGATTTTTTTATTAATAAGGGGTGGTTGAGGGATAATGTTACCATGGGAACCCCTAAGAGGTGGGGGGTGTAGGTCATTTAGATTTTTTGCTCCCCATGAAATTTTTTGAGGTCAGTTTTGAAGGTTATTAAGATGGTTTTGAGTATGCATCATTTTATTTGTGTTATTGGTTTGAAAAAATGCATTTGATTGTGTGTTTTTAAAATAAGTTGATGAGTTTGGGCAGTATTTTAATTAGTGAGCACAACATGTGATGCATTAGTATTAGTATTAATGGATTGAGTTGCACTATGAGTAGTAACATGCACTACACTATTGGAATGAGAAACATTTGTATCAAAATAAGCACTAGTAGCATGATTATCATTGGTACAAAAATATTCACTAGTGGCATGATTAACATTGGTAGAAAAAGAAGCACTAATGGCATGATTATGGAGAAGGGTCTTTATAAAAGGCCCACTAGAAGTTGAAGCTACCATGTTAGTAGAGATACTTGGCATGGAGGTTAAATAAGTAATATAAGAAGATGTCATGGTGTGTGAAGGAAACATAATAGAAGGAAAAGTTTGAGAATAAAATAAAGTGTTTCTCACAAATTTATGAGAGAAAGTAGGGAAGAGTGAAAGAGGTTCTTCTACTTGAGGACCTATCATAAGATTATAAGTGGTTGAAGGGTCCTTTCCTTGATGTTGAGGAAATTCATTTATGAAGAAGAGAATTTTATTTGTGTACTCTAAATCAAACTCATATTCTAAAGGGAATAAAGGATTAAAAATTGAGGATGAATGGGGAGGAGTCAAATAATTGGTAGTGCAAGTGGAAACATGAACATTGATTTCATCTAAGGTGTGAGCCACAATCTATGTCTTGAGAAATCTATTAGGATTGGTAAGGATCATCATGTTTGTCTGATATAACCCTATATTATCCTTAAATGGGAAATTCATGATGAATAAAAGAGGCTAAAAATTTTATGAAAGGAAGAATTAGTTGATAGGATACATGATTGAACTGATCAATAATGTTTTGTAAAATAGGAAACAAAACATGGAATAAAGGGATACAGTCATACAAGTTGACTGTGTATTACTAGATAATAAATAGAAATGGATAATCAAAGGACACAGTTAGACATATCAAATATATATTGTAAGATAAGAAATATAATAAGATAAAAAATATACATAGTTATATAGGTCAAATGTGTATTCCAGAGGAAGAAACTAAATAGGTTGACAAAGATACATAGTTAGATTGGGTGATTGTGTATTGAATGGAAGTAAGATAAAATATCTTATAGAGACTATGTAAATAGGGATGACAATGTTATGAAAATAGATAAATTTTTTCAAGATAATATCCAAGTAAATGAAATGAAGCACACAAGCAATTGGATCAATGTGATTGATCTAATTAGAACAACTAACACAAACATTATACTAACCCTAGCTAATGAAAGTTTTGAAAAACAAAATACAATGATTAAAAAACAATAAATAAATTGAATGTAAATGCTAATTAATTGGTCATTCTTGAATGTTTTTAAGATATAATAAATTTTGAAATTAATGTGATGGGGATTTAGATGAAATAAGGAACTAAAAATCAATCTATGGATAGTTTCAAGTAGTTTTGGCTGAAAAGGATCTATATTGGTGATGGTATTAGTTTTCTATTGGGGTCTACCCCCTCACGTCACAATATTACAATGATAATGGTATCAAGTTATTTTACAATATATACCATCAACCATGTATTTATACTTGCTTAGAAAACCAAGTCAGCCTACCCCTTAGTTATGAAATCCAAGTAGGTAGACCTTAGGAAGAAAAATATTTAATGTTTTTTTGTGTAAATTGATTTGGAAGTGTGTAAAAAATAGAAAAACATTGTGACTAAATTGTTAAATTAAAAAAACCCTAATTAATCTATGTTTTTTACTCTAAGCATGCAAGCAATTGAAATGAAAAGTGAACTAATTACTAGTAAACTAGGTTAATTCATTTGACTATGAAGAGTACATAATTACTTTAGGTGACATTGTATGCAAATATTATAAAATAAAGTTGATAGGGTCGCTACTAGTCTATAGAAGCAAGATCCAAAAGAACATAATTGAATAGGTCAACTATATATTTTAAAGAGAAAATAGGTTTCAAAACTATGTCGAGCTAGTCGACCCAGTTTATTATAGGGTTTTAATTTTATAGACTACAAAATTGTGAAAAATAATACTATAAATGAAAAACTAAAAATGATAGATAAGGTGAGAATAAACCTTGGTGGTTTTGAAGATGCCTAGTTTCCAAAATTTTATGTTGTGTTTCTCAAGTGTTAATTTAAATATTTTGTGAATATAGTTGACTGAGTTGATAGTGTCTATAAAACCTATGTGCTAAAAGAATTTGTGAACAAGTCGACTAGTTCGACTATGTATGCGAACCTATATGCTAAAAGAGAAGAACTATGAACAAAGTCAATTGGATCAATTATGTATGTAATCCTATAACTGAATAAGAAGACTATGTTGAGTTGATTGATCTAATCACTTGTATTTGGAGAAGACCTACATAAATAAAATAAAGTCATTTTGGAGTGACTATGTGTTAAATCTATGCATAGACTATTATATCTATACCGATAGGTTTGATACAATACTAAAAAAATGAAATTATATAATATGATGATAAAATTAATACATGAAATAAAACTTATAGAGTTTGATTCATGTCAGGTATACCAGAATGTATACAAAGGAAAATGTATCTAACCTATTAATCAATCCTAGCTTGAAGAAGATAAATCCCACTTACACTTATATTTGTGATACATTAGATATTTGAGGTTATGACCAAGATGAATCCACTAGACCTCACTAAGGGGTCTCTTACCACAATAATATCACTAAAGAGGGTTCCAAAGCCTCTAGTCAATAAACATTATACAATAACCCTAGCTATGTCCCATGTTTTCATATTTATAAAGTAAATAAAAAGTAAAGTCAAATATAATCTATGACTCACCAAATATTATGGCATAAAGTGGGGGTAAGAAACATAAAAAGTAAACATGCATAGAATATTTATACTCAATTCAATGTATAGAAAATCCTAATGCATGTGAGAGAAGTAAAAATGCAAATCTATCAACATTAACAAATGAGGAACAAAGTTAAGAATACTTACATTTGAAGAAAAAAACACTGAGCCTCAATCTCTACATTGGCCAAGGTGTTTTTCAAGAGGTTGTTATGGTATATAAGGATAACAAGGATAAGTTAGCTCTAGGATACACAACTTCTCAATACATCTAAAAGACTTCTACACAAGACAAGATCTATATCTCCAAATAAAGTATTGAAACCCTAATCAATGATCCTAAAGTAGAATGATGGATAAGTAGATGCACAATATATTATTCTTATTCTTCTCTTCCTAAAAAATGGTAGAAATGGATGTGTATATATAGTTAAATCTAACCCTAAAACTTTCCAAAAGTTTACCTGATAGGGTCAACCAAACTTGACTCTATATCATTTTTTGATAAAATTAGGTCATGTTCTATGTTATCCAAGGCTGACTTAAACCCATAACATGCAAATATTAATTAAAATATAGGGTCATCCTGGGTTGATATTGTTTGATAAATGCCAAAAAGGGTTTTAGGTTTAGGTAAGGGCTATGTAAGGTGATGAATTACTTGGAATGTGTATGAGAGGTGTTAAAGATTAGGGAAGTGTATAGGATAAGGTTAGGTAGATATCAAGTGGTGGTATAATGGAAAAAAAATACTATGAAGTACCAATGCTCTGCTCACCCCTTTCCTAGTGCACCCTTTAAAGTGTGCACTCAGAGAGATTGAGACTCAATGGGTTTTTGCAAGAGATAAATCATAAGTAATTGATAAAGTTTAAAAATATTATGTGTATATAGGAAGCACCCTAGTAAATAAACCATGAAGAGGTTGGAGATATAAATACTATAATATCCTTTCCCTTTTCTTTATCTTTACCTTTTGCCTTAGAATAATCTTGCGTTGATGAATTCTACTTGATAGACTTAGGAACACTTATATTTTTTTAATTTATTGGATGATTTAGGTGATAAATTTATTTATTCATTCACTTATGTTCATCATTCCAGTTTTTATTGCAATAGGTACACTTAACCTTAATTTTATTAGGTTAGTCATTGAAACATGAGATTTTAGTGGTTGTTTTATTAGAGGTTGATTTTTTATTCTTCTCTTGATCCTTGTTCTTGTTATTATTCTCTTTTTTATAATCCTTTTGTTTCCCATTTAAAAAAATTAGGGATTATGTTTTTAGGACTTCAATTTTCTCATTTTTATTAACTTGTCTTACTCTTGAGTCAAATAAATAACAAAGGCATCTAACGAGGGCATTTTCTATGTAATGCCTAGAGAAATTTTAGTGGAATGTAAAGTAGAGAAAAATATTGAGTAATTAAGACCTAGATTAGAGACTATAGAAAGAATAAAATGGTAATATTTTTTCTCTATTATACATTATTTCAACTACAATCTCAAAGAATTAAACTTGGTGCAAAAATATTGAATAAAGTTACTAGGACTTATGCTGATAAGTTCATTTTCAAGTTTGTGACTTCTCATCACATATAGCTTCCAAAAAATATTTTTCCAAGATGGTCCAAAATTTATTGGGAAATTTAAAAAGTTTGTGAAAGAGAAGATTAGGAGACATAGAAAGACATAACAACCCATAAGTTTCATCACAATGGTTGTACCACTTAATTTTTTTCTACTTCTGTACTATGTTCAATTTCATTGCCCATTACAATATAATGTAAAACATTCCTCCTTAATATAATTTTCATTTTGGTTTTTCATTCATAGTAGTTAAAGGGTGTTAGTAGATTAATTGAACTTGAATTTGTTAGTGTATAATGAATTTGAAGTAGTGAAAGTTAAAGTTATTATTGTTGTATAAATGAAAGTGCAAATAGAATGGAAAGAGTGACACAAAAATCATAGAACACCCCCCTGAACTATGAAATGGTGAACCCCTTAAATTTTGAAAATAATTATACACTTAATATATGTTGAGCACAATCGATAATGCATCTTAGATAAATTAGTGCAAGCATCAAAAAGATGTGATTTTTAAAATAAGGTGAGTACATCAATATCAATTGATAATGCATCCAATGAAAAATAAGTATAAAGTGAGAAAGAGATAAAGTATTATTTTGAATGCTAGGGGGTTTGGCCACCTACCAAACTAGACCTCACCCTTCAATCTTTGTCTAGTGAAAATATGAATAGTTTCAAAACACTAATATCTCCCATATTTAAAAGGTCTCATGATGTGTTATTTTTATAAAAACAATAATAATCCTCCACTATGAATTTTTTTAAAAAGAAAGGCTTATCCTATGAATAATATAAAAGTAAGCCCCTTTTTTATGGTTTAACAAACTTTACTCCTTTTTCAAAAGGAAATAGATAGTAAATGCCAAAAAACCATGAATTGACCCTAAAGTGGTTTTAAAACTAAAAAAAGGTTTTATTTAAAAATAAAATTTCCCACCAAAGAGAAAACCACAAATTAATTTGAAAGGTAATTTTAAATTAGAAGTGGTGGTTTCAAAAAAATACTAGTTGGGAGGGTGCTTGGGGGAAGGTTTAGGAGGTTTGAGGAATGATAAACTAGTTTTGAGTGTGCTACAATGGTAATGTAGAGGTAGTTTTTTTGGTTTGAGCATGGTTTGGAACCTAAAAACTTGTTGATGGGTCACTCCATAAAGATATGAGGAACCATTGAACTAGTTGTGTGAATGAGAGCATATATACCATATCCAACAATGGATTTGAACAAAGAAGGGAGGCATATATGTGACCAAACTAGATCTATTTTATGTAGGATGACATCCAAAAATGGAGGTAAAAAAATCAATAACCCATCAACTACATCCCATGAAGAACACAAAACCATATATCTGAGAGTAATTCATGTGATCGAGAGTTGGTAATATTCCAAGTCATGAGAGGTGGTTATGAGACCATTGAACATGTTGAGTAAGCCTTAAACTAGGTATTTAATTCCTCACATATGTGTTTTATCACTGTCTCTCTTAGATATACAATAAAACTCCCTTACACAGTTAATACAATAGATTTTAGTTAAAAATGACCACTACAAATTTAATCTTGAGGGTTTTGAGATTTCAAAAGGCACCCATTTTTTTTTCAAATCCTATAAAAAATTAATTTAAACAACCTTAATATTTCAAAAATAAATATTATAACATAAAAAAAGACATACGATTACCAAGGTGGCTTTGATACCATATCAGGGTTGAGTCTAGGTCTTAGATATGTCAAATGAACAAGTTGAGTGATTTCAAAAACCAAGTAGGTTAATACCAAAAAATATCTGAAATAAAAATGAAATAATAATTAGAGAATATTACACAAGACAAGATAGGATCCAAAATTCCATTAACAAAGCTCAAAAATGTGAGAAGTAAAAATAGGAGAATGTTGAGTAACTCCTTCATAAAAAGTGGTCAACGGACCCCTAAAAAAGAATAGTAACTCCTCCATAAAATGTGGTCAACAAGGCCAAGAATAGAGGAGTAAATCCCATACTGAAAACAACTGGTCAAGGGAGTTACTTCCTAGTCACCCGGTCAACCTGCACACATAAGCAAGCTTCTCCATGAAAGTAGGAAAACTACAAGTGAGATAAAAAAATCCCATAATAAATAAATATGGTGAAAAAAAAACCCTACTCTAACAATTACCTTCTATGAGATTGTAATTCACTTGGCAGAATAAGTTTTAAATTTATCCTAATTCTTTACATACAATACTATTCTCAGCACATAGATGTGTCAATTATATACATTAAAATAGGGTGGTCACAATTTTGAGTATTCCATGTGCATATTCTATTCATCCAAAGATGTTTCCTCCTCTAACCCCACCACCACCATATTCAATTATAAAACTTAATAAGGTTCATTCTACATATAATTTTTAGAGGAAGGTATTTGACTTTCCTAGATAACCAATTCTTTAATGCCCATTACATCAGATAGTTATTGTAGGAATCATAATAGCCATTATCTACTCCATCATGTCATAATCTAGTGACATAGATAGCTCACCACATTCCAAACTAAAATTAAGAACATGTTTCTCTTATTACACAACATATTCCATAGGACATTATGTTACCTAGAGTAACTCATCATATACTTGATGTTATGGTTCATGATGATGATGACAGTTACATTATAAAATGAGATTACTTCTTAGATTCAAATATAGATACATTCATGATAGGTGACAATTCCCATGTTTGATATAATAGTGACATGTGACTATCCCCTTTATGATATAATTATTTAGATTTTTATTCTTTTTACATAATAAAAATATTTCAAAAATAAAAAATAAAATTAAATTAAAAAAAATCAAAACCAAGACCTAAACATGACATGTTTTATAGTTTTAAATTATACATTTATGTTATTTATCACATGTTTGGTAGATCACATATCCTTTTCCATATGTACATGCATTTCATTTTATATTTGAGTGAGATGTAAGACATACATGTTATACATGATACATAGATCCATAGATGCAAGGCATTCCTATACCCAGGGTTCATGCTAATGCTAGGGGTATCTCATTTCATAGGTTATATTGTTACAATTTATATATTTCTATCACATTTTAATTTATCAAGATAAGATACATGTATTTACTACACATGGATTTATCTTACTTATATTAATTATAGTTCTACATTTTATAGATATGATATTTTGGTTATGTTTTGATGTTGACATAGATTGATGGTGTAGACTAGTTTGACTTGTTATATGCTCCACTATTTATATATATTTAATTATAGGATAATAATTGATTATTTTTTATGTCGATATTTCCTTAGTATATGAAATTATTTTATTAAGTGTGATATTTTATGACTCTTTATTTAACCCTTGCCTTTGCTCATTACTTTGGTTGATTGAGTGTATCACTGTTTGCCTTTTTATTTGGGCCCTTACCTTCTTATGTGAGTTTTTATTGATTGAGTGTTTCATTTTATGACTCTTTATTTGGGCCCTTGACTTCTTATATGAATTTTTATTTTTTATGACCCTTCCATTGTTGTGTAACATTTGATTGTCTATTGAGTGTGGCTCTTGCCTTTTGTGATATTGAGTGTTATTATGTGTGATTTATTATGTGTTATGATGATGACATTTATGTGGTTATGATAGAATAAATCATATGATTGTTTATTAGGTTTATGGTGTTGTGATCCAAATCATGCACTTTATTTTTTGTGTGTGTTTCCTTGATCCATATCATGCAATTTCTAGTGTAGTTTATCATTTAGTGCTCATATCAATGATGAATACTACTACATGCCTGATTTATATATCTATGTTAGCATGCCACTTGTATGATTTAAACTACATGTTGAATATATGTTTTGATGGTATATTTATACTATGATGACATATTATCCACATGATAACACATACTTGTAAATGATTACATCTTTTTACATAACATGATGTGGTTAAATCTTTTGTTTTAAAATGATTAATTTGCATGCTACATCCCTCATATTAAAAGGGGGCATATTAGTGGGCCTTTCATAGAGAATCAATCCTCTATTTATATATAATGCAATTTTTAAAGACAAAATAGATGATTCATTTATTTTAGATTGGTTCAGATTATGAGACAAAAATTTATAGGTTGACATAGATTTGGGGCATATGTAATGCATTTACACACATTTTACAAGAACATAAGTTACATGTTTTTAGACATTTTAAATTTGGAGCAAAATGGGATACTGATGTTTAAAATTTTATATCATGTTGGCAATAATTGGATCAAATTGGAGGCATAAACGCTATTCATGCATCCAATATTGAATTTTTCTATGTTGGCACCATTTGGATTAGATTATTGGGTGTGAAAATTATTCATACACACCCTATTATAGTTTTTATACTTTGTAAGCATGGCATTGATGTGACATTTTATAGTACCAAGAATTGAAAATTTTGAATCTATTAATCCATTTACAGTGGCTGATTCACCCTAAATGAGTGTAATATAGGATCCACATTCCATCTTGAGGTTAAAGATCAATTAAATTATTAGTGTGGTTGAGGTTTAGTGTCACTCAATGACATAACACTACTCTTTCTTTATGAGGGTTGGGGAATTTATGTTCCAAACCCATGGCCCTTTTATTAGTATATAATCAATGGGGCATTAAAACCCAAAATTATCCAATTCTTAAATATGAATCACATTCTCTAATGTTTTGGAAGGAAACATCATCTTTAATAGTTCACATGGCAAGACAGTTCACATGGTAAGAGAGTTCACCCCCTTATAGTTGTATTCCTTCCTTGCTATTCAAATTTAATTTTCTTAATTTGAATAGTTTATTTCCATATTTAATTTCATAAATGGATATTGATTAGTTCATATTTTCTTACAGGTTTTTATGGAGCAAGATGCACATTTGGATCCTTCTCCCAAAGACAATGTGATTTTTACACATTAAGGTGGATCTCTTTATTTTTTTACTCTAGAATTTTAATACTTTCAATACTATAATAAAAGGAAGGAATTTATAGATGCTAAAATATAGTATTAGAAACTTGGAAATATTAGTATTGACCTACCTTCACCTTACATTAATTTCTATTACACTTATAGATCTGATGCACCATTCTCTCATATCCACTTACCATCTATGGGCCCAACCTTCCTAATTTAATATCAGTCACATATAATAATTGCTTAATATTTCATAACTTATTAATTATCATACTTGGACTATCTCCACATCATTAGAATATTATTCCTTACTTTTAGATAATTGTATCAGACTTAGATACCTACAAAATTTTGGAGGTGTCTAATCTGATAGATTTCCCCCATGTCAATCAATGTTTATTTTTCAAATGTAAATCATCCTTATGGGTCAGCCTGTACCTTTAATATGTTAATGGTGTGAAAAATTACCCGAAGAGTCCCATATAAATACATAATAGGTCTAAGATTATTTGACCTATCTAGTGTGATATAGGAATTTGACTCAAGAGAGGATGGTTAGTATGGTGTTAGTTCTAAAATGAAAACAAAATGAAATAAACACACTAATAGCATAACATCTCTAGGATTAGACACTAGGTAGAGCTTAGTTAACAAATCCAAATGATAAACAGAACTAAAAATCAAGGAATGAAAACACAAGAATTCTTTTACCTTCTTTGGATGCTCCAAATGCCTTTGTAGTGGTGTCTTACTCGGTTTGTGCTCATGAAGTCCTTGACAATGGAAGCTTGGCTACCTCCATATCTCCTTGGCACCTTTGGCTTGTGGTTTGGCTTGGCTTGGAATCAATTTGGCATGGTAACACTAGTTGCTTGAATATTTTGGAACCATTTGTGCATTTTAACTTTGCATAATCAAGACTTTTGAAGATATTTGAGAAAAATAACTTTGCACCAAAATAGCTTAGAAATGATGTTCATGGCCTCTCTATTTATAGATTTTTACAAATGTCTAGAATCAACCTAAATCGTCCATCTTGAGATTGAGATGTATCATTGAGGATTAATTCAATTTTTAGAATTAAATTTTAAATTATCTTCATCATGACATTGGAAGAAGGGGAAATTAAGAGGCATGGAGGGCAACATAAAAGGCATTGATGAGGCATGGAGGGCATGAATCTTGATATTTGTGGCATTTATGGCCTAGGGATGTCTTCCCAAGAAATGAGGTCACTTGATGATGCAAATATTAAATATTAATTTCTAAAAATAACTATTCAACAAGTTTCCATGGAATTATTAATTAGTCCTTGATTTGGGTTAATTAGCTCTTAAGCATGATTAAGCACTTTGTGCATAAATTACTCAAATTGATCAGAATGCCTTATTATTGGTCCAAAAGTTGATTAGATTGGAATTAGAAGGTGATGCCAGATGTATTGAAACCATTATCCAATTTGGGATGTTATCAACAACAAATAACAAAGGCACGCATCTTATGTATAAGATTTGATAGGAAAGAGCAATCCAGAGAACGTAGGTGTAAATTTAACATTTTGACTCAGAATGATCTGATCAAAGTTAGCTAGCTCATAAATTGCATTGCCCCATTTAGGGATATCCTCGCCAAAATTGGCACTTGAATATGTCAGTTTCACATCATTTAGAATGTTTTAGTGTTTTTAGGCCAAATTGTGCATCTTGGGTGGAAATTGGCCAAAATCCTAATTGGAGGTTATCGATGGCCAGATTTGGGTGTCTATAGTTTGCCCCTATTTGGAAAGATGTTACAAACCATAGGCAAAGTAATGTCCTCCCAAATAATGAGAGATGGTCTATATGCCAAGAAGAAGATGATGGTTGAAGAACAAAGCTCCAAATGGTTTTAGGAAGCCTATGATGATCCCCCCTTGAGGGAGTGGCTATCACATTGTTGATGGATGGTCCCTCAAAAAGAAACAAGAAGAAAGGTGGAATTAACCCATGGTTAAGATTAATCCAAATGAGAAAATGCTTGCATGCATTGATGTAAAAAAGAGGCTGATTTGCCCAAAGGTGGTTATAATCAGGGTTAAATGTTAAAATAATGATTTGCTCATAGGTGGTTATAATCATTAAGAGGACCTAAATTGGCTAAAGATAATTGTGCCCTAGTTAGGGCTGATTAGAAAGCGTAAATAAAGGATATAACTTGGAATACAAATTAAAGATGAGTGGGTGAAAAGTGATGAAATAGATGAATAGAAGAATAAGATTGATTAGTGTGAATGATTTGGTTATACCTGTTAATGAGGAGATGCTAATTTTGATTAGCAATGATACAACTAAATTGGTTATTGGGTTGATTTGATCAAGGGTGGGATGGAATTATTTGCCAAGGTACCAAGGAGAAACTTCTATGGCTCCATTGATTATAGACCTTCCTAAAGCTAAGTTTTGTTGTATCATGTGATGGTAGGTTTCATGATAGAACACCATGAATACTTAGCCAAAATATGCATAAGGACTGACTCCCAATCAAAGAAGCACTTGAAAACAATGCACCAATGATAAAAACCATGATGATAATGTTGAAATATGAATATAGATGGAATCAAGAATAATGTGTGCAAGGAATCACCCAATGCATACATGTAGACCGAGTCAAGGCAACAGTGCTAAAAACAAGAAAATAAACAAACAAATAAACAAATAAACAAATGACCTAAAATAAACAAAAAAACACAAATCTTGAAAACAAAATCAAAATAAAGCATTCTAACAATGATAATACCCTATTAAGGTGAATCAAGAATAATTGACTAGGCTTAGATAGGATAAATATTTTTGGATTTTGAAATATTATGAATGTTTTTGGAATTTTGAGGTATCTTAACTTGTTAGAGAATGAAAAGATACCTTCTCACAAAATGGTGAGAGCATATGAGAAGGGGGATTGAGGTGACCTCAACATGAATTGATCATGAACCACATAGTCTCAAAATGACCTCAAGTCATATTAATTCCATCCACACAAAATGTGGGGAAAAACCAACTAGGTCCCAACAAGTTCTCAAATCTAGAAAATGGCTAATCAAATGAAAATAGTAATGGCAAAGTGATGCAATAATGAATGATAAACAAATGTTGCCCCTAGTTTGTCCATAGGTGATTATAACTAGGATACAATGGCATAGGTCAATGATACTCATTTGCCCATAAGCGGTTATAATTAGTAGCCAGACTGGTGAAACACTAATTTTCCCATAGGTGGTTATAATAAAATTCACATAAACAAACTTGATAGGATGAAAGATATCTTTCCAGATCAACTGTCACACTACTTTCATAGACTTTCATTAAAACATGGATTGGATTGATTATTGAAACTTGAGTGTAATCCTCTCATAAAAGTTGCAAGAAGAACCAAAGGAACCAAGATCAAATTACGATTGGGTAGGATGACTAAAAATAGGCTTTAGTCTAGATAGGAATGGAATGATAGGATGGTATGGTTTTGCTAAGGATAATGATGATTTAATAAATTTAATAAAATGGTAAGAGGATTGGTATAAATTTGGATATAATGCCAAGAAGGTTGCCCCCAAGTGATGGGGTGAATGGATAGGTATGCAATAATGGCAAATGGATATGTAACAATGGCAATAATATGGCAATGTAATGGTATGGTACATGTTTTTAGCCTAGGTATGGTGAAATGGCATATGATTTTTTTGTTCCTATTGAGATGGAGATGCATATCTTAATCAATAAATGATACAAATAGAATACTTGATCATGTTAATTGCTAGCCCACACCTCATCTGAATAGTTACTCTATCAAAAATGGCCTACAGATTTGGTTGTCAAGAATGCTTTTATGATCTTCATTGGTTATTGATTCTGATTCTTTAGAAAATCAAGACAAAGTATCTTTGTAACCTCTACAAAGGAAAGTGTAACCATGGATGGTAAATAAGGAAAAATAATGGATGGTAGGTTTGATTATGAAATGGAATGGTTGATGATAATGGAATGTATAATGGTGGGGAAACAAAAGAAGATTAGGACTTTTAGTCACATGTAATGTTGTTGATGCTGAATTTAACATAAATTTGGTTATGGTGGGGCTGAAGACTTTTTATCTCAATAGAACCATTAGATTTTTCTAATGTTTGATCTTAAGAGTAGCTACCATCTAATTAGGCTATAGTTTAGAAGTTATTTTGATTTGATCTTTGATTTTGTCTTCATCAAGTAGTGAAGAACTTTTGTGCTCATCTATTGGAGTCTCAATGAGGTTTTCACCAATGAATTTGTCTTGATTATCCCATAGCACCTTTGAGAAGGTTTCACTAAGGAATCTTGACTTTTGACTTTGATTGTCTTCTAGCACTTTTAAAAAAGTTTCACTAGGAGAGTGTTTTTCTACTACATGAATATTGTCTTTACCTCCTTGCTCTTCTTCAACCACTATATCACCATGGATGTATTTCAATAGAGTGTGATTCTATCGATCCTAATCAACACTTTTGGAAGATGGAATGTCAATGATATGGTTATTTTGGTTGATGGTAATGGCATGTGGAACAATAATGGAATGGGGAGAGGTTGCATAATCCTCATAGAATATAATAGGATAACTTATGTCAAAGTTGAAGTGTTCATCCTCAAAAATTATAGAAGGATCACAAATGTATTCAAATTGATCTACAAGGCATGCATAACCAATGTTGTAATAGCCATGAACATATTATTCTTTTGAATATGATTCTAACTCAAGGGACTCTGAATTTGATGTTGAGACTGATGTTGATTCTGATTCTAATGTTATATCTAAGGTTAGTTCAAGAATAGAACCTAACTCTAATTCTGATTCTTCATCTAATGGGTACTCTATTATAATGATGTCTTATTAAATATTTGGTTTTAGACAAGTACAAACTTGTAACAACATGATGGAATTCACAAAGATTGGTTTGTCAAAGTGAGACTCCTCTAAGAAGGGAAAAAGGTAAAGAGATAAATCCTAAAAGACTAGCTTATCAATAAGAGGCTCTTACAAAATAAGCACATGGTCAAGGTAATGATTTTCCCAAAGGTTGTTATAATCATTAAGAAGTGACTCAATAAAGACTAGCTCATCAGAGCGAGACTCCTTGATAACTGGTATAGGATCAATAGGTAATTTATCATAGGTTGACTTATCACAAATGGTTGATTCAAAAAAACCATCTCAGATTGGTTGGTCCTCTTGGCCTTGGTTTTTATTGAGTTGGAAAATACTAGTTTTAAACATAGCTTGGTCTTCAAATGATTAGATCAGTTGAATTTTGGTTGGGATTGGTACTGGATGAGGAATGACTTGTGATTGGATAATGGTAAGGCCTTAGGGAGCATGATTACTCACATGAGCCAAAGGAAAAAGTCTTGAGATGGTAATGATAGGGACTTGTAAGGCTTGATTACTCACACAAGCCAAATGACTAGGTACTAGAATGATGAAGGGGCATTATGGAGCTTGATTATTCACACAAACCAAAGGATGAGGTCCTGGTATAAAAATGTTTGGGCATTGTGGAGCTTGATTTCTCACACAAACCAAAAGATGAGGTCTTGGTATGGGAATGGTGTGTTATTGTGGTCCTAAAATAGAAATGGTATGATGTGGTGGAGCTTGATTACTTGTACAAGCCAAAGTAGCCAAGTCTTCCTCATAAACCATATCATCTTAGTCATGAGTTAGCTCATAAGTTGGTTCTTGACTATGTTTTGTGTAGTGATTATTGTTAAGAGGGTATGGATCCATATCCCAAATAACATTATCTATAGTTAGGTCTTTAAAGTCTTTCTCATAAGCCTCTTCATGCCAATCAAGGTCTTGAGTTGGATTGTAATTTGATTTGTGCCTTTGTTCCCAAGAATGATTAATATGAGGTGGATATAAATCTATCTCACAAACCATAATAACATCATTGAGGTCTTAACAAAAGCCATAAAAGTCATTTTATGTGGCCACTCTATCATAAGTCAGATTATAAGTGACTCCACCATAAGTGTAGTGATACATATCCACGTAAATGATGATAGCTCTAAAAAAAAGACTTATAATTTTACAAACCCTAAAAAATTATGTCTAAAGGACCAATGGTTCAAACTTGGTCTATCTTGGTCAAAGGGGTGGAGCTATATCTCCAATATGGTTTGAAAGTGGAGTTGTATCTCTAAAACTATTTGTGTTAAAACTTGGCATAAAATATCCTAACATCAAATGTCTAATGCCAAATATCATACACATTAAAGGTCAAGTGTCTGAATAAAAACTAGCATATCAAGTGTCTAGGTCAAAGTGTTCCAAATAAGGTCTAAACTAGGAAAGGGAAAAGTTGAGTTACTAGGTCTTTTTTCCAAACATGGAGTCAAAAGCTAGGCTCAAACAAATAGGCATGTGCTAAGACTTTTGGCCAAACAGTGTAAAAATCTAGACTTGAAACAAAGGTTGATGTGATTTGATTTAATCTAACAAGTTTGGAAATAACTTTGACATAAACCCAGCACACAGAATCAAACATAATCATGATCAATTGCCATAAGGCATAAGACAAAAGACTCTTTGAAAAAGGTTGTGTTCTCCCAAATAAAATCACAAATAATGATGAGGATGGGCTTTAAACAAAAAAATCAATAGTTTTCAAATTTGGGCAATTGATTAACTGAAGTTATGTAACCCAAAAGAGAAAGATCTATGCATCAACCTAACTAATTAAGGCTTAAATAGAAATCAATCAATGTTTGGATCCAAACTTAACTAGGATAATTAAAAAATAAACATTGGAAACTAGGATTTGACTAGGAAAATTAGACAAGATTGGAAATCATGATGACACAAGACAAAGGTCCAAGTGGTATACATAAAGTGGTTTGAAACAAATTGTTTTAATACAATGGTGAGCTAGTCTTGAAACAAATTGAGCAGCCTAATGACATAAGCATACTCAAATGATGTGGTCAATGTTATGTTTCAAAAAAATTAAAAGACTCAAAATGGTTTGAAATGACTTGGGTAGCATAACACTACCCTTCACAACTCAAATGCATTGTTTTGACATGGCTTATGACAAACACATAAGTATTTAGCCTCAAAACATACCAAGCAAAAATGACCAAAATACACTAAGTATAATCATTCAAATCATAGCAAGGGTGGAAAAATGGAGTTTACTAGACTATCAAGGTTTTGATCATTTATAGGGGAATCAATTGCACAATGAATTTCATGCCAAACAATTCAAAAAAAAAAGCATGGATTTTGGGTTTGTATCACTTGGCTTGTTATAAAAAGGTCTAGTCTTTTTTGTAACCAATACATCCTAATATTTTCTTAGTGTAGTACGATGTCCAAAGTTCCACTACGTCCCATGTGTAACTCCAAAGGAGCCAAATGAAGTCAATGTTGGGAGATGAAACCCTAGGTCAAAGCTTTCCTAAAGAGCTTGCAGGAGGTGATGAAGTCCCCCTCGCAAGCCAAGATGCATAAAAATAAAGAAAGTATGAAATTAGAAAGACTTTAGGGTCATTTTCAAGATCACCCAAACTTTGACAAGTTTTTGGGGAGTGATTTAGATAATTTTATTTCTAAGCCTTGGACTAGGCTACTTATAATAGGAATGGCACTTTGTATTCTAAGGGTTCCCTATAGGGGAAAAATGGAAGAGCATATATGAAACATTCCTCTTTTTTCCAAATAAAGATTTGATTAAAAAATTATTGCAAACAAGAATTGAAAAGTGTATTCAATTTTAAGCCCAAAATGAAATATTTGGTGGTATTCATTTGACCCCTTGGTCTTAGTTGCAAACTTTGAAAAATATTCACCAAAAACACCTAAATTCTTTGTTAAACACCAAAACAAGGTTCCTAATTGATTTTTAAGCATGTAAAGGTGATTTAAACATGTTTTGAACAAATATCAAGCTTGGCCCTATAGAAAAATTGTTAGCATGTCCTTTAGTTTTGAAGCTCTTTTTAGCTTGAAAGAATGAACTTTGAAAAAGTAGCTCTTGGGTCTGTGTTTTTGGAAAAACACAATGAAAGACGTCAGTTATTACCACCGATGTTGGTTACTCTAGCTAAATAAGATTTAATTGATGTCAATTTTTCTAACTGATGTCAATTAAGTCAGGTAACTAATGTCAGTATTACTTGTTGACATCAATTATTGTGTAAAATCATGGCAAACAAAAATGATAAAATAAAGTTATAAAATCAATTTGTAAGAGTTTTAAAGGCTCAAATAGATATTTTAAAGTTGAAAAATAATCTCCTTTATGTGTAGGATGCATCTACTCCCATTGGGTGTGCCATTATGTGATCTAGGAATTTTATTCAAGAGAGGATGGTTAGTATGGTGTTAGTTCTAAAATAAAAACAAAATGAAATAAACACACTAATATCATAACTTATCTAGGCCTAAACACTAGGAAGAGCTTAGTTAACAAAAAAAAATGACAAACACAACTAAAAGGCAAGAAATGAAACAAAAGAATTCCTTTACCTTCCTTGGATGCTCCAAATGCCTTTGAAGTGGTGGTTTGCTCAACTTGTGGTCATGAAGTCCTTGGAAATGGAAGCTTGGCTACCTCCATCTCTCCTTGGCACCTTTGGCTTATGGTTTGGCTTGGCTTGGAATCAATTTGGCATGGTAACACTAGTTTCTTGAAGCTTTTAGAACCATTTGTGCATTTTAACTTTGCATAATCAATACTTTTGAAGATATTTGAGAAAAATAACTTTGCACCAAAATAGCTTAGAAATGATGTTCATGGCCTTTCTATTTATAGATTTTTACAAATGTCTAGAATCAACCTAAATCATCTATCTTGAGATTGAGATGTGTCATTGAGGATTAATTCAATTTTTAGAATTAAGTTTGAAATTATCTTCATTATGACATTGGAAGAAGGGGAAATTAAGAGGCATGGAGGGCATGATAGAAGGCATTGATGAGGCATGGAGGGCATGAATCTTGATATTTGTGGCATTTATGGCCTAGGGATGTCTTCCCAAGAAATGAGGTCACTTGATGATGCAGATATTCAATATTAACTTCTAAAAATAACTATTCAACAAGTTTCCATGTAATTATTAATTAGGCATTGATTTGGGTTAATTAGCTCTTAAGCATGATTAAGCACTTTGTGCATAAATTACTCAAATTGATCAAAATGCCTTGTTATTAGTCAAAAATTTGATTGGATTGGAATTGAAAGGTGATGTCAGATGCATTGGAACCATTATCCCATTTAGGATATTATCAACAATAAATAACAAAGGCATGCATCTTGTGCAGAAGATTTGATAGGAAAGAGCAATCTAGAGCACATAGGTGTAAATTTAACATTTTGACTTGAAATGATCAGATCAAAGTTAGTTGGCCCATAAATTGTATTGCCCCATTTAGAGATACTCTGGCCAAAATCGACACTTGAATATGTCAGTTTCACATCATTTATCATGTTTTAGTGTTTTTAGGCCAAATTGTGCATTTTGGGTGGAAATTGGCCAAAAGCTTGATTGGATGTTATCGATGGCCAGATTTAGGTGTCTACATATAGCATCATCTAGTAATATCTATAAAGTACTAAGAAAGTCTATTATAACATTTGTATAGTCAAAGGGACTACCCTAAACTTCCCAAATAAAAAACCAATCATAAGAATTATGACCTATCTATTTATGAATCACCTAATCCAAGATAATTTTCCCATTATCAAGTGTTGAAAGATAGATTATAGTTTGCCTCCATAAAATGAGCACCATTGAACACATACACCTAATGGGGGAACTATGTGTAGTTTGAATTATCTCTTTAAAATATTACATATGTAGATAGTTCTCAACCATTATTTTAAGTGAGTGATGGGGTTTTAAATCCTCTCATTTAATCAACTAAGTTAAGTTGATGTCATAACAAACCAAGATCGGTGTCCAACAATAATCAACAATAAGGTATAAAGGATAATGACTAACAATTATAAATTTTTAGGGAGTTGTAGACCATTTACTCCTTAATTATAATCAACTTATTTGAACTGAAATATACTCTATTAATTATAAGAGTAAACACACTTCTTAAATTTAAATGCTTGAAGATAAACACACTTTTACTGGAATTGAAAATACTTTAAAGGAAATACACTTGATGTAATTGAAATGTTTTAAAAGGAAACACATAATTAATCTAAATTGTAGAAATTGGAATTAATTTGAAAGGTAATACTTATGAAAGGAAATGCTTATAAATTCAAATAATTGAAATTAAAATAAATTAAAACACACATGCATTGAACACATAAACACGCATGTTAAACTATGTCACACAACACTTTTCTTAAAATGAAATATCAAACATGCAACAATATAAACATAGAAATATCATAAAAGATCCAACTTCCTTGGTTGAGTGGGTCCTTACTTTCCCTTAGAATAGGATTGAAACAACACTTATATTGTATAAACTTCATGCAATCAAATCTTCATTAATTCTGTAAATGTTTACAATATGAAAATGACTTTATTATGTGCTTTCACAACATGCCCTATTTTTAGGTTGAAAATAAGAATCATATTTATTTTGAGCTAACTTTTGGTGATATCTCTCATTATTATGTTTTTCATAGAAATTTGGCTTAATATTTACAATTTTTCTTAGCCAAATATTTAATAATCATGATGTTATTTGTAGTTTATTACTCTATTTTATATCATTTTTAATGCATTTTACATAAACTTTATCTTATGAATACCCATGCTTAAATATTAAGTTTATGTGAATGTCTGGTTTTAATTCCTATATTTAATGACTACTTATTGAATAAAATTTACTTGGAAATACTTATTTAAAAAAAAAAAATCTTTACTTAGTTGATTTTTTATTCTTATAGGTTTTCAAAGATTTATTGATCCCCCCAGATTCTTCGACGTGTCCAAATCTCATAGATGCATCAATTTGGAGCTAAATATTTTGAAAAAATCATAATCTTTTTAAAGTCCTATTGCCCTAAGATCATATCTATGGCATGATCCTAGTGACTTAAATTGATAGAGAATTGAAGGCATTAACAAAGGATTAGAACATCAAAACCTCAGAACCTCAAAACCTCAAAACCTCAAAACCTTAGGGGAAGTAAGGCATTAACCTACAAACCCAAGAGTTGATTGACATTAACAAAGGCCCATGGTCCCAAGAAGATGTCATGTGGTTCTCTTCTAGAATCTTGAGAGATTAGAGTGATTACAACATTAACCTCATAGTTCTAGGCATTAGTGGCATTAGGCCAAAACATAAATAACCTGAGAAGCTTAGAATAAGCCACATAGCCTTAAAAATGTCAAAGGCGTAAAACATAATAAATCCTAAGGATAATGATAATATGCCAAATGGTAATGTGGGACCTAGCAAGAAAAGCCAATATCCTAGTGAAGGAAAAGGAAAGTGAAGCCAAGAAAGAGCCATGAGGTAGAGATGGAATCACAAAAGTAATGGAACCAAGATTTATGTCCTATTCAACTATCAAGGCTATCAAATAGATGTATGGGTTGTGCATTTAATTTAATGGTGGAAGATAAAACTGTAAAGGTCCATATAAAACAAAGAAGAGATAAAAGATAAAATTTATACCTTTAATAAGCATAGACTATAATTGCAAGGCATGTCTTAGTTGGAAAATTTGTCAGAATCTCAACTGCATCTTATAATCATCATTGATGTTTCTAACCACCTCATTAGTGGGCTAAGCTAGAAGACAAGGCCATGAACTGAACAAAATTGTATATATAAATGGGATAGATTGTCATTTTAAGTGGTTAAGACTTTTGGGGTTGAAGTGTTATTAGGATTGTGCATGGATTTCACCTACCTTCCCTTAATGTTTTCACCTTGACTATGAATCTATATCTAGTTAACATTTAGGCATCAAATTAATATTAGAATTGGCCTAGATTACACCAACCTTTCTCCCATGCCTTCGACCTTAATTTCTTACCAAGGGTATTGATTGTAATAAATGATTTTAAAATGTTAAATATATTTTTTTTTATGTTTTGATCATTTAATATCTTTAGTCTTTTGATTTAGCTGGTTAATTAGTGCTAGAATTGTTAATGTGTTTATTTGTAGATGATTGCCTTAGTTATGTTATGCCATATCTATCATAACTATTATTTTGGATTTGTTCATTTTTTATTTTAGACTTCTTGCATTCATCGTATGTAACAATTACATAGTGCAAGATAAGTTATATTTATAATCAATTCAATAGATCAATGGCTTTCATAATTATCTTTATAAGTTTACCCACTAAGTGGCTATAAGTTTGTGCAATTGCTAGACCAGGAACATAGTGGTATAAATGTGGTTAGGGATGATTTTCAGATATTTAGTACCAATAAGCTTATTTAGAACAAAGGCACCATCTCTTTTCTTCCCTACCCTCTCTCTCCTTTTTAAGTTTTTGGATGATGTCCTACCCTAGTTTAGGTTGTGATAGGAGTTGTAGTGAAGTAGATTCTAATTGTTTTATCAATTGAATCAAGTAGATATTAATATATAGATAAATAATAAGCAAGAAAGTAAATGAAAATGAATGCTCATATAAATTGAACCTTCATTAGTAGTAATTATTACTCTTAAAATAAACTTGGTTAAACTACTCAGTCCTTTGGTTAAACTAGAATCAATTCTAAAATTAATGAGGGCACATTTTTTCCCAAGCCATTTTTTGGGTGGGTCAGTTGGAGCTACCAACATTTCTAGTGTTAGAAGGAGAGCCTAAAGTAACTATCCATTGCTTAAGTTTCCTTGCCTTTCCTTTATGATTTCTCTATTGTTTTATTCTTTAAACACACACACACTAATATTTTTGGTGTTAGGAGGGTGTACTATTTTCATTGATTTAATATTGTTGACCATTCGTGTTTATTAATTTTATTTTAATTATTGTCTATTTGAAAGCAACCTAAACTACACTGCAAGGATCACAAGATTAGAATTTAGGTTTTTGTCCCTTCTTGTTTCACTTATTGAGGTATAAGAATAATATAACCATTATAGATAGGCCTGTTATACATATGTTTTCATTTTTTTAATCCTATCTTTGATTCTCTAAACTCTATGGCTATCACCATGTCTTGGCTTGGTTAATCAACCATAAATTTCCCACACATTCAACATGACTTACCATATGGGAATTCCTTTATGTTTCTTTTTATATTTCGGAATGAAAACATAATGATTACTAAAGAAGGTCCCATAAGGAGAATAATTATTAGCCATGAAGTACTAATTTCACGTTGTTGTTCCTACATCAAATTTGGACTCAAATTTTGTGAACATAACAAATACTGACTTAGGTCATAGTAACATGGAAGATTTTTGGAATAGAATCAATGGGGTACACAAAAATTACTATGGCCAAAACATACATGTTAGTGGGTTAGCATATGTAGCTACATTCCCAACTTTATTACAATGTCCAAAATTAGTCTTGACTATAGTTGAACATAATGTCCTTGAAAGGAGAGAGGTCAATAATTCAAAAGGATAATATGTTATATGCTTATCATCAGATCATATTAATAAATTAAGTCAATTTCCAGAAATGGAATCATGTGTTGGTTTGACTCTTGAATCCACTCAAAAATTCTATGAATACAACACTAATTCATGTGTAAAATGGGTGAACAAACAATGGTTGATAAAACATAAACATATAAAAATAAGACTACCAAAGAATATTTCCTATTTTGAATTCATGAATGAAGTCAATAATATGATCAAAGTCTTACACAAAGTAGTGGGAAATCTAGCTATATAAAAGTTATAGACTTGGATGTATAGATATATATGGATTATTCACCAAAATATGCAATATATGAATTAGGGACTTCTCACCAGTAATTCAATCATAAGCCATTTAAGGAAGTTAAAACATCTTCCAAGTTCCACATTACCTCTTATACTATCTATGTGATTTCTAAGATAATATTTTATAGTGGGTTGAATCAGGTAGGAGACATTAAGACTATAAAAATATATGAATTCTATCCTCAACTTAGTATACAAGAAAGTATAGACCACTTTCAAAGATTAAATGATGCATTTATAAAGTATGTGATTCAAATTTTTGATCAAGATTCCTCTAACATGAGGATATCTATAGAGGCATCAATAGAGATTACTAAATGGGGAGCTTGGTTTATACAAATTTCCATCTTCATTTATTTATGGGTTTGTGGATGTGATTTGTCACCATATATGCTCCATAGATATGTTCATAACAAATGGGATTTTATGTAATTGGTGAGACAATTAGATGATACCCATAATGCAATAAAAAATAAACATAAATATGGGGTAAAATTTCATATCTCTATAGGCAGATACACATGTGCATCATTATCTAAAGTAAAATTTGTTGAAGAAGAGATGACACATTTTACTATGAACCCATTTGAAATAATACCTTAATTTGACATAAGAGGTTTAGTGGCAAGCATTCTTGACTCTTAATATCAACATGTGCCTCATTTAAAAGTCTATTATTTGGATTGTCATGATGTAAGAGACATGAGAATTAGGGATTGATCATAGTTCATAGAAAAATAGGTCAATGTATTTGGCATTGTGAAAGTATCAAAGAATATTATGGATGATGAAGATACATTGGAACTTAGTTATGATAAAGAAAGAAGTGAATTAGAACCAATCCCTAAGGTTGAATAGAACAAGAAGGAATCAACCTCACTTTTAATTAGAATCTAAAGCATCCTTGAAAGAACATTGAGATGGCTAAAAAATAAGGGGGTCAATGTTGATAAAGTAGATTTCCACTACCACTAATAGATATTGAATTGGGGAGATTTCATAAGCAACAACAATATGAAGCTAGGACATCATAAGTAGCTAGTGTAAATAAAGATTCTACAAAAGTATAAGAAGAGACTATAGATCAGGTCATTAAATATGTTACTCTAGTTCATAAGCCTCTCAAGCTAAAAATAAATAGGTTAGGAGAAAAATCTTCTTTTTCTCCAAGTATTTATATTTTTGAAGATGCTCCTCTTAATAGTTTTGCTTAGTCTTAGACACTGGTAACAAATACTAATCAATAATTTATTTCATCTTACACTTCATTATTGATTCCATCTTCTATTCAAACTGACACTTCTTTACCTCCACCTCCTCTGCAAGATTCTAAATTGCCTCTTGAATTTTCACCCAAAACTCCAATTGACATAGTAGAAAAAGAGAAATTATTCTTCCTCCTCTTGAGACTATAAAAAAAATTAATCCTGTTCAAGTGAAACAACCTCTTCTTAATGTATAAATTCTTGACTGATTAGATGAGGAACTAAAAAAAGAGATAAAATTGTGGAGCTAAAAAAAATTGATTTCAATACCCTAGCCACTCTCCCTTCATGAATAATAAATAAGCTCAAAACTGTACCAATAATAATAAAAAATAATAAGGGAGATAGGTATGTAGAAGTAGCATTTACTTCTACATAAAAGTATAAATACAGTGTAAGTGACTCCGACTATCAGATCTCAAAAATACATTAGGATAAGGATACACAAGGGAAGGAATAAAAAAACATTTAATCAAAATTTGTTACCTTGTTATAAAATATGGATCATGATAAAGTGACCAAGGATTAGCTTAAATGAAAAGTTGAGTAGTTAAAAATAGTGATCCATAAACTGATAAAACCAATTCAATATCCTTCAATTGTTCATCAAATTTCTGACATAGAAACACTAAATATTGCTGAATAAATTAGTCATATGGAAAATATTATAAAATAATGGTTGAAGAAGATTCTACAACAAGGTGTCAATACCATTTAGATAATAATGATCATGTATTATGAAACCCATTTATAATATGATCAGACAACTAAAGTATAATACAAGTATGTTGAAGAGGTAGAGAAATGGGATGAATTGCTTTCCAAGTTGGAAGATTTCTCTTACACTTATCCAGATGATCTCACTCGAGAAAAGGTTATTCAAAAAGAAGAAGTGGCATACCTCACTAAGTTTATAGGGGATACCAAATTTAGAATCTACATTATCAAAAAAAGTATTAAAAAATGAAATAATTCTAAATCAATAGGTGGTCATTCTCTCCTCAAAATGATGGGAGGAATAGGGAAATTGAATTGCACATACGTAAATGATGATGTAAAAATGGCTTCTAATATAATCATTATCAATCAAATCAAAAATAATATTTAAGAAATTCTAACTACTAAATCTAAATTCAATTATAAGGTAGTTAATAAATTGATCAAATATCAGAATAATTTGGATAATATTAAGCTAGTTCTAAAGAAATTTCAAGGAACAACTCAAAATATGTCAAATCTATATTATGATGTAGAGATAGATTATAAACATATAGATGGTCTAGATGAAGACAAAGTGCTTGAAATATTACAAAATTTTGATGAATATCAGAATAAAAAGCCACATAGAGGAAAAGAAGATTTAGATTGTTTTCAATGAAGAAATATATGAATAGCTCGTCATCAGATTTTGACGAGTTTCCTTCTTTATGTTTTTTGTGTCATTCTTATAAATTTTCATTTGCACATTTTTTTAATACAAATTTTCAAATTGTAGGTTGAATTTATAAATTTCAAGTCATGTAAATTTACCAACACATTTTTACAAGTTGTGCAAATTACTTAATGTCTAGTTGAAAGTTTTTAAAGTGTGAAAATTTGATATTGTGATTTTTTCAAGTATCTAAAAGGTAAAAAGGTGGTTATGAAGTGTATCCACCCATTTCAACCTATAAATACAAGTTATAGGTTCATTTGTAAGGGTTTTTGACAGTTAGAATTTTTCTAGCAAAATAAAGAATAGGGAGATTGTATCTAAAACTCAAAGAGAATCAATATAAAGAGAAATTTTGAAACAAATTTATTTGAAATCTATCATGGACAATGTATGTGTGTATATCTATATATATTTGATTTTCTTCTTTTGAAATGTTGCTGAAATTATAGTTAATTTGTCAAAAAATACAAAAATTTAGTGTAGAATTTCTTCTTTGAATCTACATTATTAATTTATAAGAAATAATGAAACCTTGGTGGAGTAAAATAGTAATTTTACACTTTATACAAGAAAATACAAGATAGTTATCAATAGCACGTAGTTATTTTTATGTATGTTATATGTTTTTATGGACATATGATGTATTTATTATCCATTGAATGAGAGAGGTTTCCTCCTAGTGAAATCACCCACCTTCTTAAAATTTATAGTAAGTATATGAGTTTAGCTCATTGGACTTGTTATTTTTATACTTTTCTAAGCATACTTATTTCCTTTTTCACTTTCTTTCATATTCACTTTCTGTTACATTTTTATAGTTTATGGTCAAAAGTAATACCCCATTAAAAACCATTTTTGTTGTGAATAGTTTCCTTTTCCATATCCTTTTTGGTTTTAAATAAATGTAGCTCTACCTACTAATAGGAGATGGAATTTATTCCATTAATATTTTATAGAAATCACCCATTTTTTCTCTCGATAAATTTTCATGCCTATAATTTTTGGCACCCACCATGGGGCACATATCTACAACTTTTGTACAACCCACACCTTAAGATATTAGTCCATACGACTTTGGCATCAGCTCAAGGACCACTTTATCAACCTAAAATAGATTTAGAATAGTCTACATAATTAGATATTATTTCACAATAAGATAGCTTTCTTGGGATTCTAACAAAGTTTCAATAACTCAATTTTAAATTATTTTGATAATTCTGAATCAACAATTAAATCATGCAAAAAGAGAAAAACTAATTCTTGTACATTGAGAGGACCATGAGCTCAATAGGTAGGTTGAAATTATTATAATTTATTCATGACATTTTCAATTGTTTAAAATTATGATCATCAACTTGGTTTGAATTGGATAGAAACTATAAAATAATACATTAATTCAAGTCTTCAACAAGTACCCTAGGATAACAAAACAAGTAACATTAAATTCAATAGTGTTACTATAATAATAAAAATAGAATAAAATCATGCTACCATTTTCCAAATAAAAACTAAAGTTGTTTGAAGAAGGCAAGTGAGAATACAAATGTAAATAGTAGATCATATAACTACTCAAACACTTTCTATAGTAATAATTTTTCTAATGACCATTTAAGCAATCCAAGCACTGATACTTTAGTTGAATATTGATTTGTTAAGTGAGACATAGGAAGACATTTAGTTAGATTCAATAGCATTTTCATGGGATAATATAACCAATTTAATGAAAATTCATAGATCTATTGAAGTATTAGAAGAAGAGGATCATGTCATTTCGTTACAAAGATCTGAAGCACTAGCTACACATAGAGTTTTAAAAAGGGACCAACTCAGAGAATTTTTCAATTTAGACTAGATCCTCATTGACAATAAGCCTTTTAAAATGAGCCAATAAATAAAAAGGTGAAATTTATCCTTTTTATTAGTTACAAGAAGTTTCTAATTTCAAGTTGAATCTTGATCAGAAAAGTAAACTCAAAATGGTAGTCAATATTCCCATGACTCTTAATAAAGATAAATAATCACAAGGAGTAAAAATTACTAGTTAAACACTTATTTTAGTAGGTGTTATTATCCTATTACAAGTAGTATTTCCAACCATGGCTCAACCATGGGGTAACATAATTGGTCTGTTGGCTTTTGGATAATTACTAGAACTTATGAAAGGTTCACAAAATATTTTAAAAAAATTATCAGGGGATGGTAGTCGACATATAGATGAACATATTATTAGTTTCTTTATATCATGTAGAATTCTAGGTGTTAAACATGAAGACATTGCAATCAGACATGCATTAAAGCTCTTCAAAATAGAGCTATAAATTGGTTTTATCATCTTCCTAAAGGAGTGATAACCAATTTAAATGATATGAAAACTAAGTTTGAAGATAGGTTCAAACTTGTAGAAGATGCACATGAATTATTGGCTCAACTCACTTTGATGAAAAAAAAGATTATGAATGTATGAGGGTTTTTGTATCTAAATTTAATAAGCTAATTCATAAAATACAAATAACTTCCAAGTTAATAGATGAGAATAAGAAATGTTTTTTAATTGATTCTCAATTTCCAAAAGTGATTTATCAGTTGAGAATGCCTAGAGTAGTTGATTTGAATGTAGCCCAAAAGTTATCCATTGATGTCATAGAAGATATGATAATGAAATAAAAACTTAAAAGAAAACCTTCAAAAGGTAAGATAGAGTTTAATTTAGTCTAAAATTGAAATTTTTTTACAAAGAATATATAATGATATAATATATGTGAAGAAGAAAATACCTCATATAACCATCACTACTACTTATTAACACATTCCTAGAAGAAACTATGTGCCTTTGCAAGGGAATCATCCTTGATTACAAGTTCTTCAAAAAAATCTTACCTCAAAATCCCCTCCAAAAAATAAATAATTCCACTTGTGAATTCTATTTTGGAAATAGAATAAATATTTGGGTATGAAGGAATTGAATAAGAAAATGAATCAAAAAATCTAGGTCCTTAAGAATGTGAAATTGAAGAACCTAGTGGCAACTTTGTAAATGCATTCCTGGAATACAATTTAGATAAAGATGATTATGAGGATAATGTTAGAGACATGAATAGTCATTAATTTTTAGACTTCACAAGAGCTCAAAATTAGAAAAAACAACAAAGTAATGGACAAGAAGAATCTACAAAAGTTATTCTTCCAAGTGGAACACTGCCTCCTATTCAAATGAAGGGAAAATAACCAATGGCTAAAATAGGTGAGTCCTTCTTGAGTATTTCCACTGGTTATTTGAAGAATAATTTTCTTATTAATAATAATGTTAATTTATCGCAGTCTATATAATGTTATTCATCTGCTAGCCTATCAACTTTTGATATAAGAAACATGTCAACAAAATTAATATTTAGATGTCATAAGTTGAATATTTGAGAACATATCCAGATCAACTAGATAGGCTAGTATAATTTATCAAAAGAAAAAATCCCACTCAAAAAAAGGATAATGTCAAAATAATATTAACTACTCCACCTTCTTCTAATCTAGTAAACTCCATGGCTGGTACAAGTTTAAATTCCAATAATGTTGATCCTTTTTATATTTCCTTATTATTTAAGGGATGTAAATTCAATAATTTCATAATTGACATATGAGAATTTGATATCATAATTCATACCAACGCTACCCATACCCTTAGCCTAACTTGTACAAAGACATTTGTCCCTTGTTATTCAATGAAGTAAATTAAGTTTCACTTATTGGTCAAATCAAAGATGCCCAAATTACCCTTACATATTTTCCTCAAAAGAGAGTTAAGATTAACATTATAGTAGCTAACATCCTAACAACCTATGGTATTCTCTAGGAAAAACCTTCTTTAAGGAACTAATAATAATAATGATTAGATTGTTCCAAGCCAAAGATCTCAAGTTCTAACACAAATATCACATCAAGTCTAATATATAAACAAGAGATATATCATATAATATCTAGAATAAGATAGGTAAGTATAATGGAGAAACATTGCATAATTATGCAAGGTAAAATAAGAAACAAGACTAACTAGCTAATGTGGGATAAATCTACACAAAGTATAAAACTAGGAAAATATGAAAAACTATCTAAAACCTAGTAAGCATGAAAAAAGTACTCACACCCCCCTTCAAGTGAAACTAGAGGATAATAATAGCTAATAACAAAGTGGCATATCTATAGTATGAGTCTCAATAAAAAGGACTAATGAGGTATTAATTTACAATATATCCATGAAAATAAAGAAGATGCCCTCATGAACACTCCTTAAGGACAATTTTTGAAAACCCAAGCATGCCATGCAACTCAAGGAAATGAGGTGATGTAAAAGACTTCATGAAGATGTCAGTAACATGATTTTAAATTAGAATGTACTCCAAGAAAATAATGCCATTTTGTGTTATCCAATTAAGTGCATGTGTATCTCAATGTGATTGGTCCACTAGTCCTTAACTAGGTTGGAAAATAGGTGAATTACACTCTAGTTCTCACACTAAAGTAAAATAGGTGAATCCTACATGAATTCAAACTCTGCCAATAACTAATGAATCCAAAGAACCTATTATCTCATTATAACTACTACCCTATACTCAACCTATGTAGATGAAATTGAAATAGCCTATTACTTCTTACACACCCAAGTAATTGAAAAAGAACCAAGACAAAAAATGTAGCCAAAAGTGGAATGCCTATCATCAAGAGATATCTAACCAATTGAGTATAACCCTTGGTGTAGTGTAATCCAAAATGGGTAGTGTCTCATAGATATCATAAAATCATCTTGATAGACTACCAATGACTATCATCAAGAGTATGTGCAAACCTAAATATAAGACCAATTACAAATAAAATGTCATGGTGAGTATGGATCAAATACATAAGAATCCTTACCATCTACCTGTACAATGTAGGACCACAAAGAGTAGTGTAGGTATAATTTAGATTGACTCTAGAATGAAAAGGAGAGCGACTTGGATTGCAATCAACAATGTAAAAATGCTCAAGAAGATTAAGGGTGTACTTATGTTGACTCAAATGAATCTTTGAATTTGATTGATAAATCTACAAACCAAGGAAGAAGTGCAAAAGATAGACATCTATCATATCAAACTATGCTAAAAGAGCCTTTTAAATAGCCTAAATCTAAGAAGAGGAACTTCCTCTAAGAAGTAAATCATCAACATACAAGACTAGTATAACAATGTCCTCCCCAACATGATGGATATATACTATAGGAATAGAGTGGCAGTGAATAAAGCTAGTAGATAGAAGAAAGGAATCCATCTTCTCATACCAAGCTCAAGGGGGTGGTTTAAGACCATAAAGAGACCTCCTAAGTCAATAAACAAGAGAAGATTCATTAAAAAACCTATCAAACTGCTCCATATAGATTTCTTCTTATAAACTTCCATGTAAGAAGGCACTTTTAATGTTCATATGGTACATTAGCCAACCCTATGATGTAGCAAGAGAAAGTATAAGGTGAACATAATCTATCTTAGAAATGGGTGAAAAATTCTCAAAGTAATCAATACCTTCGACTTGAGAAAAACCCTTTACAATAAGACATGCCTTATACTTGTCAATGGACCCATTAATTGCATACTTGGTGTGATATATCCACTTTTACCTAACCAAATTTCTTCCCTTAGGAAGATAAAAAATTCCATGTATGATTCTTCATGAAAGAAGAATACTCATTCATCATCATATCATCCCACTCCTTTATCCCATGAGCCTATGAAAAATATTGTGGATCCCTAAAAAATGCTTAACATAAAAATCCAACACCTGTAGAATGGGAATGATGATGTCTAGTGGGTGGAATATCCTATATAAAAGGTGTTATGTTAGAAACTTTAGTACAAGCCCCAATGGCATAGTAACAATATCATTGGGAATATGACCCTCAACATCCATAACCTCTATAAGGGCCTCCTAAACTAAATTCTCAAAGAATGAATCCTCAAGAAGAGGTGAGGAATCAATAAAATAAGAAGAGGGAATGGAAGAAGATGAAGAATCATGAGAAGTTAAGTGCTTATAAAACTGTATAAGTGTTTGAAAAATAATATCATGAGTATCATGATCCAAAAGGTGATAAGATATCATGTCCTCATAATACCCTACAAATATCAAGGGTTTACTCTTATTATTTAATGATTTCATTTTCTTTTTTGATACAATCACCCAAACATGGTTCCCAAAGACTCTAAAAAATGAGACATTAGGTTTGGTTCTAGACCAAGCCTCCTCTAGAGTCAAATGCTCAAGTGCTCTATGTGGATTGAGCTTTTAAATGTAATTCACATTAATAACTACTTATGCCCAATAAACAAGAGGTAAATCTCATGAATGCATTATGTAGTTAGCTATCTCATTCAAAGTTTATTTCTTCCCTTTTGCTAAGATTTGTTGTTGTGAATTATGTGGAAAAAAATGTTGGTGAACAATACCATGAGCTTCCAAAAAATCAAAGAACTCTCGACTGAATTACTCACCCCCATTATCAGTATGAATATTCTTGATGCAACTAGATGAATATTTCTCAACCAAAGCCTTAAATACTTTGAAGTCTGAAAAAACATCAATGTTGTACTTGAGAAAATAAACCCAAGTATGCCTCAATAAATTATAAATAAAATTAAGATCATACTTATCTAATCACTAGTTTAAGTGGTGAAGAAGCTCTCTTGGACATACCCTTAGGAAATGGATCTTGGTGTTGTTTACCTAATGCGCAACCAAGGCAATCTCCATTAAGACATGAAACTATATGAAGAACATCTACCATACCATGAGTTCTCAACTCCTTCAAATATCTATAATTAGATGTCTGAATCTCTCATGTTAAATCTTACTTTTAAAATTTGCATGAGAGACCAAACATGTCCCTATAGGAGGAGTATCATAAAAAACCTCAAAGTAATAGCGTTAAGAATTATGATCAATAACATCCTATGCAATGAGTGTGTGAGGCTCTATCAATGCTCTAAATTAAAACCCATAAGATGTGAAATTCATTATCTTACCCTGACCAGATTGACAAATCTGAAAAACAAAATGTAAATTAGTAGTGATGTTAGGGACATTTAGTGCATCATTGATGTGGTGACTCTCAATTTGTATATCACCCTTTACCTTAATATAAATAAAGGAAGAATCTCCAACCTCAATGTTGTAAGAAGAAATCAAACTAAGAGACATAAAAGACTCCTTAGAAGAATTCATGTGGTGAAAAGCACCATAATCTACAACCCAACTATTTGAAACAAGTGATTGAGATATCCCAATAACATTAAGTGTTTTCTCATGTTCATTAGGTTGAGTGGAAATATAAATATTATGTTTTATAATTACATCCTCTAAGGCTTGCATTCTCTTAAAACACCTAGATTATTTATGACCATTCCCTTGACAAAAAGAGCATGAAAGGATAAAATTATTCTTGTATTTTAAAGATGACTTAGGTTTAGAGTTATTGGGTTTAGGGGAACTTTGAGATGGGGGAGTGTTCTTGGATTTAATATTTTATTTTCCTTCGATCTTAGGATTAGATGCTACTAATGATTTTTGAGAGATGGAAGACTTAAGGTGAGATAATTTGGATTCTTCCCTAGTAAGTCTTTCAAAAAACAACTTTAATTCAAGCATTTAAAATATGGCACCTATAATATCCATGCTATAGAAAAAATTAGAAGTAAATATTTGGAATGGACCATTCAACTTGGACATAATCAAGTGCACACACTCCTCATCTTTCTTATCTCATCCACTCCCCTTTAATTGTGTCAACAAGTTTTTCAACTTAGTGAGATAGTCTAAAATAGAGGGAAAATCTTCAAGATTGAGAGAAGTAATTTCAACTTCAAGATACATGGCTCTCATGTGATCTACTTTACAAAATAATCCTTTTAGTTTAGCCCATTTTTTGAATAGAGAATCACATCCATCCAAATGAAACAAAATACTATCACTCACATAACCCTTAATAAAACCCATACACTCTTCAAATTTACATTGATGTTGAAATTTTTCATATTATCAAGTAAATTGTGGTTGAACTTCATTTAGTAGGGACCATAATCTTTTATGTTTAGTGATTATTTCCATTCTAGGTCTCCATGTGTGGTAATTATGTGTAGTCAAAGGCTTATATTGATCTAAACCAAAATAAGAAACCATGTTATAAAATCACCAAAGAGTAGAAAGAATGCAAAATGGTGCACAAATTGACATCAAAACAACCCCCCTAAAAGATTTGTATTGAACCCCCTCAAATTTGGCACTTTATAAAATTAGTGAATTTTTACAATTAAATGACACCAATCGATAGATAATTGAAAAACATACACTTTTGAAAATGATTGAACTCAATTTTGAATTACAATTCAAAAGTTATAGGTTTTAAGAATTCCCATAAATGGGTCAAAAGTAATAAAAAATACACTACAAGCTAATTTATGTGATAACATTCATAATTAACGTATCTTTCCAACCACTCGTTGAAATTGGAATTTCAACGCAAACATCCTCAATCCCACCAAAGTGAAAAAAAAATCTGTCGATGACCCCTGTGCACTTGCAAATGAAAGATACTACCTCTTAAAGGAAAAATATAGTTGTTAAAAGAAAATAATGAATACATTAGCTATTTTGAATAGGATAACAAGTGGATTACTATTTTTTTCCACCTAGCTACCAAGGAAGCTAGTATGAGTAGAGAAATGGGAATCTAAAGGGAAACAAAATAGATCTCCAAATTCTAACACCACTTCCCAATTGCAATACAAAAAAGGAATGTAAGGAAAGAGAAATGGTTCTAAGAGTAGATGAAATAGTAGATTAGATGCTTGAATACCTGTAACTTTCCAATGTAAACCCTAAAGACAAACTTCCAATGCCATGTAGGTTTCAAACTTTTTCCAAAAAAAGGATGCAGTATAAAAGGCCAGAGAATGAGGATGATGTAGAAATATCTCCATGTAGAAAATGCCACCCAAATGAGAAAAGGAAAAATATACCACTTTAAAGAGAATAAAATCTCTTCAAATAGAAAAAATTATCTTTAAATCTAAAAAAATGGGACCTTCTCCATGGTATGACACAATTGGGAATCTATGCAGGTCAAAAAAATAGCTAATGCAATAAAAAACAAATCTGACACTTAAATAACCTTATCTTGCACACAAAAGTATGCAACACTTTTAATCTTTGATACCATAATAGGAACAATGATTATATCATTATAATCCAAATATCTCAAGTGCTAACACAAATATCACATCAAGTTTGATACACAAATAAGAGATATATCATATAATATCCAAAATGAGACATGCAAGTATAATGGAGAGACCTTGCATAAGTAGGCAAGGAAAAATAAGAAACAAGACTAAATAACCAATGTGGGATAAATCCACACAAAGGAAAAAATTAAGAAAAGATGAAAAACTATCCAAAACCTAGTAAGCATGAGTAAATAGTCTAATAAGAACTTGGTGGTGAAATTTAGTTAGAATTATCATATGCAATGATCCTGATTAATGGAGTGAAAAAATACCTTGAACCAGAATTAAAAATGAAATACATAGTGAAAAAATTAGATGGTCCTAGGGCTGATATTATGTATGAAGATACATATATAGGCAATTATTTGTTGATGTTAGAAAAATATATGGATATTCTAAAAATCATGGAAAACAATCCCAATGAGGTTTGGATGTTAGATTTTGATGGTAGTTGTTTTTCAAATAGATCTAGTGCATGAATTATTCTAATATCATTAAATAAATAAATATTTTCTCTTTTTTATAAATTATAGTTTGAGTGAACTAATAATGTTGTAGAATATGAAACACTCTTACTTGTATTATATGTTGCAGAAGAGATGGGAATTAAAAATTTGAAACTATTGGGTGATGGATAACTTGTTGTAAAGCAAATCAAATGCTAGTATGAAGTAAAAATGACCATTTGAGACATTACATAAATAAATTCTAGGATAATATAGAAGCTTTTGATGTGTTATCTATTCACTCTATTCCAAGAGAATAATTCCAAAGTAGACATTCTTGTAGTATCAACTTTATTATTGATTCCACATTAAAAAATTGGTAGAAATAAATACAAAATAAAATTGCTTTACTGACCTGGTGTAATAGATAATTTAGATAAATTTTAGGTATTTAATAATTATAAATAAATTATTTTCTTATTTGAAAAAGTTGAGTTTTTTAGAAATATATAATTCGAAGGTAGTGATTCATAATACAAGAATCTTCTTCTCAAACTCATAAAGAAGGTGTTATTAAAGAACAAGATGAAGAAGGGGAAATAAAAATAAAAATGAATAAGATTCATAGAGGATTGGTATTATTAGAATAAATTATTTAAAATCATGATAGGTTCATCAAAAAGAAAATACAAAAATATTCTCTTAGTTGAGCAGACTATGAGAAAGTGAACATTGGCTTTGAAGAACAATCCAAATTGGTTAACATTAAGAAATATTGATCTCCAAAAGAAAAGAGAAAATTTGTTAATCTGATTCAAAAATATATAGACATTCTTTCATATTCATATAAATATATGAAATCTTTTTGTCAAAAATAAATATAACATATAGTTCCTCTAAACCTGATGCTAAACCATTCAAGGAAAAACATAAACAATATAATCCAAAGATTGTAGGAACAATTTTTTGTATAGATTTAAAAACATTTAAATGCACAAATTATTTTTCCTATTCATCATTCAATTTGGATTGCTAATATATTACCAATTCATAAAAAGAAAGGATAAAGCATGATCTATGTAGACTCTAGGAATATGAATCAGGCTTTTCTAAAACACCATTACCCATTGCCCGTCATGGATCAATTTCTTTAGAGAGTTATAGAGTCAAAAATGCTATTAATTTTAGATGAATTCTTAGGCTATAATAAGATTGAGGTTGATAAATAACATTAACATAAAATAACTTTTACAACTCCATGGGGAACTTTTGCATATTAATAAATGCTATTTAGACTGATTAATGTAAGAGCTACATTTCATATAGCTATGGATATTGCATTCAAAGATCTTAAAAATAAGATAAGTGTAGTGCATTTATATGATCTAACAATATTTAATAAAAAAAGAGATCACTATGAACACCTTGAGAAATTATTTAAAAAGTGTCGACTGCATGGTATTTCTATCAACCATAAAAATTCTATTTTTAGGGTGACTAAAGGGAAACTTATAGGGCACGTTGTATCCAAATAAGGGATCAAGATCAATCCATAATGAGTTAAAACAATTCAAAAATTATCTTTGCTGACCAATAGACTAGGAGTACATTCATTTTTTGAAAAAGTAAAATTACTAAGGACATTTGTTCCTAATTTTGTAGAGCTTAAATCCACACAAAGGAAAAAATTAAGAAAAGACAAAAATATATCTAGAACCTATTAAGCATGAGAAAATAATCTATTATGAACTTGGTGGTGAAATTTAGTTAGAATTATCACATGCAATGATCTTGATTAAAGAAGTGAAACAATGCCTTGAACCAAAATTAAAAATGAAATACATAGTGCAAAAGGTAGATGATCCCAGGGTTGATACTTTGTATGAAGATACATGTATAGGCAATTATTTTTTGATGTCATAAAAATATATGGATATTCTATAAATCATGGAAAATAATCCTAATGAGGTTTGGATGTTAGAGTTTGATGGTAGTTGTTTTTCAACTAGATCTAGTGCATGAATTGTTCTAATATCACTAAATAAAGAAATATTTCCTCTTTTTTTATAAATTATAGTTTGAGTAAAGTAATAATATTATAGAATATGAAACACTCTTACTTGGATTATAGGTTACATAAGAGATGGGAATTAAAAATTTAAAATTATTGGGTGATGGATAACTTGTTGTAAAGGAGATCAAAGGCCGGTATAAAGTAAAAATGACCATTTGAGACATTACATAAACAAATTATAGGATAATATAGAATATTTTAAGGTGTTATTTATTCACTTTATTCTAAAAGATAATAATTCCATAGTAGACATTATTATAGTATCAACTTCATTATTGATTCCATATTTAGAAATTGGTATAAATAAATACAAAATAGAATTGGTTTATTGACCTGGTGTATGAGATAATTTAGATAACTGGTAGGTATTTAATAATGATCAACAAATTATTTTATTTTTTGAAAATTTGAGTTTTTTTATAAATATATAATTTGAAGGTAGTGATTTATCATACAAGAATCTTATCAAACTCATAAAGAAGGTATTGCTAAAGAACAAGACGAATAAGGGGAAATCAAAATAAAAATGAATAAGAGTCCTAAAGTCTTGGTCTCATTAGAATAACTTATTAAAAATCATGATGGGCTCATAAAAAAGAAAATACAAAAATATTCTCTTAGTTGAGTAGACTATGAGAAAGTGAACATTGGCTCTGAAGAATAACCTAAGTTGGTTAAGATTGAGAAATGTTGTTCTCCAAAAGAAAATAGATAATTTTGTTAACCTGATTTGAAAATATATAGACATTCTTGCATATTCATATAAAGATATGAAATCTTTTTGTCCAAAATAAATAAAACATATAGTTCTTGTAAAACTTGATACTAAACCATTCAAGAAGAAACATAGACAATATAATCCAAAGATTGTAGGAACATTTTTTTGTAGAAATTCAAAAAAAAGTTAAATGCACAAATTATTTTTTCCTATTTATCATTTAATTTGGATTGATAACATAGTACCAATTCATAAAAATAATGGATAAATCAAGATTTGTGTCGACTCTAGGAATATGAATCAGGCTTCTCTCAAAGACCATTACCCATTTCCCATCATGGATCAAGTTATTCAGAGAGTTAAAGGTTCAAAAATGCTATCAATGTTGGATGAATTTTAGGTTATAATCAGATTGAGTTTGATAAAGAACATCAACATAAAATAACATTTACAACTCCATAGGGAAAATTTTCATATCAATAAATACCATTTATATTGATTAATGTAGGAGATACATTTAATATAACCATAGATATTAAATTCAAATATCTTAAAAAAAAGATAAGTGTAGTGTATTTATATGATCTAACAATATTAAAAAAAAAAGAAGAGAGAAGATCACTATGAACACCTTGAGAAAGTATTAAAAAAGTGTTGACTACATGGTATTTCTATCAACCTTAAAAATTCTATTTTTGGGGTGACTAAAAGGAAACATATAGGGCACATTGTATAAAAACAAGGGATCAAGATTGATATATAATGAGTTGAAGCAATTCATGAATTATCTTTATCGACCAATAGATCACGAGTAAATTCATTTTTTGAAAAAGTAAATTTTTTAAGGAGATTTATTCCTGATTTAAAAAAAACTCACTAGACATATTACTAAGATTATCAAAGGAAAAAACTCATTCATATGAAATTTTGATGTTAATTAAGTATTTAAGAAAATAAAATATGTTATTGTTTGTGTGCCAACTCTAGTTTGTCTAGACTTCAAAAAAGAGTTCAATATTTATTGTTATGCCTTAGAATATACTCTATCAGCCATATTGATTCAAAATAATGATGAAGGTATTGAATATCCTATGATTGCATGATTTATAACATGAAATATTCCATAGAATATAATCATGAATAAATAATATTGAAAGCTATTAAATATTTCATGTATTATATTTTGCATTCACATTCGATTATGATGGTGCCAAGTACAATAGTGAAGTCTATTTTGACTCAATAGGAGCTAGAGTATAAATGGGGTAAATAGATAACTATGGTTCTATAATATGGTCTTGAAATCAATCCCATGAACTTGGTTCAAGGAAAAGGATTATGTCAACTCATGGTAGAATAGACATATTCTCAGCTAATCTCTTCAACATATTTTGATGATCAAAATAAAGAGGATATTCCCTTTATCTTTTTTGTAGATCCTACTAATGAGTGGGTTTTAGATATTTATTTATTTATAATATATAGAGATTGTCCATCTCACCTAGATACAAAACATTTTAGAACACTTAGAGTTTAAGGCCATAAAATACATAATATGGAATGGTACCTTTTTAAAAAGAGTATTGTGAGGTGTGTGGACAATGAATAAAAAAGAAGCTCTTAGAATCATTTCATGATTGAGCTTGTAGTGTAAAATTTTATTATCTAGTGACAACTTAAAATATATTAAGAGCTCATTACAATTAGCCAACACTATTCAAAGACTCATATGAATGGGTAAGGAAATGTGAAGCATGTCAATAGTTTGTTAGGTGACCAAAACTTGAAGAATTTCTTCTTAAGCCTATAGTAATATAAGAACCTTTATAATAACAAGCATTGGATTTTGTAGGAACTATGAACCTCATTCAAGTGTAAGACACACACATGTTATTACTACTACAAATTATTTCACCAAGTGGGTAGAAGTAATCCTATTCAAACAAATATATTTAGAAGTTGTTAGTAATTTCATCAAAGAGAATATTATGGTGAGATATGGTGTTCCACAAAAGATAGTAAAAAATAATGCTTCCAAATTTTCTTCTTCATAGTTGATTGGAATTTTTTATGGCTACGACATCTCATTATCCCACTCTTCAAACTATTACCCATAAGGAAATGGTCAAGATGAGTATAATAATAAGAACTTGCTCACCATCATTCATAAATTGGTTGATGAGAATAAGAGAAATTGACACAATAAGCTGTATGATGCATTGTATGTAGATCACATAACACTAAAGAAATCCATAGGTATGTCTCCATTTTAGTTGCTCAATGGGATTGATGCAAAAATTCCAATAACACTCAAATTTCTTATAATTTAGCTTGCTAGTGCCATTGAAAATCAGAAATTTGAAAGTCCCTTAGATAAAATAATTATCTATTTAAATAAGTTTGAATAAGATAGATCCTAAGTTATTGATAGGATTTATAAACATTAGACTCAAGTTAAAGTCTTTTTTGAAAAAAAACAAAGAGAGGGGTTTTTTAGGTGGGAGATCTTGTTCTTCTATGAGACAAGTGTAGAGAACTGAAGGGAATTCATGTAAAATTTGACTCTTTATAGAAGGCCCCTTAAAAATTAGGCAATTTTGTACAGACAATACTTTGTACTTTGCCTATTGTGATGGCACACATTTTCCATTACCCTAAAGTGGGTAATATCTTAAGATTACTTCAAGTGAAAGTATGTTTCCCCTACATTTAAGTATTTATATAAAAAATTTGGTTTTATTTCCCTTTATGTTATCCTTTTAGCTTATTTTGTGTGATCACTTTGTTTTATGTCTTTTTCCTTATTAGTTAGTCCTCTTGCCTCAATCTCCTATTTTGTCATAAGTTTGTCTTTCTATCAAAAGTAAACCAATGTATAAAATTATTCTCTCATCCCTTGTAGTTTGATATCCGTATTTGAAGCCATCTATTGTAATAGGTATTGAACAATAGTCAAAATGCTAAAATGTAAAGTTAATTAATAGTAAACATTTAAAAAATTCAAAGCTAGTCAAAGTCAAAATTCCTATTTTTGAGAAAATTCATATTCATAAGGTTAAATTATGCAAAAATATTGAAAATTAATTAAGTCTTTGTGTTTTTCCTTTGAAAATTCAAAAATGTGTTAATTACCTAGTTAGAGTCCAAAGTCATTACAAGAATAACCTATAAAATTTGAGAGGCCTATTAACAGACATATCAAAACCTAATAGGCATGCTAGAATCACTTAAAAAGTCCAATACCATTGCTATTAACATCTATGGAACCTATAGTTAATTTAGACACACCCACCAAATCCTAACCTATTGGCACACACCCACCAAATCCTAACCTATTGGCACACACCCTTGCAGATCTTGACTTATCTGAGATTAAAACCTAGACTTTTGACCATTAATTTTACTAACCCTTCTACATGTGATAAAATGTTGGCGATTTTATTTTAACCATTAAATAATTCATTCTCATTTTTATTTACACCTTGTTACATATTATAGTCTTGTTCCTTTACATCTTATTTTCATCTACCTAGATTCTATTCATGTATTGCATCCTTTATCGAGTCTAAAATCTTCTCAATCAATGATTAGGGTTTGTGAATTTGAAGGATATGTTAGGTAATTATATTGATCTCATTATTTTTATTTTATAATTTAATCTCAAAATTTTCCATCTTTTATTGTTTTCAACTCGTTATGTGATCCATTTTTCTTGGGTATTCTTCAAATTTTGTCAAGGTCAAAAATCCCTAACTAGATATCAATTTTACTCAAAATAATTGCAAAACTTGACTACATTATAGGCAATATACTTGGAATCCATCACCCTTGATAAAATCCCCATTGGATCCAAATTCATCTTCTTATATCCTTATCATATCCTAACACATTTGATAATAGACCTATTATAACCTAATAGGCATACTAGCACAACTCACAAAACCTAATAGGCATGCTAACATAAACTATGAAACTCGATTGGTATGCTAGAAACACTTATGCAGTATAAAAACCATGTAGGTAACCCTTGGACTCTAACAACCACATGTGTAAATTTTTAAAAAATAAGATTTTTGATTGAATTATTTCATAAGTTCATCTTCATCAAGGGTAGTGTAGTGCAGGATTTTCACTTAGGTGGCATTTTTTTCTTAGATGTCAAAATTCAATAATATTATCAAGGGTACTATTTTCACTTTGAGTTTCACCCTTTGATGAGGTGTTTTAGGTTTCCTCACTCAATTGACAAAATAGAAACACTCCTAGGTTTTGGGTGACATAAATGGTGGAGTGAATCTCTAGAGAGGGCTAGTTCCCTTGATGTTACACCTAATACTAACAATACACCAACTCAACTACAAGGAAAATGGAAAGAGAGAAACTTGACATGAAATAAAAAGAGGTGATGCACCAAATGTCTTGACCACTACCTCTCATTTACAAGTGAACAAATGAACAATAAAAATGACTTAACAACTCTTAATTTGATCATATTTGATCAATATTTTATATAGAGGCTAGATATTTGATGCACAACTAGGAGGGAGGAAAGATACCAACTAATAATCAATACATGCACCAAATATGATACTAACTACAAATTTCAAGAGTGACTTCAAACTACATAGAGGTGAGAAAATAGGATAGAAAAAAAGGAAAATTGAATCATCACATAATAAAAACAACCATTCATGAATACACACTAAACACGGTCATCAAAGAAGGTAAAAATTAGTCATATATTGATTTAAAGGGCTTATAAAAGGAGTAGGGATTCACTATACTCATGTGGAGGATGATTTCAACTTGAATTAAAAGAGTAAATATAGGATAAGAGAGAGAAGAGTGAGAAGGTAGACATGTAGGAGGCTCATGATGGATCTCATCAGATTAGCGACAACATCAAATAATAATGAGAAAATAATATTATATTCTCCTTATACATGCATAAAATTTGATTGATGGTGGCTTTATGAAAGGTGGTGGAGGATTTTTTTGGCCTCCTATGACTCAACATGTCTTCTTGAAAATGATCTATCTACTTGATATAGGAGTTACAAGTTAACAATTATCTCCATATGGTATTTACTAACCCATGTTCTCATTCTATACAAGCAATATGCATGCTCGATCATGAATTTGTAGTTAAAAACCATTTTTAGTCTTCATTCATTTCTGACTCACATCCTCTTAATACATACTTGGTTTCTATATCCCATTGAAATCATATTTTAGACATGAAGAATGAGACTTGCAGCATGGATTTATCCACCATCATCTTTTCTACCATAATATCTCTAAAACCTATTAGATATTTTTCAACATTATTGAGTTGGTCAGGTAGGACGTCTTCATGACAAGTAGATGCCTCTCAAATTTTATCTATTGTATTCTCCTAAAGATATAGGGAAATTATTAAGGGTTTCTATCTTTTCACACTTCACTTGGATATGGGCCTTCAAAAATTTTATTATTTTCACACTTTGAAAAACCTGTGACAAATATTTCACACATATTTCCTTCACAAAAATTGTCACTGAGCTTCATCTAGTCTTTGCATGTGTTGTTCGAGACTTTGTCATTCACATCTTTTACTTGAAGCTTTCACATAAAAATCCAATGTAATCTTCATGAAAGAGAGCTTATTCTTCTTCATGGCCTTTGCTTTCATGTATTTGTGGTAAATTTTTTAGAATAATTATTTTGAAGACCTAAACCCTTTACAAAAATTATTACTAAGATTTCATGTAAAATATTTGACACAATATTTGTGAAATCAAATCCTCTCTTATTCATGAATTTTGTTTGAAAATTTTGTTTAGATCAATTATTCTTAATATCTAAGCCTTTGTCTTATCCAAAATTAATTTTGTGTAAATTTTTTGATGAAAGTTTTGACAATTTTACTAAAGACCTAAAATACTTAGAAAATTATTTTGAAGTCTTCAAAACTTTTTTAGACTATCATTCATGTAAAATATCTAACTAATCCTTTTGATAAAAAAATGTGAAGACTATTCTCCTTGACAAAAAATACAAAGCCCAATTTTGAAAATTTATTAAGTCTTTTGCTTTTGAATTAGCCCTTTGGAAATAATAGAACCTATAACATTTCCCCTATGCATTGAAAAATCACTGCATGTTCTTCATTTTTCCCTCCCTGTATCATCTTTGTAGTCTAAAACCTGTCCAAAACCCAATGGCCTACAAATCTACCATTTTTTCTTTGTTCTTAAAGACTACTTATAGGTTCTGCAAACACAACCTATATAAATTTTGTTTACCCTTCTCAAGCTCAAAATTAAAATTTGAGCATACTTTTATGCTTGCAATCTTAACACCATGAATATTATTTTAGGAGACTCTATCTATCTAGTTTTGAAATAAATATACCCCTCCTTATCTATGGGTGCATGATACCTCTTGGTGTATAAAATATATAATAACTTGGTGACATCCTAGGGGTGTTAGCCTATCAAAATAATGAGACTAGCTGCCTTGATGCATTCATTAGGCATGAAGTCTTATAAGCAATCAACACACTCTTTTGAATATTGAAACTTGCCTATAATATGTAGGCCCAACATTGGATACATTGAAAATATTGATTATTACCCTCAAACACACACACACTAGATAATCAAAAAATAACAACTATGATAAATCACTTAGGGAAAGAGAAAAACAACTACATATAATCAAATAAAATTTAAATCAATACTTAGGGAAAGAAAAGACAACTAACCTACTATGTACAAATTTTCAACACACCTCTATGCCACTTGGATCAAAAAGAGAACTTTCAAAACCTTCTTGAATCCATATAAGTAAATTGGCACTTGATGAATGGAATCTATTGGAAGATTGATTTTGAGGTGAGAGGTATGCCTTACCTCTTGAAATGATAACATGATCACGATTCCCTTGATTATAAATTAGGCCCAAAATACCCATTTCTTCATATGTTAGATGATCATGGAAAGCAAGAAAACTATCAGACCTTTCCCAAGACTGATTATCTGCCATCAACACTTCAAATTATACCTCACCCAAATTTTATTCCTGACTATCCATGACGACTTGAGGAGGATCCTTCTACAAGATAACCTATGCAAATTTATTACTATTTTCATTATAACTTCTAGTAGAATTAGGTCTACTAAGGGCCTCTAATTTTGTAATGAAATCATAATGTTTTTATCCTAACTTGTTAGGGTTATCCTCTTTTACATTTATGATGGAAATAACCTCTATGACACCCTCATTTTTCTCCTCATGATTTATATGCCTATCAAGATCCTTGAATTATTTGAAAATTTCCAATTGTTTTAGTGAATTTTAGCTTATATTTCAAAAAAGGAAGAAGAAGAAACTAGATACAGGTATGGTTAAAAAACTTGTTTTATTTTGCATGTGTTGAATCAAATGATTATGAAGAGATCCTCTTTGGCTTGGGAGGATGACCTGAAGATAAGATAACACTAAAGTAAATAGTTGGTTAGATATATAGTTGAGTGGATTGCCTAGTAATATCTAGATCCTAAAATCAAGAGCTTTCTCAGGGGCTATCAATCCACATATTTTAAATAATTAAGTTTATAAAATAGAATATAAGGTACTTACATCAATAATCCAAAGGTAATAAAATTGGACACATGAAATTCTTGATTAAGAAGTAGACCAAAATTACTAATATAATAATAAGTGGGTCAATACTAATGCTAAACATATCAAGTGTGCTTCAAAAAATAGGTTGGGGTCTGTGAATACGTAGATGAAAAGAAAGTGGGATTTGGTTGAGGTAAGTGGGTGAAAATAGCTTATTGATATTTCCTATCATAGTTATCATGGATAGTTAAGGTGACCATCAACAGTCAAGATGATCATCAGTGGTTGGACAGACCATAAATGGTCAGAGTGACCATCAGTGGTTATTGTGTGTTAGGTTTGGGTGGTAAAAATTTATATTGATGAGATCATAGAAGGTAATTCTAGGAGATTGGTTTTTCTTGGGCTAATTTTAAAATTCAAATAAATTAATTGAATAATGAAAATCAAATACTTAGCTTATAGAAGGTTGGTCAAATGAATGGTTGAGGTAATTAATTCATTGGTGGAGTCTGGCATGATTTTGATAGAGTAACGGTACTTGGTTATTGATTTAGAGGTATTAACAAGTCAAAACTTTATCATGATATATGGATCACTAGATTTCTAGAAGAAAACCTATAAAATAATCTTTAGATGCAAAAAATATTGAAGTTATAGATGGATCCCTTTTCATTTCCTACTTTTCTCTTCTTATAGGCAAGGAAGGAGAGGTGCAACAAGATTTTAACAAGGGGACCAACTTACTGTCTAATTTTAACTTCATCATACATGGGTTCACACATGAATAGACATTCTAATTATAAAAAAAGTAATTTGGACTTAAGGGTGATATAAGTTGGTCTAGATGGTGGATCCTGATCATTGATGGTCAAGGTGACCGTCAGTGATCACCATGACCATCGACAGTCATCAAGGGTCAAAGGTAGGGTTAGTTAAAAGGTGGATTTTTTAGAAGGTTAATTAACTTAGGTTAGGTCTAATTATTAGTCAAAAGGTTAATATTTAGGCCTAAGGGGGTTTTAAGGTGGTCTAGGGGGTTTTCAACATTTGAAACCATTATATGTAGATTTATGGTGTCTACATTTTGCCCCTTTTTGTTATGCAGTTTATATCAACAAGCTAAAAAAAAATAGATTAAGGTTGGAAGGTTAGGTTTCTTTGAGTATGGGAGGAGGTGTTTCCCTTCAAACTAAGAGTCGATGAGGTAAAATAGAATCAAGTGAAAGTTTGATAAGGTGGATGAAGTTGATGATGAAGGTAGACATCATGAAGGTGGGTGATATGTGGAGAACTTGAAGCACAAACACATGCATGAAGTATGATAAAAGGTGTGGTAGCCAAGATCATGCATAGAATAGGTTACCATAGTTGGTAAAAATAAATTTCAGTGCTTATAACGATAAGTGACAAGTGGACCACATGACCATATTTAGGTTTGTTGGTTGGGGGTATTCATAAAAACAAGTCTCATAGATGATGTTAGTGTTTTCATGGGTATCAAGTGCTCCTAGTGAAAACACAAACTAGTCAGGTAAAGTCATAGGTATCTAAGGTAAGAAGTATTATTGAGAAGACACAAGTGGATCTAGTATGCACAAGGTAGTGCAAGTTAAAAAAGTGGTCAACATGGAAATTATTATCATTATATTCAAAGGACCAGACAAAAGACATCATAAAATGCATGCTAGTTGGGCTGAAATAGACCAAGGGTGAGGTGACAAGGTGGTTGAGGTAGGAAGAGAAGGTAGTCTCTATGGGTGGGTGTGGTAAGAAATTTTGGGTGAATATGCTTGATGGTGGTATGGGAAAATATTTCCCAATATCCTAATCATCAACGATCAGGGGGCCTAGGGTCGACCATCAATGATCACCCTAACCATCTATGGTCAGGGTTGAAACCCTAAAAGTTTAAAGGTTAAAAAGAAAAAGGTGATTCTTTTGGACTTATTTGTGCATTTGAACTATGGAGCTCATGTTGTTTGTCATATTAGGCTAATTTTGAGATAGTGATTGCTGAGTAAGTGACTGATTACTAAGGTGGATGAGTGGATTGAGCAGACCAATGAGGATGCAAGGTATGTATGAATATAGATGAGGATGGGTAGTGGGTGCCTATATTCCTCCTTAATGATGGTTAAGGAATGAGGTAGGTGGTGTCTTTAATTGGTAGAGTTAGTTCATAATATGTATTACATTCAAGGTGATAGTGTAGTGTTGTGTTATAGATGTGGTGGGAGGGTTTTGTGTTGTGCCCTAGGTATTAAGGTTCTTAGTTTGTTGGGTTAAATGTGTTGTTGACTTAGAAATTAGGTAGGGGTAGGTTAGGTAGGGATGGGATAGAGGCCAAATTGAGGTTAATGTGTTGGGTATGGGTAAATTTTGGGTAGATTGGGTTTTAGGTGTTCCATTTGGGGAACACCCATAGCAACTACCAATGGTCAAGATTGATAATCAATGATCGACATCCATAAGAAGATAGATTTTTGACCATCGATAGTCACCATGACCATTGATGGTTGAACTAGGTGGTAAAAAGTGAAGGTTAAGGGTTTAAAAGGGATTTATAAATAATGATTGATCAGAGTGTAAAATGAGATAGGGTAAGTGTTTGATATAAGAAGCAAGTTTTAGGTATTAAGCATAGAAGGTTAAGAAATGGTTAGATGGGTAAAGTCAGGTAGGTGTAAAAGAGGGTGAGATTGGTTATGGTAAATTTTGGTCTATTTATTTTATTAGTGGAAACAATGGGGATTAGATCTCGGTTAGAGTATAGGTAATATTTGATTTGGGAAAAAGTTTAAAAATAGGATAGGATAGGAGAGGTGGGTGTTAGTGATTAAGCTTATAGACAATAATAGTAAAGGGAACTAAATATGTCTTCTAACAAACCTTATAGGCATGGGAGAAGATTCAGATGTAGGATTAGGTACCATGCATATTCATCAAGATCCATTAGGGGATGACCCTAGAAGATTGGGCACATATGGAGGAGCTAAGGCTTGGATTGATGTGACACTACCAACATGTGTTGTGATATTTTGTGATGATCATGTCCCTCATTGAGAGATGGAATTTATTCATAAACACCTTTCTACTACCCATTGGTGAGATGACTATCTTGCTAGAGGATTTGCACAAGATCAATTAGTTTCCCCTTCAAGGTGTTTAGATATATCACATTGAGTGGAAGGAGAGAGAGGAGCTATTGGAGCTAATGTATGGAGATGACCATGATTAGTTTAGGTAGCATGTTGGGGGTTTCATTTACTCTACACTCTATCAGAGGGTGAAGGGTGAAAGGAAATTGATGACTATGATGATAATGGTAGTTTCATGCTTTAACCTTCTAGATTTAAGTAGTGGGAGGTTTCCCTATCTACTATTAGGGGTGTTGATTGAGATGTTGTTAGGATGCATAGTGTTCAGATGGGTACCTGTGATACTTTTTTAAATATACATGGAGCTATGGGTATTTAGAGCTCATAAGAGGTACAACATTATCATCAGTCTTGTCCTACACTACTGGGCCTATGAGCACATCCAAGTGTTGAGGCCAATGGGGCTATCTTGGGTTGGGTTTATATAGATAGATTTCTTGATTGGGTTCATGCAGTGGAGAGATGAATTTACCACTTTAGGTGCATGAAGAGGAGCTCATGATGTATATTGATTCAAGGGTGCACTAGATGAATTAGTGATTGGTCTAGAGGCCATATGTCAGGTTTCTAGAGTGGGATCGATACAGGAGGTAGACATTATCCTTGTAGAGTTATAGTTGAATCTTTGATAGGAGGGATGGATAAGTAGAGATAATCCCATTTGATAGGGTATGGAGATAGTTTAGCTTGGTTCAAAGTATCCTGAGCCCATTCCCTAGATATAGGTAGGAGGACGTAGAGGTCTTATTACCCAAGCCATATTTAGTATAGACCTTATTAGATCATAAAGATTAGTCAATGCAGCTAGCAATTGATGATGTAGGTTTCCTAGATGGTTACCCTGCATGGTACCAGGCTCTTTACACAGTAGAAAAATTTGGTGAGGATGATTGTGGTGGGAAACCTATGATGTAGACCTAGTAGGTAGAGGTTAATGGGCACAAGTTTAGGGAAGTGTCCCAAATGCATAGGTAGGAGCAGTGATAGCCACTAAATAGGTTGCAACATTACAGAGTTAGGTGGTGACACTTATAAGTGATAGGGACTAGGCTAGAGATTTACTATCCTTGGTCACCCAGGAGAGAAAATCCTTGAAAAAGGCTAGAGGAGGAGAAGAAGCATATATAGGACCACCATGAACTATCCCTATGGCATAATACCTAGCCATAGTAGAAGAGTTATGCTATTATAAGGCTATAGTCCTAAGGTGGTGTCTTGATGAGCCCTGATGGGGTGAGTACAGATCTAGTTTGGTATGTGTTACTAGCATGGTGATACCAAGTCAATGGGGTTGCTTCTATAGGTGGGTTGGTAGGTAATACAAGGGGATATACAATAGGACCTAGTGGTGCTCCAGGAGATATTAGTACCCCAAGGGCATAGACATGACATGGCTTAGGTATATTATATATTGTTGTATATCATTTTGATACTAGCCTATGAGTCGATGCGGTAAGATGTACATTTTGAGAGACATGTATATTAGTATATAAATTATGATGTTAGACTCATGATTTATATGTGATCCTTGCTTATTGCTCATTGCTCATAGTTTTGATGTTTAATTTCATGATGTTTATATTAATCACTGATGATGCTATATTGGTTATGCTTATGTTATGGCTATTGGATAATGATGTAGACTCACCTAGCTATGCATGTGATGGATTTTATTTATGCTAATGATGATTTTTATGATAAAATTTAATAATTATATGCTGCCTTATTTGGATTTAGACTTGTGGTGAAAATGGTTGATTGATTTATTTTTCATGGATGCTTGATTTTGACATGATGATGGATATGCTAAGGATGTATTGATTTTTGATACAAGTTGATATGATTTTATGATTACATTTGTTGTTATTTTGTGCAAGGTAAAACACATGAGGTAAGTTAATTAACAACATTATATGTGAAAACAAAGAATTTAATCAAGAGATAAACATCTTAGTGAATATATTGAATAGTCATAATAGGATAAGAAGAGGACATGATGCTTCTTATTTGACAAGGACTAAAAAAAAACCAAATTTAGATTGTCTTAAGGAACATAAGCCCTTCGAATGCTTCACATTAGAATTCGTTAGGTGGTTAAAAAGGTGTCTTGATCACATAATGTATAAAGGGGAGATAGATGAAATATGGAACCTTCTTGTGAGACTAACATGCCTCTTCAGTATAAACAAGTCTATGTTATACAAATTATAGACTAATTGATGTAGGAAGTCTACTCATTAAAGCTAATTATGGATTTTAAAATTATTTTAAATAAGAGAGATGATTGTGGCTTTCAAGATTATTTTGATTTTACTATTGCTTAAAAACGGGTCTTTTGCTCTTTGACTTTTTGTTACTTGGGGGTTGGGGAAGCTGATCGATGTGATAATCTTCCAACTAATTACTTATTTTGGCAAATGCTTTACTCAGCCATCCTTTGAGGGAGTGGTCTAAGTTTATATTTTTTGTGTAATGCTCTTGATAGCCATCTTTCAAGGGAGTAGTCTACCTTACTTTGAGAAATTTTGAATATGTTTACAATAACTTTCCTTCAAGGGAACAATCTACAAATGTTAGGAATGACCCATGATTGCTATTGGTTTGGATTTTTATTGACATAGACTTTCTTATATAAGATTAAGGCTTCAACTTTATGAAGGTAAAACTAGAAGTACAATAAGATTGATGAGGTGTAAAGAGGTTTTAGGAGATAATGATAATGGGAATATGCCCTATAAAGTGGGTAGAAAGTACCATGAGAATAATGCCATGAGTAGAGCCATGGTACCCATTTTTAAATATTAGGCTATGATTGTGATGAATAATCACATGATTCAATTTTAATCAGTTTCCCCTAAAATAGGGAGATGAATGTGGTTTGTAAGCAAGGGATGAGCTTAAGTTAGATAGAAGGTGAGATTGATCCTCTTTAATAAAAGAAAGGACATAAATGTGAAGCATTGAGGGGATCAAGTTTTGGGTTGCCTTCAAGAGAGGACAACCAATAAGATCTTGATCCATACTTGTGGATTATAATATAAGGTCCAAGCCAATTAAAAGCAAACTTACCCCACTTGATTTTCTCCATATTAGTGACATGATTTTATTTAAGATGAGGTTTTTGATGTTGAATTATCACACTTTTAGGTGATTTTTATAGGCATGTTTGATGTGATCTTGATAAACATGAAGGTGGGTGATAGCAGCTAAACAATGCTCTTCAAGTAGCTCAAGCTAGGATAAATGGTGTTGATGATAATCATCCTCATAAATGATAACCTATAAATATATATGAAGAGAAGCTATTTGGACTTCTAGAGGTAAGAATGCTTATATTTCAAACACAAGAGAGAATAGGGTAGTACTCATAGGGGTTCAGATGCTAGTACAATATGCCCATAAGGTGAAGGGGATATATAAATTCCAATCCTGACCAGAGGCATTGACCATCTTGGTGAGCATATTTTTAAGAGTTTTGTTAGAGGCCTGGGCATGTCCATTTAATTGAGGGTGATAGGGCAAGGAAAAAATCAATTTAATCTTGATTTTATCACAAATACCTTAGACTTATTTATTTTTAAAATATTTACCATTATCAATGACAATTTTATGAGGCACACCAAAGTGATAAATGATGTGATGGTTAATAAAGTTGATAATATTTTCTAATTTAGTTGAGACTAGAGGAATAGCCTCTATTAATTTGGTAAAATACTCAGCCATGTGATGATATAATGGTGTTTCTATGAAGAATGGAGGTTAATTTCACTAATAAGGTCTAGACCCCATTGTGAGAAGGGCCAAAAATTAGTGGATACACAAAGACTATGGCTAGGTGTGTGATGTAAATTGGCATGTTGTTGACATTAACACAATTTTTCACATAACCAAAATAGTCTTGGTTGAGGGTAGGCTAGTAATAGCCAAGGCAAAGGATACATTTAGCCATAGTGAGGCCACTAAAGTGTCCCCCATAGATCCCATCATGCATTTATTTGATATCATGAGAGGCTTTGTGACTATGCAAGCAACATAGGAAGAGACCATCAAATCCATGTTTATAAATAGTTCCCCCCATAATGGTATAGCATGAGGTACTTTAGTTAAATTCTCTTTGAGCATTCCTAAAAAGACTTGAAGGAATGATGGCAAGGTTGAGATAGTCAAAGGTTTGCTGATACCAAAGATCAAGTTGGGTCTCCTCCACATTAAAGATGGTGGGATAATTTGGTTTGGCATAGGAAGACTGGGTAAGTCTATGGATAATGATAGATATTTTAGAGTTAAAGGGTGTAGATAAGATCTGAGAGGTAAGGGAAGCCATCATTTTAGAAAAATTGTTGGTAAATCATAGCGTTGACTAGATGCAATAATGTTTAAATGATGTTAAGAGTTAATCAAATAGTTGGTGATACCCTTAAAAAACATCATTATTACACTGGTAAGAGCCATTTATTTTATTTACCACAAGTTTAGAATCACCAAATATTTTGATCATTTTAACTCCTAAGGCTAAGGTAGTTTAAAGGCCTATCACTAGGGCTTCATACTTAGCCATATTATTTGAACACTCAAAATCAAATTTGAAAGATGAAGGAAGAGGTTCACCATAAAAGGGAATAAGGATGGTGTTATCTCTCCCACTACATTGACACTTTGATCCATCAAAGAACATGGTGACTTGATAGGTGAAGTTCGCCTGAGAGAGGGTCACGATGGAATCATCAAGGAACTCAAGAAGAGGAGGTTGATTGTCTGCTAATGGTGCTTCAAATAATTAGTCAAAAATGAATTTCCATGTAATTGAATTCTAATGAAGGAACTCAAGGTTAAATTCAGTTAAAAACATGATCCATTTGGCCATCATTGTTTTTGGTATGGCTTAGAGTGCATGTACTTGAGTGGGTTAGTATTAGTTATGACATAGGGATTTTGGTTGAGGAGGTAATGGAAAAGTTTTATGCCACAAATACTAATGCTAGGAAAATTTTCTTGGTATGGGTGTACTAAGTCTCATATTCTACAAGTGTGAAACTAATGTAGGAGATGACTTGTTGTTTGTGTTGTTCATCCTAATGAGCAAGAATTACCCATAGGAAGTGGTTAGTGGCAAAGATATAAAGGTAAAAGGGTTGATCATATTTGGGAGGGGTGAAGATAGGTGGAGATAAAATGTACTTTTTGATCTAGACAACACTTTAGGTAATGATCTGAGCAACACTTTAGGTGACAATTTAGGCAACGATCCTACCCTAATTGGTGGCAAAACGTTCAGGAGTGATAACTTTTGCACCATAGCTCTATTTGACTCCCCATTTGAACCATTGTAAATATAAGAATGAGATGAACACCATGAAATGTTATTCATCTATGATTAGTAGGTTTTGACCCCAAAAAACCAAATAGAAGTGCCCCAAATTTTAATTTTAGTAGTGCAATCTAAAAATAGTAATTTCTCAAATTCTATAATGTTTTAAATCATGGAAGTAAAAAACTTCATATCCCTCAATATTTTTGACCTTCCACATCCTCCTCCTACCTTAAAAATACGTATAAAAATATGTTTATCTTGAAAATGCAATCAGAAATCTCTTCCCAGAGATAAGCATATGTTATATCTATAATTTTGAGCAATAAAACATCTCTTCTCAGAGATAACATTATTATTTGTGTGTTCTTGAAATATTATTAAACCAAGAATTTAAAGTTTTGGATCAATTTTTGAATGAATAAAAGGCCTTTTGATAGTCACCATTCCACTTAAAAGATACATCCTTCTTCATAAGGTGGTGAAAGGTTGGTATCGATCTGAAAGCTAAGAGATAAAGTGATAGATGGATTGGAGCTTCCCCTGTAAACTATGGAGTTGATTGAGGTTAATTGGAGGAAGCATGTTGAGGATGTATTTTATTTTGGAAATATAAACTTTAATTCCCTAAAGGGAAATTATAAATCTAAGGAGATTTCTTGATAAGATCCTAAAAATGTAATTCTTGGGGTTAAGGCAAACATGGTAATGGATGAGGCACTCGAAGATAATATTGAGAACAACCAAATGATACTTAATATATTTGGATTTCTTAAGAAGGTCATCCACATATTCTTCTATAATATTTTGGATAAGGTCATGGAAGATATAAATCATGACATGTTAGTAGGTTACACCAGCATTCCTTAATCTAAAAAGCATGACTCTATAGTAGAAGGTTCCCCATGGAGTGATAAAGATAGTTTTATGTTGATCTTCAAGGGAAATTAGGATTTGATTTTAACCCAAGAATCCATTCATGAGGGATAACATTTTGTGGCTAGCTATAAGATCAACTAGTTAGTCTATGCTTGGTAGAGAAAAGTCATCTTTCAGGCAGGCAAGGTTGAGGTTACAAAAGTCTACACAAATGCGTAGCCCCCTTATGGCTTTGGTGATAGGCATGACATTTGAGACCCATTTGGGATAGTCAATGGGTTGAATGAAATTTATGGATAAAAGATGTTGAATCTCTTCTTTGATGAGAAGGGCTATGCAGGGGTGCATTCATTGAAGTTTCTATTTGATGGGTTTAGCATCATGGTTGGTGATTATGTTATGGGTAGAAATGGTTGGGTTAATTACAGGCATGTCAACATATGACCAAGAGAAGGCTATGATATGGTCTTGTAGGAAGGAGGGGAAGTCCTGAAGCTCCTCAAAATTTAATGATTAGCCAAGTTGGACAATGTAGGGGTTAATTATAGTGCATATGTTGATATCCATGGTGGATTCATTCAACATGGTCAAAGTCTCAAGAGGAAGGGATTTTTGGATGGAATAATATAGGGTACCAAGATAGATGAGAATGGAATCATCATCCTAGCATTGGAAAATGTTAATGGTAGGAGAGTCATCTCCTATCATCTCAAGATGGGTCATGGAGATGGTGATGGTTTCCCTTTCCTTTTGATAAGTCAGGGGTCTAAGGCTGATCATGTTGATGAAAAAATAGTGAGGTGGGATGATATCATCATAATCACACTTAGGTGGAAGAGAGGTTGGTGAAGAAGGAATGTTTTCTTCAATAATGGTAGTAATGGGTGGTTTGGTTTGATGTGGTTTGGTGTGGTTAAGTAGAATAAAACCAATATTGTGTTTCTCATGAGGCTTCCTAGTCTCAATTAAAATCAACTCATGTGGGTCATGCTCATATCAACCAAGACCAAATCTTTCCCAAGCACACTTGTGGAGGTATGTCTTTGTAAATTTTGGGTTGTCTAGATAGGAAAAGATGGAGGTGAATGGTCAAGGTGAAGAAGAGGTGGTAGAAGCATCAAGTGGTTTGTCAAGTCCCCTATAAATGAAATTGGTTTGATATTTTAAGGGGGGAAAAATGGTTTTGATATTAGGGTCATAACTAGGTTTGTGGTCAAATTTTCCGTACTCTTGGGGAGTGGGGAAAACATCAAGGGTGAGGAGGTGATATTCCTCTCATGAAAGACATTGGAATGTGGATTCCAAGTGGTCTAAGGTAGGGATATGATCTAAGGGGATGAATGAGCTAGTCGATGCTACATTAGTAAAAGAAGATATGGGTTCATCCTTCATGGTTGAGGGCTTGTCTTTGGTCTTTAAGGGTACATTAGATGGAGGTAAGAAGATGTCATTTGGTTGTTAAGTCATGTTGCATAATGAAAAGGAGTTAGAGTTATATTGCATAGTGATAACCTAACCTTCATGCTCAAATTTGATGTAATGATGAAGGGTAGAGGGTATATAGCCCATGGAGAGGATCCAAGGTTATCCCAATAAAACATTATACTAGAATTCACCTTCTACTATATATAAGAGTTATAAGAGTGTGCAAGGTCCTAAATGGATATGGAAGATAACAGTTCCCAAAGTAGTGGCCATAGTGACATTAAAGGATCAAATATGGTCGAGGTTTTAGACATGACATTATTTGGTAGTTTGATTTGATCATAAGCATGGGAAGAGATGATATTAATACTGGCTCCCCCATCAATCATGACCCATTTGATGTAGGTTTAGTTGATATAGGTAGTGATAAAAAGAGGGGGATATGGGTCATCAAGATGGATAAAAGGTATTTATAAATACTTGAAGGTGACAAGTTTGGAAATTTGGAGAGTGCCAACAAAGGCTACTAGAGGTTGAGGGTATTCGGGTTGGATCTCTATTGATTACAATTCCTCTATCATTGTTTGGTGATGATGAGGTGAAATAGAAATTAACTCATATAATCTCATCTTCATTGAGGTTTAGTGAAGTTTTTTGAGGACCACTCTTCTGATTGATTCATAGTGGTTAGATTGGGAGACACCCAAGATAGATACCTTAAGTTTGGTTGAAGGTGAAGGTGTTTGATTTTGAATTAGTTGGTAGGTGAAAGAAGGATATGTCTATGGGATGGACACTTTAGATTTCCCCTTATCTTTATATTGAGTGTGTGATCATGTGACCACATGGATAGAGGGAAGAGTTTGGGTAGGAGTTTGGTTTAGTTCCTCATGACTCTGAGGTGAGAGTGGGGGAGTAAGTAGGCATTGGGTAGTGATGGGAGGTTCATCTTTTAATAGATAATCCTCATCATAAAGCTAATTGATTATGGTTTGGAGAGTTTTATAGTTCTCTATGTCATGTCCTAGTGTCTTATGATAAGATTACACTTGGTAGTCATTATACCAGATTGGTTTTGGACCTAGAGGGTTGAATGGATTGATAATAGGTAAGGTTAAATAAGAAGCTTGAAATAACCTTTGGAAAATAGTCAAGTAGGATTTAGCTAAAGGTGGAGGGGGTTTAGAGGTTTTGGCCTTAGGTCATGGGTTGGAAGTCTTTTTGGGAATGAGCTTGGTTTTAAAAGGCTTGGGTAAGGTGGTATTACTAGTTGATGGTTTTGGTTTTGGTAAGGTGTAAGTTGATAAATTGGAGGTAGGAGGTTTCAGGGTAGGTGGTTTAGTTTTTGATGGCTCGATGAAGATGGGTGTGTCAGAAAGTAAGTGTACTGGTGTAACTAGTAGTAGTGGTTGGGTTTTGATTGAGACTATTGATTTCTTAATCAACATGGAGGGATGAGGACCAAAAATAGAGGGCAAGGTTGAGGGAGGTAGAATTTTGGCCTTGTGGCCTCTTGGTGGTTTTACCTCCTTGGTTTCTTTGGCTTAATGTTTATTTGATGGTTCTTGTGAGGTGAGCTCTAGTTTCAAGGATGGGTGATTAAGGCTCTACATAAGTAAGATGCTAAGGTTTTTGGTTGGTTTGGTTGTTTTTATTAGAGAGGGTGATTTGGTTGTTTTGGGTTTGGTTGATTTATATGGTTGAGAAATGGTTGGGATGGTAGAGGTTTTTATTGGTTTATTTGATAAGATAGGGGGTTGGTTAATAGAAGTAGTGGGTTGGTCCATCAAATTGAGGGTTAGAGGTTCTTATTTGGTGATATAAGGGATCCCTAGTTGTTGCCAAAAGGTAGCCTGATCTACGTCAATTTTGGAGACAAATTTTAATCTCTAAACTAGTCTAAAGAATGGTTTGTAGACTGGTCTTGTTCCTTAGATAGTGGACTCAAAAGATAAACCCATAGGTTGAGAAGGGGGAATGGTGACCTCATCCTTTTATTCAATCAAAAGATGCAAGGTTTGGATTGGTGACTCTTTTTTTGGAGGTATAAGTGTGGGGGTTTCCTCTTCAAGAATGATCTCCAAAGGGGAAGTAAATTGGTCAGTAGTTGAGGGAGAAGGTAAAGTGGTGATGGTTTCTTGTTCTGGTATATCAGTTGAAGGAGGGGTTGATGAATCCATTACCTAAATAAGTAGAGAAGGGGAAAAGGTTACTTCCTTGGTTTGGATCTTCAAAAGAAGAGAAGGTAACTCCACTACTTCAATAAGTGGATAGGACAAGTAATAGGTAGATTAGGTGGTAGGTTCTTCAGCAATGAGTGTGTCAAAAACCATATTAATGGTATGAGAATCATGAGAAGACTCAAATTTATTGATCTCATTTTTGGTAGGTACATGATTGGGAAAAGGTTATCTAAAAATGTCAACGGTTTGGTTTGGATGTGTGTTGGGGTTATCCAATACAAGCTCTCCCTTATTAATGAGGGACTGGATAACTCTTTTGAAGGTATTTAACCTACTAATGTCATGACCCACTACTCAATGGAAAGCACACAAATCATTCTTTTTGTACCAACTAGGTGTAGGATGAGAAGAATCAAATTATTAAGGAGGTCTGATAGGAGGAAGATGTATGATATTGGGTTTCAATAACTTCACTAGGACCGATGCATAAGATTCCCCAAGTGGAGTAAATTACTTATAATTGTTTCAATTTTGGTTCCTCATGTTTTGTTTTGAGGAGTTAGAGGAGTTTGGTTGATTGATAGATGGTGGAGGACTGGTTTTAAGGACAACCACTGATGAAGCCAGGATATGTCCAATAACTATATAATAAATGACCTCATCTTACTCTCTCTTTATATTAAGTTTGATTGCATTTTGTAACTTTTATTTTGATCTAAGATGAGTTAGGATGTGAATATCCATCTTTTGTTGATTGTGATTCTAACGTTTTAAAAGACCTATAATTCTGAACAAGTGTGTTGGAAAATTCTAGTTTTACAATAAAATAGGTCATCATCAGGCTAAAGAACAAATATGAAGTAGATTACATGTTTTAGAAGCATTGAAATCAATTTAGATTAGTTCTAAGAACTACAGAATCTGTTCCAAAATCATCACAGTTAGTTCTAAAACCTGTAAAATCTATTCCAAAACCATCACAGTTGGTTCTGGAACTCCACCATACTATTTCAAGTCATCACATTTTTGAACTTAGCTTCAAAACTCTATATTTAGCTATAGTACTCTTATGGATAAACTCTGGAACTTTTGCGGCTAGATATGGAACTAATGAGGATCTATTCTAAACAGTTGGCGATCTGTTAGATCAATGATCCCATTAAATTAGGAATAGATTCCCAATTTTTTGAAATTGTAGAATCAAGACATTTATCACACAGCTGGACACCCAACCACATCTTGATTCAACATCTATTCTGGGTGTGATTTAGTTCCATCATATCTATGAAGCAGTTACAAAAATCAATGCACCACAAGTATAAGAATATATAAAGACTTGGGAATTTAGTAGAGAGGGAGATATATACAAAAAAAATATAGAAAATCATTGAAGAATAGAGAGATAAGGATATATTAGTACATTTTTTAATATAGAACATTTTATCAATGAAATAGCCATTTCTATTTTGAAAGCATATTAAATCATTCAATCTTGTTTCTAGGCAGAGCAAGGGCCCACTCCTCTGAAGAACCACGATCTTCATTTTTATCGGTATTTATATTTCTATTCACAAAAGTAACTAGGTAATTTTGTTAAATTTATAAATGCTACCAACTACTTACAGTTAAGATTTGTTATAAATTTGTTCTTGCAGGGTGTTTTTAGATCAATTTCATTTCTACAACGTGTGTTTGTTTCCAACAATCAATTTCATTTCTGCAACATGTGTTTGTTTCCAATAATCAATTTCATTTCTGTAATGTGTGTTTGTTTCCAACAATCAATTTCATTTTTGTAATGCGTGTTTGTTTCTAGCAATCAATTTCATTTTTGTAATGTATGTTTATTTCTAGTAATCAATTTCATTTCTACAACGTGTGTTTGTTTCCAGCAATCTTTTTCATTTTTTCAAAGTGTGTTTACTTCTAGCAATTCACATAGTTTGATTCTAATAAGGTTTTAACCAAAAAATTTGTAAGACATTAAACCCCCCCCCCCCAAAAAAAAACCAAAAAAAAAATACAAATACCTCCATTTAATTACTAAATCGCTATGATTCCTCTTGTTGCATATAGCTTTAGACACAGCCCTAGTTAAATATGACATCAACAAAAAGTTGATTAAATGAAGGGAATGATGACACCCATCATTTTTGGTTCCATTTCCAGGAACACTAGTCAAAATTTTCTAATTAGGTGTCAACAAGTGCAACAATCATTCATTTAGTAATTAAAGAAATCTTCCCTAATTTATGAGTAGACCACGAGATTCCAAGGGTAGATTTCTCCCTAAAATATTTGAACAATAAATTCCATCATCCTCTAGTTTAAGAAAGGATGTTGAGTAAGAATTTGAGGCACCATTATCTCCTACAAGACAAGAAGAAAAATTACCAGTTTTGGAATCTTTGGATCAGTCACCAGAACCAAGTAAACCTTAGGAAGGAGGATTATTCCTCAAGATCCATTGAGGGAAAGTTTTGATTCTCAATTGAGTTGTCAACCTCCTACTCCTGACTTTTCACCATCCCTAAAACATACCATATACCACATTGATTGGGAGAAGGGACTAAAAAATACTAGAGAGATGGCATGAGAAGCTGGAAGAGAACCTGAGAGAACATTTACCTGTCCCATTCAGATCAAGGATCATGAAACCACTATGAAAAACATTTCACCTGCACACTTGCCCACATTTAGAGGAATGCCATCTAAGGATCTTGACCAATTTCTATTCAAGTTTAAAGTACTATGTTAGACTTATGATTACAAAATAGATAATCAAAAATTGAAGTTGTTTCTATCTACCCTAAAGGATGTAGCAATGAGGTGGTTTATATGATATACATCTAATTCTATTACCAATTGGAAGCAAATGGAAACTGTCGTCCTAGACAAATATCAAGATTATTGTAGAGGAAGAAACTGAAAGGAATAATTTTTCAAAATCAAACAGGAAGAAGATGAGAATATAGAAGATTATTTGGACAGATTGTTCTTTGTGTGTAAAATATGTGGATTTGTACTTAAAGAAGATTTAAATAAAACCATTTTCTTAAAGGTTTGTATGATGAATCTAGGGAAACCCTTGATTTAATTGGTGGAGGAAAGATTGCTCAATTAAGAATGGATGAAATCATAGAGATTTGTAGAAACTATTCAAGGACAAGGGGTGGACCTAGAAAAGGGAAAATGATTAAAAATTTGAATCCAAATATGAAAAAATTGATGGATGAACTGGAAAACTTTAAAATAGACATATTAGTTCATTTAACCTCCACCATGGATGGATTGCAAGCTAAAGCAAATGCCAACTTGAACCATTAGCCATGTATTGTCCTAGATGTAGGAAGAAGCATGCAATATGAAAATGTCCTTTAGATAAAATAGAAGTATGTCTTGTCTATGAATCTAAAGAACATGATACTCATGCTTGTTCTCTTCTTCTACTCATAAAAAATCAGCTCAAACAAACCAATACATCATCCACCACAAAAGAATTAAATTTTGTTCAGAGACAACCTAACCAAGGACAGTTTATGCCAAGACCAACTCCTAATCCCTGGATGATACGATGGGTAGCTCAAACAGTACCACAAAGTTGGGGACAACCACCTTGGACCCCTCAACCTACATGGCATCCTCAGGATTGGGCAAGTCAATCTTGGTATACTCAAAGACATTAGCAACCTTGGACTGGTCAAGGAAATCCTTATGCCTGGCCACAACCTAGATGGGGCCCTAATAATTATGTGCAAGGGAAAACATATCCAAATCAGAGCCAACAAGCCATAATGGGACCTCTAGCACAAAATCCATAGGTTGAAAACATAGTCCAAACACAAATTCCAACACAACTAGTAGTAAATCCAAGAAATAAGTAAACAACTCTTGTATACAAAATAGAACCAAAAAAATTAGTTGATTTAAATACAATGGATTGTAAAAACACTCAAACAAGATCTGGCAAAATCATTAGTAGTCCACCTATTATAATCACTGAGATAATAGAAGAATCTAAAATCCCTAGCATAGTTACACCTAAGGAAGATGATAAAGAAAAAGATAAGGAACTAGAAAGTAATTCTACTAAGATTCCATTTCCAAAAAGACTTAAAGAAACCATAGAACTTAAGGAATCTAAATTGGTGTAAGAACTAAGAAGATTGAATATTGAAATACCATTGTTACAAGCAATTAAGGATATTATAGAGTTGAACAAGTTAATCAAATTGTTATGTTTCAAAAAACCCAGAAGGAAGAAGTAGTACCCCAAGACTACTCAAGTAGATGGGAAAATTGCTCATTTATTAGTAGGGAAACTCTTACTACCTAAATATGGAGATCCTGGAAGCCCTGTTATTTTTGTTTCCATAGTGAATAAGGATATACATAATGTTTTGATTAATTTGGGGACAGTTATCAATGTAATGAAAATGGACACTTTGAAAATGTTAACATTAATAGGCATACAACCTACTAATACCATATTATAGATGGCAGATCAGTTTGTAGATAAACCAAAAGGAGTTATTGAATATATGGCAGTAATGGTGGAATCATGGGAATATCCAGTTGACTTCTTTATATTGCAGCCAAAAGGAAAAACACTTGGTTATCCCATTATTTTGGGGAGACCATGGTTAGCTATAGTTGATGCCTTAATTGATTGAAAATCAGGTGATATGACTATTTAAAATGGTAATAATTCTAAGCACATTTCATTATATCCCTCTGCACAACCTTTCATTAATAATCAAGCAAATTATGGGTTGATAATCTTGATATTAATGAGCAAAATCTGTCTTCTTTGGCTATAATAACATTGCAAGATCATGTATGAGAAATAGATGATATGGTTAATCCTTCATTAAATTAACATCAATTGTCATTAGAGTAGTTAGGATTAGTTCTAGAAACATCATATTTAGCTCCAAAACCTTCACAGTTAGCTCCAAAACCTTCACAGTTAGTTTTGAAACCATCACATTTAATTTTGGAACCTACACAGTTAGTTCTGAAACCACACCAATTTTTTTCAAATGAAGATAAATTTGCTCTAGAGGAACGTGATTTATCTTTGGAAAAGGAAGGATCTGTTGCATCAGCTTTATAGATATCAAGAGATGGTGAAGAATTTTTGGAAAATAGCAGTAACGAGGAATTTGATCTACAACAAGATAAGTATCATAACTCTTCTTGTTGTCTTTTGTCCATCATTCTGCCTCTAGGAACATTTGGAGATGTTGCTACATATCATATGTTGTTACCACATGCCTATCCATTAAACACCTCAATGGAACCTCTTCAACAAATCAGTTCATCATATCCTAAAACCAAACATGTTGAGATTCAACTAGGAATTTTTTTGAATATTAATAGATGGTTAAATAATGATGAAGAAGCCAAACTATTTGATGTTCTAAAAGATCACACTAAAGCTTTTAATTGGGACTAAAGAGATATGAAGGGAATTCATCCAAGTATCTACACCCATCACATTTATAATGAAAACATTAGACCAGTTAGGCAACCTCAGAGAAGGATTAATCCAGCCTTAAGGGATATAGTCAAATAAAAAATTGAAAAACTATTACAAGTAGGTTTTATATACCCTATCTTAGATATCCAGTGGGTGTCTCCTCTTGTAATTGTCCCTAAAAAGAATGAAAAATAGAGAAATTGTGTTGACTATAGGGAACTGAACAAAGCTACCCTGAGAGATTATTTTCCCTTACCATTCATAGATCAAGTCTTAGATAACCTTTTAGGTAAATAGTACTTTTCCTTCTTGGATGGATTTAGTGGATACAATCAAATCAGAGTTGCTGCTGAGGATTAGGACAAAACTATATTTACTTGTCCATGGGGTACCTTTGCTTATAGGGTATTTCCATTTGGACTATGTAATGCTCCAACAACCTTTCAGAGAGCTGTATTAGCAATTTTTGTAGACCTAACAAATGACTATGTGGAAGTATACATGGATGACTTTACTGTGTATGGAGATACATTTGATGATGCCTTGAAAAATTTGGACAGAGTATTAACAAGATGTGAACAACATCACTTGTCTCTTAGTCATGAGAAATGTTTGATGATGGTTGATGAAGGGATCATATTAGGGCACCATATTTTAAAAAGAGGAATTTAGGTTGACCAAACAAAAATCAACATTATTTTAGACCTGCCTATTCCTCAAACTCCCACATATATTAAATCATTTTTAGGACATGCTGGATACTATAGGTGCTTTATCAAGGATTTTAGTAAAATTGTTGCCCCCATGTTTAAATTACTTACCAAGGACTGTGAATTTCTTTGGGATGAATAGTGTCAACATGCTTTTGAATAAATTAAAGATAAATTAGTAACTTCCCCAATATTGCAAGGACCTAATTGGGAGAAATCTTTTCATATCAAAACTGATGTCTCAAATACCTCAATTGGTGTAGTTTTGGGACAAAAAGATGAAGAAGGAAGAGTGTATGTTATTTACTATCTCAGTAAAAATATTACTCCCACTGAAAGAAATTATACTACCACTAAACAAGAATTTTTGGCTGTGATCTATGCGATCAATAAATTTAGACATTACATTACAGGGTACAAAATATTTATACATGCAGATCATTCAACAATTAAATATTTAATGAACAAACTAGTGGTTGGAGGAAGAATAATTATATGGTTATTAATTTTACAAGAATTTGATATTACCATTATAGATAATCTAAAAAAATCTAATATGGTAGATGATTTCTTGTCAAAATTGACCAATATAGGGGAGCAGGATCCAGTCAAGGATAACTTTCCAGATGAACAATTGTTTGTTATTTTAGGTAACACACCATGGTTTGATAACATGACAAATTATCTTGCAATAGGAAATTTTCCTCCTTATTTCACTAAAAAACAAATAAATAAGTTAATCAAAACTAGTGCACAATTCAAATGGTTAAATGGAATACTATTTAAATGTGGTCCTAATTTGGTTTTACGTAGGTGTGTAAGAGAAGATGAAATTTTTGACATCCTCTGGGCATGTCATGACAAACCAAGTGGAGGACACTATTCAATGAAAATAATAGCTCACAAGATACTTGGCACTGGTTACTATTGGCCATCTTTGTACAAAGATGTGAAGAGATATATCAGGCGGTGTGATCCTTGTCAAAGGATGGGATAGCCAACCATTACCAATGAAATGCCTCTGCAACCACAAGTAGTGATTGAACCATTTGAGAGATGGGTATTGGAATTTGTTGGACCTTTTAATCCTCCTTCACAAAGGAAAGAGCACATTCTCATGTGTACTGATTATGTAAAAAAATGGGTAAAAGTGCAAGCTTTAATAAATGCCACTGAAGAAGCAGTTGCTGATTTCCTTTAGCATAGAATTATGGTAAAGTTTAGAGCACCAAGAAGCTTAGTTTCAGACTAGGGACCATAATTTATGTCTAATATGATTTAGGATTTCACAATGTATTATCAGATCAATCATAGGAAGTCATCTCCCTATCACCCGCAAGCAAATGGACAAGTTGAAGTAACAAATAGAGAATTAGAAAAAATCCTCACTAAAATAGTTGAAGCTGAAAGAAGAGATTGGGTAAAAAGACTACTTGAAGCTATCTGGGCTTACAATACAACTTGGAAAACCACAATTGGGTTTTCACCATATGGTTAGTCTATAGGAAAAAGCCCTTGTTGCCTATTGAGTTTGAACTATAGACATTGAGGACAACAACTAAGGTGAGAATTGAATTGGATATAGCTCGAAAGGAGCAAATCCTTTAACTCAATGAATTAGATGAATTCAAAATGGAAGCAATTCACTAGATAGAGATAATCCAAGGTCAAAGGAAATAATGGAATGATTCACATATCAAGGAAAGACAATTCAAAGTAGGAGACTAGGCATTGTTGTTTGATTCTAAGTACCAACAATTCAAATGTAAATTAAGAACTAGATGGTTGGGACCTTACTAGATCAAACAGATATTTGATAATGGTTCTATCCATTTACTTCCCATTGATGGTAGTAGAAGAATACTCTTGGTTAATGGACATAGGCTAAAACTTTATAAGAAGCCTCCTACTAAGGATGAATTCTTGAATCAGATTGAAGCAAACAAAGAATTTGATCATATGAAAGAACCCAGTTCTTTCAAAATGATCAAATAATCAAATAAAGAGATATAAAATAAAGGGAAGAGAATGAAAACTAGTAAATGGCGTTCTCTCCCCCCCCCCAACCAACCACAAAAAAAAAAAGAATTAAAACTAGTAAATGGCATTCTCTTCTTCTTCAAAAAAAAACCTTCTTAAATAAGTAGCTAATTCAAATAAAACTTTTTCTTAAATTCTAACTATTTTCTAATCATATTTTCAAGAATGTTGAGTCAACATAATGGAGGGATTACATCATCAAGGATGGTAATTATGTTTTCAACTTGTTAAAGGTTTAATGAAAGTTTGCATGTGTGATTAGACTTGATTTACAAAGGTTAGTATGTTGAGTCATCTATTATACATCATGGTTAAATGTGCAAAATCATGAGAAGGATATTGATGATGGAATGAGTTGGTAGATAGTCATAAAGACTCATTCTTATGATTGGATCAACAAAGTAAAAGTTAGCTATAGAAAAATTTCAAAAGAGACATAGTGAGTTAACTCCATCAATTATGTAGCTAAGTACAGTAGTTCTGCAACCAAAATCATTAAATTCTATAGCTGAGTACATTAATTCCACAACTAAATTCACCAGATCAACAACTGAATCTACTAGTTTCACAACCAAAATCATCAGTTTTGCTGAGACAAGAAGCAATTTTTAGGTAACCTATGAAAGATTCAAAGAAGAACAAGTCATGGGAATCAAAAAGAAGTCAGAACTAGACAATGATACCCAACTCCTTGCAGATGATGAAGTGGCAACCATCTTTTAGCAGGCAAGATGGTTGGATTTTTTGAGGACGTTTCCAAAATACAATGATGAGTTAGGAAGAGAATTTGTTATTAATTTAGAACAAATAAGGAAAAAAATTTGAAAGGTTTTTATTCCTTTTTTTGTGAATATAATAAGTGAAATATATGAAATACCAATAGTGCATGTCCCAAACCCTATTAAGGGAACATTAAAAGACCTGGCTGAAATCCTATGAAAAGTAGAAGAAGTTGAACCCCAATATATTTATAATACAAAAGAAGTCATCAAAGGAGTTAAAAGGGCCAGCCTGCCCAAACCCTTTGATAGAGTAGCATTCTGGATAGTCAAATATTTAACCTGTGATGGATAGTTTGGGACACTAGGGAAAGAAGTCCTCAAAATCCTTATACACCTTAGATATGGAGCCAAAAAAATAGAATATAGAGTAAACCTTCCAGGGTTTCTTTTTGACTCCATCCATGCAATGGCCCAGATGTATTCTTGGGGTGTAGAAATAATCAGACATCATGGGTTAGTGCATTTAGTATGTCAGCACCATTTTCTTTCAAAGAAAAATGGGGAAGAAATGTGGGACAAATTTCTTGGCAAATCTGGGCAAAACCCTAGTATTTCCAGAAGAACAATATCAACTCCTCCTGCCCCTTCAGTTCATTTGAAAACTAATACCATTGCTAATGAAAAAAAAAAGACTAGGGGAAGAGGAAGTATCAAAAAGAAGAAAATCTAAGAGAAAAGTTAAAATTGCAGACCCTATTTTACCTTCTCAAGAAATTTCTTCTTCTATAGAAGCTATAGAAGAACTGATACCTATCTCTGATAGTGATAGTTCACCTAGGCCTGAGCAAAAGGTGAAAACTAGAAGAAGTTATAAGAGAAGACCTATGTCTGAACATTTTTAGACTCTTCAAGAAAGAAAATGTCATAAAAAGTCTAAAGAAAGTTTAGAGGAGCTGGAAGAACAAGAAAGGATGGATATTGAAGCTAATGATATTTTGGATAGCATGGCCATGACTCTTCCTGGACCAAGCCAAATAGAAAAGGAAAAAGGAGATGAAAGATTTGAGGGGCCAATTTTCCAAGAAATGGGTGAGACAATAGCACCATCACATATAGAAGATGAACAAGATGCTGAGATAGCAGCACCGTCATATGTAGAAGATGAATAGGCATCTTGGAGAAGAAAGGGGAAATCCCCTATGGTGGAAGAAGAATGTTTAACTCCTCAAGAAATTTTAGAAAAAGAACATAACCAATAGATTAAACGGCTCTATTTTTGTCCAGAGTAGAACTCATTATCAAATAGAAGGATGAGGAATTAAACTTCCTCAAACTCAAGTTAGAACAAAAGGAAATGCTCCTTATAGAATTAACAAACTAGTTCACAGCTAATAATGAGAAATTAATAGAAACTAAATGGCAACTAGTGGAAAATGAGGAAAAATATACAAGATAGACCTCTGTGTCAATAGTCTCTGCATAGACTGAATTAACTTATCTGCCACTCAAATAGTTATGAGATGACACATGTAGAGAACTCAGTGAAATCAAAGCATCCAATACAGACTTGAAAGGCAAACTGGCAGAAGAAGAAAAGGTAAGGAAGGAATGGGAAGACAAATTTTACAAGGAGGAAAATGATAAGTATAAATGTCTTATGAAAATCCAAATAGTTTGTATGATGAGTGAAAAGCTACTTGCATGCAGAAGACCTTCTCCTATTTAGCATGTTTTTAGAAGAACAATTCATTCGCTGGCAGTTAGCAAGGATATCATGTGGCCTTCTACATGAAATAAAAGATGAAGATAATTTCTTGATTGCCTACTCCTTAGCTAATACAGAATAGAAAAACATTCTTTATGAATTTTACCTCTGCAATTTTATGCTAGAAAGAAATACAGGTTTTATGATCAATTTGTATGTAGGATAAAGACATCTTAATGCATTTGTCTCTATTCTTTAAAATTAGATTGCATGGAAAGAAAGGGAGTTAGATAATTAGTCAAAGGCGAGTTCATTCGGTCTCTGTATGAGAATTCATTATGGAAATCCATCTGCCTTTGCTACATATTTCCAATCCCATGCATTTAATGATAAATTCAAGGGACCTTATCTTTTCAGTTTATAGCAAAGCATGGATATCTTCACCTCTTATGAAAGGACAAATTTTGATAATATCTATGATGCATTTTTAAAAAGATGGGAATTTCTCTTGATGGCATTGAAAATAAGGGAAGTAATATCCCCTTCAAATTTGATCTGGCATTTAGAAAGGGCAAAAGTTTTATGCACAATCATTCCCTGGATTAATCAAATTCCCCTAAACATATGGATAGGAATGCAAACAAGGCCACCTCTACTTCTCACTCCCATATCTCCTTGGCAAAATATAGAACCTCAACCTCCCACTCAATTTGAGGAATGGAAAAGAAAAGTAGAAGCAGGAGCAGGGTATAGTACTTTTAAGTCAAAACATTGGGATATTTAGTTTTAGTGATTTGATCTAAGCAATAAAATAGAATGTAGGATATACAATCCCAAAATTGAAGAATGAAGTTTGTAAAGGGCCTTAAAAACAAGTAAGTGTGGGGGAAATGATGAGGCCAAGATATGCCCAATAACTGTATAATAAATGACCTCATCTTACTCTCTCTTTCTATTAAGTTTGATTGCATTTTGTAACTTTTATTTTGATCTGAGATGAGTTAGGATGTGATTATCCATCTTTTGTTGATTGTGATTCTAACATTTTAACAGACCTATAATTCCTAACAAGTGTGTTGGAAAATTCTAGTTTTGCAATAAAATAGGTCATCATCAGGCTAAAGAACAAATATGAAGCAGATTGCATGTTTTGGAAGCATTGGACTTAATTCAGATTAGTTTTAGAACCTACAAAATCTGTTCTAGAATCATCATAGTTAGTTCTGAAACCTGTAGAATCTATTCCAAAACCATCACAATTAGTTCTGGAACTCCACCACACTATTTCAAGTCATCACATTTTCAGACTTAGCTCTAGAACTCTATATTTAGCTCCAGTAATCTTATGGATAAACTATAGAACTTTTGTGGCTAGATATGGAACTGATGAGGATCTATTCCAAACAGTTGGTGATTTATCGGATCAATGATCCCATTAAATTAGGAATAGATTCCCAAATTTTTGAACTTGAAGAATCAAGACATTTATCACACAATTGGACATCCAACCACATCTTGATTCAGCATTTATTCTGGGTGTGATTTAGTTCCATCATATCTATGAAGCAGTTACAACAATCAATGCGCCACAAGTAGAAGAATATATAAAGACTTAGGAATTTAGTAGAGAGGGATATATATATATATATATAGAAAATCATTAAAGAATAGAGAGATAAGGATAGATTAGTACATTTTATAATACAAAACATTTTATCAATTAAATAGCCATTTCTATTTTGAAATCAAATTAAATCATTCAATCTTATTTCTAGGCGGAGCAAGGGCTCACTCCTCCGAAGAACCAGGATCTTCATTTTTGTCGATATTTATATTTCTATTTGCAAAAGTAACTAGGTAATTCTATTAAATTTATAAATGCTTCCAACTCCTTACAGTTAAGATTTGTTGTAAATTTGTTCTTATAGGGTGTTTTTAGATCAATTCAATTTCTACAATGTGTGTTTGTTTCTAGCAATCAATTTCATTTCTACAACGTGTGTTTGTTTCCAGCAATCAATTTCATTTTTGCAATGTGTGTTTATTTTCAGCATTCAATTTTATTTCTATAACGTGTGTTTGTTTCCAATAATCAATTTCATTTATGCAATGTGTATTTTTTTTCAGCAATCAATTTCATTTCTACAACATGTGTTTATTTCCAGCAATCTATTTCATTTCTGCAAAGTGTGTTTACTTCTAGCAATTCACATAGTTTGATTCCAATAAGGTTTTAACCATGAAATCCATAATACATTAAAAAACCCCCCTCCATTCAATTACTAAATCTCTACGATTGCTCTTGTTGCATATAGCTTTAGACACATCCTTGGTTAAATATGACATCAACAAAAAGTTGATTTAATGAAGGGAATGATGACACCCTTTCTCTTGGCATTGGTATCGGTTTGGTTGCTTGGTTTAGAGGAAGATGTCTCATTGGTTTTGTACGTAGAATTTTTGTTTTTTAATTTTAACTTTCCTTCATCAATGGCTCTATTTTATAGCTTACACACCATGGTAAAAGCTTTGTCAAAGGTTCTAAATCTATGAACATGTAATGTAGAAAATATGTGTTTGGCACATGCCTGAGAAGTTAATTTATTAGGCTTCTCCAATGAGATATAAAATCAACAATAGATTCGTCATCAAATGTCTAGATAGAGTAAATATTTGTGATGGAAACTTTCCTGGAGATGTTTATTAAAAAGTGATCCAAGAAGGTTTGGGCCAGATGGGTGAAGGAGAAGAGAGAGTGTTTGGTTGTGGCACTATACCAATCCAATGCTAGACTAGATAGGGACATGGGGAAGGTACGAAGAAGGAGGGCATCATCACAAGCAATCAAATAAAATGCATTCCTAAATTCCCTAAGGTGCTATTGGGGATCCTCCTTACTTTGAAATTTAGAAAACTTGGGAATTCCCCACTAAGAAGGATATGGTCTGATAGGGAAAGATGGGTGAATGGGTTCATTGCAAATCTGGTCAAATGATAAGATGTTGTGAGCACTAGAGATGGATAACTCTAAGGTAGTCATTTTATCCATGAGCATTTTCATTAGATCCATTTGGGGTTGTGTGCCTAAAAATTTATGAGGTGCATATTATTGTGGTGGTTGGGTGACACATTGATAATTGATAGGAGGTTAAGGAGCTACCATATATTGATATGCAGACATAAGTAGTTGGATGGAAGTTATGTAAGGGTAGGTGGATGCAATTGGTTGGGTAGTGGGTATAGGTACATGTCCTTATGGATTAGGGATATAACCTAGGTTTGGTGCAATATGCACCTATTGGGTAGGAGTGGTGATTAGGTTGGTGATCAAAGGAGGAGTGGTGACCTTTGTACTGATTGGTGGTAGGGTAGTATAGACACCATAATATTTTGAAGTGGGGTAGTGGTTAGTGGATTAGGGGTAACCAAAGGACGGTTGGTAATGCTAGTGGTAGGTACTCCCATGGTGAGGGGAGTATAGGTGGCTAGTGGTTGGGTTAATCCTAAGTTAGAAAAGTTGTTGGTGGGGGTGGAATGTATAAGGGTATTTGTAGGTTAGGTAGGTTGGTTTTCCATAATAGTATCAAAGGGATTATCGGTAGATGAAGAAGCTTGGGTAGTTAATGGTTGGGTGGTGGCTTTGGAAATAAAAGTATTTCTCATCAGGTGGAAAGGCATGCCACAAGGTGGGTCCATAGGTGGAACTAAGGTAGGGGTACGATGAGGCATGATGCTACGATAATGCTAAAGGGCCCTAGGATTATTGTCTAAGAAGGTGGAAAAGTTTGTATCTCCTTAGGGAACTTCTTGAGGGAAATAATGACATCCTAAAGGATGATGAGAGTTTTCTAGTTCAGAAATGTACTCTATGGATGAGGAGGTAGGAGAGGTTGATTGGTTTGGTGATGGGTTTTGTTCTGCTAGGTTCTTTCATTGTTGATGAGTTAGAACCATCCAAGATATGGGAAATAAAATACACAAACAATCTCACCACTTAAACAAAGAGAAGGCAAAAAATGAGAAAGGAAAGCAATCACACACTAAAAAGGATGTTAAGTCCTAAATTTATTTTTAATCTCTCTTTTGGCTTATGTCTTAAGATTTTAATAAATTGTGTGACTAAAATTGGTTTGTAGAGCGGGTACTAGAAAATAAATTTATGGATGGTTTTAGGTTATGTTTAGGCTCTCAAAAGGATCTATATTGGAAATAAATACATGGCTTGGTATTGGGGCCTACCCCCTCACTTCACATACCATAGTGATAAGGGTGTCAAGTGTTTAACCAATAAATACCAATTTCTATAGTTTATACTCAACTAGAGAGCTGGGTTTTTTTCTCCCCTTGGTAATGACCTCCAAGTAGGATTGCCAAAAAAGGGTAAGGTGACTGATAGGTTATGAAATCCTAGTTGAGCCTTGTCTCAAGTTATTTAATGTTTGATTTATGTAGGTTATTTTGTTTAGTGTGTGTAACAAAAGTGATGATATAATTGAATTACTTTAATTTAATTTAACTAAGTGAGCTAAAATTGCAAGCAACCAATGGATGCACTCAATTTTAAGCCCAAAAGAAACTTTGAAGTCATTTATGAGAATATAATAGAGAGAAGAACATATAGGTGAAAACAAAATAAACCCAAGTAGAGACTCAAGGGTCCCATTGGGCATGCTAGAATGTTTCAATAAATTTTAGCTTATATTTTGAAAAAAGAAGAAGAAGAAACTAGATACTGGTATGATTAAAAAACTTGTTTGATTGTGCATGTGTTGAATTAGATGATTGTGAAGAGATCCTATTTGGTTTGGGAGGATGAATTGTAGATAAGAAAAAACTAAAGAAAATGGTTGGTTAGATAGATAGTTGGGTGGATTGCTTAGTGCTAACTAGATCTTGAAAGCAAGAGCTTCCTTAGGGGCTATCAATCCACATGTTTTAAATAATTAATTTTATAAAATATAATATAAGGTACTTGCATCAATAATCATAGGGTAATGAAATTGGACACAATAAATGATTGATAAAGAAGTAGAATAAAATGACAAATATATAAATAAGTGGGTCAATAGTAATACTAAACATATCAAGTGTGCTTCAAAAAATAGGTTGAGAATCTGTGAATAGGCAGACAAAAAGAAAGTGGGATTTGGTTGAGGGTAAGTAGGTGAAAATAACTTGCTATTATTTCTTGCCACAGTGATCGCCAACAGTTTGTGTGACCATCGGTAGTTAAGGTGGTCATTATAGGTCGAGGTGATCATTAGTAGTTAGATAGACCATCGACAATTAGAATGACCATTGATGGTTACTGTGTGTTGGGCTTGGGTGGTAAAATGTCAGATTGATGAGATCACAAAAGGTAATTTTGGGAAATTATTTTGTGCTAGGCTAATTATGAAATGCAAATAAAGTAATTTAATAATGAAAATCAAATACTTAGCTTGAAAAAGGTTGGTTAGATGAATGGTTGAAGTGATTGAATTGTTGGTGGAGTCTAGCATGATTTTGATAGAGTAATGGTACTTAGTTATTAATCGAGGGGTGGTAGCAAGTTGGCTCTCTATCATGATGGATAGATCACTATATTATTGAAAAAACATCTACAAAAGAAGCTCTAGATGCAAAATCTCTTGAAGTTCTAGATGGATCCCTTTTCACTTCCTTATCCTCTCTTCTTATAGGCAATGAAGGAGAGGTACAATAAGATGTTAACAAGGGGGCCAACTTGATGTCTAATTTTAACCTCATCATGCATGGGATTTCACACAAATTAGACATTATAATTATAGAAAATCAATTCAGAGTTAAGGGTGAATTAAGTTGGTCTAGATGGTAGAGCCTAACCATCAATGGTCAAGGTGATCATCGATGGTCACCATGGCTGTTGGTGGTCAAGGGTCAAAGGCAGGGTTAGTTAAAAGGTAGGTTTTATCTAGGTCAATTAACTTAAGTTAGGCCTAGTTCTCATTCAAAAGGCCAATGGTTGGGCCCAATGGGGTCCTGAGGTAGTTCAGGGGGTTTATAATATTTGGAACCATTGTGTGCAAATTTTTAGTGTTTACATCAATTATAGCTTCCACATGTTATTGGGGTCTCTTTTATGCCTTAATGTAACTTGATCAACTATCATGTCTTCTTGAAATTCCTCATATCCACCTTGATGAATGTCACACCTCGAGATGATAGGATCTTCATCATATGCTATAAGGACACCTTAAACTTATTCACTCACACCTTCCCCATGTTCTCTAGTTAAGACAACTACTTCAACTTCCTTCATGAAATCAAGACATAACTTACTTAGAGGGCTATCATTTAGGTCCTTTTATTTTCAAAAAGAAATTGGCTCATCATTATCAAGGAATCAATGAAGTTCGCTCTAACAACTTACCTCTCCTTGATCATGGGAATCAATGCCTCTAAGTGAAAACTCATCTTATTCTTGTTTAGAATCAGACCCATGATAATTTAACTAATTTTACTCCTTTTTTTATGTTGAAAGGAAGCTCCTGTATCTAACTAAGACTTTGTTCATACCACCGAATACATGCTTCACTAGAAAGGATTTAATTCTCTTCATCTAGATGTTCCTTCTCTTCTTATCCATTTGATACATCCTGAGGAATTTTCAATTGCACCTCTACTATAGCCACCACTTAAACATCTTCATCATATATTTCTTGAGGATAATTTATATCTACAACTAAAATTTTAAGCTCTTCATCATGTTTACTTGAAGAGTTAGTCTATCCACTTGGATGCTCCTCATCTTCTCTCCATACAAAAAGGCCTCTAATGCAAAGGGATATGGTGGGAGGGTAAGGGGTTAAAACTAATGGAGTAGGGGTATAATATTCATTATCAAATGGAAAGTGACTCATTAAGGGCTCCCCTTCACTTGCCTTCCATTTAATGGGCCATCCTTTAAAAAGAGAGATGGTGGGAGGGAAAAATGGTTCATTTGGTAAAGTTAGATGGATATGCTCATGAATTGGTTTGGAGTTTGAAGGAGTAATCTTCTAACTTGAAAAATTGGGGGTAATGGGCTCATTTAGGAGCTCTTAGGGAAGAGTAAAAGAGGCTTTTGCTAAATTTTATTTATTTTCCTCTTTCCATTTATCAATCATCATATCAAATTCTGATATACCTTCATCCTTATGAATAATTCCAACTTGAGGAGTGGATTAGGGGTTCAAGAAACTTAGAAACTATCTTTATTTAGATTCTATAACTTTATCCCTCTCTTGATTTTTAATTGGAATATGATGAGTGGGTGAGAATATTGTAAACTTCCTTGGTTGAGGAGTTTGATAAACTTGAGGAAATAAGTTTCCAAAATTTTGCCCTTCTTGATCAATTACTGCAAGCTTGGCCTTGATATCACTAATAATTTGGGATAGGATAAGATCAAGAGAAGGTTGAATTAGAGCAAAAAAAGGTATATAGATCTAATGGCATGCTTGTAAATGTTGGTATGAAGGTTGACAAGCTTGGTAAGGTTATTGAGGAAGAAAGGAAGGATACCATCCTTTGAGGTAAGGCTAGTTAGATGCATAATTAGAGACATATGAGGGGAAAGTGGGATAATTATAGGGATGTTATGGCTCTTCATAAGGTTAATATGGATCAATAACTTGGACCAAGTTGAAACCTACTTCAAACATAGCCATGAAACTTCATTTGGAAATTTTAAAAAACAAAAGGGAATTGCTTATGACTAATACCTCAACTGCCAAAACCAATTGAATGAAATTAGAGTCACCATTGATGATTTTATAAATATCTCTAAATGCTAATGTATTGAAGGACAACAAAAATAATCATTTCATATATGAGGTTATTTGATTACTTGTCCCATCAAGCATGTCATAAATTATTGCCACTTTTAGTTCCACCCTTTGAGGAGGTGTTTCAGGTCTCCTCACTTAACTAAAAAATTGAAAACACTCTTAGGTTGTGGGTGACCTAAATGGTGGAGTGAATATCTAAGGAGGGCTGGCTCACTTGATGCTACACCTAAGACTAACATTATACCTAATCAACTAAAAATAAAATGGAGAGAGATAAACTTAACTTGAAATTAAAATAGGTGATACACAAAATATCTTGACCATTAAAACTTAATTACAAGTGCATAAATTAATAATAGAACTAGCTTAACACTTCACAACTCGTAATATGATCCTCGTACATCAATATTTTATAGAGAGGCTAGAGATTTAATGCAAGACTAGGAGGGAGGAAAGATATCGACTAATAATCAATGCATGAACCATATATGACACTAACTATAACTTTAAAAAGTGAATTCAAACTACATATAAGTGAGAAAATAGGACAAAAGATAAGAACTAAATCATCACATAATAAGATCAACCATTCATGAATACACAATCATAGAAGAAGGTAAAAATTAGTCATGTATTAATTTAAAGGGAATACAAAAGGAGCAAGGCTTTGCCATACTCATGTGGAGGATGATTTCAAATTCACTTGCAAGAGTACATATAAGATAATAGAGAGAAGAGAGAGAAGGTGGATGTCTAGGAGGCTCATGATAACTCTCATACAATCAGTTACAACATCAAATAACTCAAGACAAAATAGTCCTTTATTCCACTTTTACTTACATTGGATTTGGTTGATAATGGCTTCATAAAAGGTGGCATAGGAGTTTCTTAGCCTTCTATGACTCATCATGTCTTCTTGAAACTAACCTCTCTTCTTGATATAAGAGATACAAGTTGACACTTATCTCTATACGGTATTAACTATCCCATGTTTTCATTCTGGGAAAGAAATAGGCATTCTTAATCATGAATTAGTAGTTATAAACCATGTTTAGTTTGCATTCATTTCCCACTCACAACCTCATAATCCATACTTGGTTTCTATTTCCCATTGAATGTGTATTTCATACATGGAGAATGAGAATTTCAGCCTAGATTTCTCCACCACCATCTTCTCTACCATAATATCTCCCAAACATATTAGATAATTTTCATAACTATTGAGCCAGTCAGGTAGGATGTCTTCTTGATGAATAGATACCCATAAAATTTGATCTACTACATTATTCTGAGGACAATTGATAGCTATTCAAGGTTTCTATCTTCACACACTTCACTTGGATATGGATCTTAGGAAATTTTATTGTCTTCATGCTTCACAAAACCTTTTACTCATCTTTTGGGCATCTTGCCTTTGTGAAAATCATCACTGAGCTTTGTGTAGTTTTTCAAAGTTTTATTAAGACCTTTATCTTTCATATTTTTTCTTGTAGCGTTCACACAAAATTATGATGTAATCTTTGTAAAAATAATATTCTTTTTCTTCATGACCTTTACTATCACATATTTTATCAGAATAATTGTTTTGAAGACCTAAACCCTTTACATAAATTATCACTGAGCTTTCATGAAAAATATTTGACATAACCTGCATGAAAGTGACTTTTTCTCTCTTCTTCATGACTTTTATTCAAAAAAAATATTTTAAACAATTGTTTATAATACCTAAGCCTTTTTCTTCATCAAAATTACTTTCACACAAAATTTTTGATGCAAGTCTTAACATTTTTCCCCAAGACCTAAAAGACTTAGATAATTCTTGTGAAGTCTTTGAAACTTGTGTAGACTCTCATTCGTGCAAAATATTTGACTAATCATTTTGACAAAAAATGTAAAGACTATTCTCCTTGAAAAAAATTTTAAAGGCCAATTTTGAAAATATGCTAAGTCTTTTGCTTTTGACTTATCCCTTTAGAAACAATAGAACTTACATCATTTCCCCTATGTATTGAAAAATCACTCCATGTTTTTGGTTCATTTTACACTACATGTATCATGTTCATAGTCTAAAACCTCTCCAAAACCCAATGACCTACAACTCTACCAATTTTTAGTTGTTCTTGAAGACTACCTAGAGGCTCTATAAACATAAGTCGTAGAAATTGTGTTCACCCTTCTCATGCTCAAAATTTAAATTTGATCACAATTTTATGCCTTCAATATAGACACCATGAAGATGATTTTAGGGGAGTTTATCTAAATAATTTGGAAAGAAATGTACCCCTCCTTATACACAAGTTCTCAAGGCCTCTTGGTGGTTAAAATAACCAATAGGTACCCCAAAGAAAAATCCCCTGAAGAAGGTTGTACAAGGATAAGAAGGATCAAACATGAAGTACCAATTTTAAGGTGTTGTTCCTCCATCAAATTTGGACTCAAATGTTGAGAATATAACATATACTGACTTGGAGAATATTGACTTAGAGGATTTTTATAATAAAATCAATAGGGTACATAAAAATACTATGGTCAAATCATACATGACAATGGGTTAGCACATGTAACTCTATTCCCAACTTTAGTATAGTGTATATAATTAGTATTTATTATATATGAATACAATGACCTTGAAAGAAGAGAGGCCAAGAATTCAAAAGGATAATATATTATATGCTTGTCACCAAAGCATATTGATAGACTAATTTAATTTCTAGAAAGGGAATGATGTGTTGATTTGACTCCTACTTCCACTCACCAATTATGAGAAGATAACACCAATTCTTGTGAAAAATGGGTGAATAAAAAATGGTTGATAAATCATAAACATACAACAACAAGAATACAAAATAATATTTCCCAGTTTGATATCATGAATGAATTCAATGATATGATCACACTCTTACATAGAATAGTGGGAAATTTAGTTGCAAGAAAATTTCAAACTTGGATGTCTAGATATATATGGATTATTAACCAAAGTAAGTAATATATCAATTGGGGACAACTCATCATTGATTAGATCCATAATTAGTTAATGGAAGTTAAAATAACTTTCAAGTTCTACATGACTTATTTTCTTGTCTATGCAGTTGCTAGGAGAAGATTTTATAGTGGGTTTAATTAGGTAGGAGACATTAAGACTTCAAAAATATATGAATTCTATCCTAAAATTACTTTAAAATAAAGTCCACACCACCTTCAAAGAGTAAATGATGCATTCATATAGTATGTGATTCAAAAGTTTGAGCAAGATACCTATAACATGAGGATATCTATAAAGACATCAATAGAGATTACTAAATGGGGAGTTTGGTTTATATAATTTCCCACCTTCACTTATCTACAGATTTATGGATGCATGTTGTCACCATATATGATCCCTTTATGTTGATAATGAGTAGGATTTGATGGAATTGGTGAGATAATTGGTTAAAATCCATAAGTTATTAGTAAATAAACACAAAGTTGGGGTAAAATTTCCTATCTCTATAGACAAATACACATGTGCATCATTGGCTAAAGAAAAATCTATTGAAAATGAGATGACACATGTTACTATGAGGCCATTTGAAAGTATGTCTTCATTTGACATAAGAGGCTTAGTGGAAAGTATTATTAGTTATTCATGTATGCATATGCCTCATTGAAAGGACTATTAGTTGGATTATGATGATGAAATAGATGTGATAATCAAATATTGCTCATGTTTTACAATAAAGTATGTCAATGCATTTGGCATTATGAAAGTCTCAAAGAAGATTATGGATGATGAAGATAGATTGGACCCTAATTTTGAGAAAGAAAGAATTGAATCAGAATAAATACCCAAGGTTGTATAGAACAATAAGGAATCAAATTCTCTTATAATGAGAACCCAAAGTGTGCTTGACAAAACATTAAGATGGTTAAAAAATAAGGGAGTAAATGTTGATAAAGTAATATTTCCATCACCACTAACAAATATTGAATTGAGGAGCTTTCAAAAATAATAACAATGTGAAGTTGGGACATCACAACTAATTGGTTTACGTAAAGACACTATAGAGGTAGAATAAGAGACTAAAATTCAGTCCACTATAGATTGTTTCTCCAATTCATATACCTCTCATGCTAAAAATAAAAAGGTTAAGAGAAAAATATTCTTGTTATCCTAGTATTTTTATTTCTAAATGTGTTCCTCTTAGTAGTCTTACTTAGGCTCATAAACTGGTAGAAAATACTACACAATAATTTCTTCTTATCTGATTCTTCATTGTTTCTTCCATATTCTACTCAACTTGATACTTCTTTGCCTCCATCTCCTCCACAAGATTATGAATTGCCTCTTCAATATTCACCCAAAACTCCAATTGACATAGCATAAAATATAAATTAAGATAATTTTAAAATAAATGAAAATATCACAAACTATTCTCCCTTCTCTTGATATTATAACAAATATTGATGTTGCTCAAGTGAAACAACCTCTTCCTACTGCATGAATTTTTGACTAGTTAGATGAGGTAGTGAAGAAAAAAATAAAATTGTTGATCATGAAGAAATTGACTTCAATACCCTAGCCACTCTGACTTCACAAAAATAAATAAGTTTAAAACTGTATAAATAATAATTACAAATAATAAGGGAAACATGTATGCAGAAGTAATGGTTTCTCCTATGGAAAAGGAAAAAGATAATTTCATTGCCTATAACTATTAAAACTCAAAAATACATTTGGGGAAGGCAAAAAGGGAAGGAATGAAATAAAATGTTCAATCAATAATTGGTACCTTGTTTGAAAATATGGATCATGATAAAATGACCAAAAGGATTAACTTAAATAAAAAGTTGAGTAGTTAACAATAGTTATCTAGAAATTGATCAAACTAATTTAATCTTATTCTTCAATTATTCATCAAATTTATGACACAGAAACACTAAATGTTATTGAATAAATTGGTGATATGGGCAAGGCTATAAAATAATGGTCAGAGAAAATTCTACATCAAGGTGTTAATACCTTTTAGATAATAATGACCATGTATTATAAAATTTAGTCAAAATATGATTAGGCAACTAAAGCAAAATACAAGTATGTTTAAGAGGTAGAGAAATGGGATGAATTACTTCCCAAGTTAGTAGATTTCTCTTATACTTGTCTAGATGACCTCATTCAAGAAAAGGTTATTAAAAAATAATAAGTGGTATACCTCATTGAATTTTTAGGGGCTACCAAATTTGGAATCTACATTGTCAAAGAAAGTATTAAAAAATTCAATGATTCTAAATAAATAAGTGGTGATACTCCTCAAAATGATGGGAGGAATAGGGAAATTGAATTACACATACACAAATAATGATAAAAATGGTTTCTAAGGAAATCATTATCCATCAATTCAAAAAGAATATTGAAGAAATTACGACTCCCAAATCTACATTTGATTACAGGTCAATTAAAAAATGATCAAATATCAAAATAATTTAGATAATCTCAATCTAGTGCTAAAAAAACTTCAAGGAACAACTTAGAAGATGTAAAATATATATTGTAATGCAAAGATGACTTATACATATTCAAATGGTCCAGATGAAGACAAAATGATCAAAATTTTATAAACGTTTGATGAATATCAGAAGAAGAAGCCACAACCAGAGGAAGAGAATATTTAGATTGTCCTTAGTGAAGAAAAATAATTATAGCTCATCATCAAATTTTGACTAGTTTCCTACTTTGAGTTTTTTTGTTTCATTCTCGTAAATTTTCATTTGCACATTTTTATAATACTAATTTACACATTTTAGAGTTCCTTTGTAAATTTTAATTCATGCAAATTTTCCAATGTATTTTTACAATTTTTACAAATTTGCTATTATACTTTTTCAAGTTGTACAAAAATACCAACACATTTTTACAAGTTGTGCAAATTGATTAATGTGTTTTTGAAAGTTTTTAAAATATGCCAATTTTATATTATTTTTTTAAAAGTATTTAAAAGGAAAATAAGGTGGTTACATAGTGTAACCATCAATTTTAGCCTATAAATACAAGTTATAAGCTCATTTTTAAGGGTTCTTGATAGTTAGGTTTTTTATAGCAAAATAGAGAAAGGGGAGATCGTATCTAGAGCTCAAAGAGAATAAATATAAGGAAATTTTTTGAAAAATTTGTGTTAAAAATATCTTCATGGACAATGTATGTGTGTAAATCCATATATATTTGATTTTTTTTCTTTCTAAATGTTGCTAAAATTATAGTTAATTAGTCAAAAAATAGGAATTTCATGTAGAATTTCTTTTTTGAATCTACATTCTTAATTTATGCAAATAGTGAAACAATAGTGGAGTAAAATAATAATTTTACACTTTTTACAAGGAAATACAAGATAGTTTTCATATTCTAGTTATTAGTAATAACCAGCTATTTTGGTTTAAGTTTTATGTTCTTATGAACATATGATGTCTTCCCTATCCATTGAATGAGAGAGGTTTCCTCCTAAAGAAATTACCCACCTTCTTGACATTTATAGTAAGTATTTGAGTTTGTCTCATTAGACCTATTATTTTTGTACTTTTCCAAGCCTATTTATTTTATCACTTTATTTCATATTCATTTTTTGTTACCTTTTTTTACTTTATGGTCAAAATTACTACCCCATTAAAAACCATTTTTTGTTGTGAATAGTTTCCTTTTCTATGTCCTTTTTGGTTTTCAATAACGGTAATTATGCCTACCAATAAGAGAATGACTTTGTCTCATGATTATTGATGGAAAACACCTATTTATACTATTGACAAATTTTCAGCCCAACCATTTTTGGCACACTATGTGGGTCATGTCTTTACAACTCTCATGCAACCCACACTTAAGGATATTAGTCTATATGATTACCATCAAATCAAGGATTAATTTATGAAAATGAACTATATTTGGAATAGTTTTCACAATTGGATATAATTTAACACATCAAATAACTTGCTTGTGATTCTGATGAAGTTTTAGTAACTCAAATTCAAATTATTCTGATAATTTTAAATAAAGAGTTAGATCATGTAAAAAGAGTAGAAATAATATTGCATGTAGAGAGGACCACAAGATCAACATGTAGTTTGAAAAAAATAGAATTCATTTATGACCATTTTGGCTATTTATAATCTTGATCATTAACCTGGTTTGAACTAGATAGAAACTACAGAAGAAGACATCACTTCAAGTCTTCAACAACTATCATGGGATAAAAAAATAAGTTACATTAAATTAAATATTATTACCACAGTAATAAACATAGAAGAATATTGTGCTAACATTGTTCAAAGAAAAACTAATTTCTTTTGAAGAAGGCAAGTGAGAAGACAAATGCAAACAATAGTTTATATATCTACTCAAAGACTCTTTAGAGTAAGAATTTATTATAATGACCATTCAAGTAGTCCAAGCATGGGCAATTCATTAGAATATTGATTGGTTAAGTGAGACACAAGAAGAAATTTCATTATATTTAAGAGCATTTACATAGGATAATGTAACTAGTTTAGCACAATTTCATAGAGTTGTTGAAGTATTAGAAGAAGAAGATCATGCCATTTTGGTACAAAGAACTAAAGTACTAACTACATGTAGATTTAAACAAAGGGGACCAACTCAGAGAATTATTCAAGTTGGACTAAATACTTATCAATAATAATTCTTTCAAAACTGGTATAAAAAAGATTCACTAGAGCTAGTTAATCAAATGGTGAAAATTAATCCTTTTAATCAGTTACAAGAAGTTTCCAATTTCAAGTTGAATGCTGAATAAAAAATAAACTAAAAAAATTTAGGCTTCCCATGACTTCTAAGAAAGATAAATAATCATAAGGAGGAAATTTTAGCCATTTTTTGGCCCACATACAAAGTTTTGACTGGATAGTCATGTAGCAGGGTTCCTGTTGAGAGAGTGGTCCAATGGTTGAACAAATGAATAGATGTTCTAGATGGAATGAGTGGAACAGAAAGATATTATAGTGATCATAAATATTTTGAAACACTTTAAGATTTCTTAAAGTATATTTTCTCAAATTATAAGGGGATAGGTTTGTAAAACAAAAAAAAGGTTTTTGAGTAGGCTTCATGGTGAAACCAAGCAGTTTAAGGTCATAAAACAAGTCTGCACAAGATACAAGTTTTCATAGTTCATTTAAGCCTTTAAGGATCAAGAAAAATTTTAGGTATGAGTTCAAAAGAGATTACAGACCTTAAAAAATCTAAGTACAAAACCTTTTTTTGGCTACGTCTTTACTTGGGAATTCTTTAAGCTTTTATTAGGCTAAATCTGAATTCTTTCAAACCTTTTATTTGACTAACTATTCATTATTTCAAGAAATTTGTTTTTGGTTTTTTGGCTGAGTATAGGGAATTGTTTTAGACATTTTGTCTAAAAAAAACTCCTGAAGGGTCATTTTTCAAGGAAAGTCATAGATACATTTTTTGAAGGGTATCTTTCAAGGAAGTTAATCCAAAACAAAAGCTTGAAGGGTCATTTATTCAAATAAAGTGCCCTAAATGAAAATATTGAAGGATAAATTTTCAAGAAAAGTGTCTAAAAAAAACTCCCAAAAGGTCATTTCTTTAGGAAAGCTGGTCCAAAATAAAAACTTGAAGGGTCATTTATTTGACAAAATTATCCCAAGACAAAGTCTTGAAGGTTATTTTTTATAGAAAATGGGCCAATGCAAAAGTTTCAAAGGGTCATTCTTTTGAGAAAGTGTCCAATATAAAAATACCACATATAAAAGTCTAAAGGAAATGATCTGAGGAATTTTTGTTCTAGAAGGGTAATGGTTTTTGTGAAAAATTCAATTTTAGGCTACGGTGAGTAGTTGTTTGAATTCAAAAAGTTCTAGGATGGTCCCACAAGTGTCAAATTTAAGAACAAAATATAAACATTGGTTTTCAAATGTCTCAAAGATGTCTACATAAATGTCAAATTAAATATCAACAATCATCCATTGGGGATTAAATATTGATGATCACATGAACGTCAAATACATTCGTATAGATGTCAAATACAAGCACATGAATGTCAAAGTGAGGCCTCATAAAGAGCTATTTGATTTCAAATATTTAGATTAATGATTTACATTCAATAATATAGAATATCTAATAGAAAGTGGCAATTGACAGGTTAATGGGCCCAAGTAGATCAATGGTGCGCATTCAATTGTGCATCTAAGATCAACATTGAGTGTAATGTCAAAGAAGCCAGTGAATCCTGAGGGAAAATACATACATGACAAGTGCCACAAGTGCATTTAGTTTGAAAATGATCGATAATCAATGTTTATTCAGATGAGCAAGATTTAACAGAGTGAGATTGGTCAATATGTCAATGATCTAAGTTAGTTTTTGAAATCTAATAAATAGAGGGCAAGCCTAGGATATTTTCAACAGAAGTTGACGAGCCATTTTTCAGCCAAGATAAGTAAATACAAATAAGTTGAGTTCAAAGATGGCCCAAGATTGAACCAAAATGTATATTTTAGGATCGAAGTGGGCCTTTGAAGCTCTGTAAATGTAGAATAGGTCTTTTAAGACCTGACACTAACAAAAGGGTGGTGTTTGAGTTTCAAAGCGAGATCAAATATCTGGTAAGTTTTATCTCATCAACAAGAAAACTACAAGAAAACCAATGAATGTGATTGGTTTTCAATCTATAGAATGACATGTCTCTATTATTTCTAAGGCATGAAGAGTTGGTCCTCATCATCAAATCAATTAAAATATGGTGTAGAGTCCCAAAATTAATATTTGGTGAATGGATAGAGGTAGAATTCAATTCTTTTTCAAGGCCTTTGAAGTTGTGCCTTCTTGATAATATCTTAAGTCAACATCCTTGAGAGAGATAATCCATCAAAAGTGGTTGGGCCTCTTTTGATGTAAAACTCTCTCTCTCTCTCTCTTTCTCTTTTCTATAAATATAGGATTCTAAACCTTGAAATGGATCCCTCTTTTTTGGTATGACTAGATTCTACTAAAATTTGTGTTGTAACACCTTTTAATGCAATAAATATTAAATTACATCATTTTCTAGGCCAAATTGAAGTGTGATCCATGAATTCATGTACTATGGTTAAGTGAATTTATGTTCCTTGCTTATGTCTAATTTTTTATCACCTTCAAGAAGTGTTTAGTAGTTCTCACAGGTCATTATAAGTGCAATTTATAATTTATTGTCTAACTTGAAGGTAGCCATTTTCCCTCTCTTGCTAGTTTGATAAATGATTAATGCCTTATTCTAAAATATTTATGTGAGATTGATATTCTTTGGTCTTGAAATTATCTCATAGTGTGTGTTGTGAAAGTTTTAGTGATCAGATCATTAGTTCATCACCTCTTTTACATGATTTTATAAGTTATTATCAAAATCTCTCTCCCTTTTCCAAGAAAGTGTTATTTTAGGTTTAGTTTAGGTGATAGATATAAAAAGAAGCTGGACTTAGGATACCCACATCCTAGGATCAGTTCCATGTTGGACTATATTTGAGTAGGAAGATCTAAACAATCCCCTTCTCAACTAGGATACAAATTCAAAATACCAATAGTTTTGGCAGGCCTAATGGGACATAAATTATTTGGTATAATTTAAGTTTGAATATTGAGAAGTAAAAATTATGATAGTAGGAGATATCTACCATCATCAATATTTGAAGACCCTTCAAGTTGTAGACATATAACATCCTTTAGACAGTGCTTTCATGCCAAAGGTTACAATAATATCATTAAGTAAAGGTATTCCTTTTGAACATATTGAATTGCCTTGTACTTCTTATAAAAGATCAAGATTTAATATTACAAGACCTTATCCTCAAAATAAGCATTCATCTATTAGTTACCCTATTATTTTAGTTCAATTTATTGTCCTCATAAGCCAAATCCCTTTTGCCAAAATGCTTATCACGAATCAATTTTTTGTTCCATTTAATAGGGGTAGTCCCTTAAATTTAGCTCAATATGATGAAATTCCTATGTCTACCATGAAAATTATCCCTTTCTTCTCAAGACAATGGGATAAAACTACTGCTATTGAGCATATTCAAGATGTTACCAATCTATGTTATGATCATAATGTTACTCAAGATAATGTGGCTATCAGATTACTTGCTACCTTCTATAAGGGGAAATCATTGCAATGGTATAATAACCTCCATTTGACCTCCATTTTTACTTGGGATGATTTAGGTGTAGCCTTAGTAAATTTGAAGACAAGTCTGATCATCTATCTTTGGTTGAATAACTGACTACCATACAAAATTACCCCCATAAATTTATGTTTGATATTAACCTCATATTCAAAAAGACATGGACTAGGATCCCTACATTGGTTAGACCATCCCCATAGTATGCATTTATATACTATCTTAAGGCCCTTAATTCTGATATGTGTGATGATACAGTCTATTGGTGGTAATACCTTACCAAATGCCTATACCATTTCAATAAGAGCATAAAATATCTTAATACAAGTTGGTAAACTAGCTCTAAGTCCTCTAATGCCCATATTCCTACAATTACAACCTATTCTTCCTCCTCAAGTTCCATATATTTATCTATATCTCTTATTCCATCTCTAAAATTCCAAGTTGTAGCTCTTCCTAATCAATCTAGTGAGATTGGTGATCTAAAAAATGTGTTACAAGATTTTGAAAATGAGATTGTTTAACTCAAAAGACAATAGTACCAAGGTAGACCTTATCAGTAGCAAAACCAAAACACTTATTAGTATTTCAATAACTAACAAACCCTTTATCAAGGTTTCAAGGACAATAGGCAACCTTATCAAAATCAAGGAGCCATAAACCAAACTAAGCCATATGTGGCCCTTGATCCTAATGTACCTTTTGTAGACACCTAAATTTGGCCACCAATAACCTCCAACAAGGTTTTTGACTAATTTTCACCTAAAGTGCACAATTTGGCCTAAAAACACTAAAATACACTAAAAATGTGAAACTAACATATTCAAGTGCCAATTTTGGCTAGAGTATCACTAAATGGGGTAATGTAATTTATGGGCTAGCTAGCTTGGATCAAATCATTCCAAGTCAAAATGCAAATTTTACACTTAGGTGCTTTGGATTGATCTTTCCTATAAAATTTCTTGCACAAGACATGTGCCTTCATTATTTATTATTGGTAACATCCTAAATGGGATAATAGATCTAATGCATCTGACATTGCCTTCTAATTCCAATCTAATCAAAATTTGGACCAATAATAAGGCATTATGATCAATTTGAGTAATTTGTGCACAAAGTGCTTAAACATACTTAAGAGCTAATTAACACAAATCAAGGAATAATTAATAATTCCATGGAAACTTATTGAATAATTTTTTTTGAAAATGAATAATGAATATTTGCATCATTAGGTGACTTCATTTCTTAGGAAGACATCCCTAGGCCATGAATGCCACAAATATCAGGATTCATGCCCTCCAAGCCTCATCGATGCCTTACATGATGCCCTCCATGCCTCTTAATTGCCCCTTTTTCCAATGCCATGATGAGGATAATTACAAAATTAATCCCAAAAATTAAATTAATCCTCAATCACACATCTTCATCTCAAGATGGGATGGTTCAGGTTGATTCTAGACACTTGAAAAAATCTATAAATAGGAGGCCTTACCACATGAATTTTAACACATGATTATGCAAAGTTATAATGTAGGATTGGTTTTAAAATATTCATGAAAACTAGTGTTATAATGCCAAATTGATCCCAAGCCAAGCCAAGCCATAAGCCAAAGGTGCCAAGGAGAGATAGAGGTATCCAAGCTTCTATTGCCAAGAAATTCATGAGCACAAAGCCGAGCAAGCCACTACTACAAAGGCATTTGGACCATCCAAGGAAGGTGAATGAATTTTTATGTTTTATTCCTTAATTTTTTAGTTGTGTTTGTCATTTTTTTTTGTTACCAAGCTCACCCTAGTAAATATGCATGAAGGTGTTAGCTTAGTGTGTTCTTTGTCAATTTATTTTGTGCATTTTGTCACTAACACCATACTAATATCCTCTTCTTAGTCAAATTCCTAGTTCACATTATGGCATGTCTAGTGGGAAAAACACATCCCACACATGAAGAATATCATTTTGTAACTTTAAAATATTCATTTGGATCATTAAAAGTCTTGTAATTTGATTTTCTAACTTTGTTTTACTATTTTTCTTTATCACAGGTTTATACAGTAACCAACATCGGTTAATAAAACCATCATCAGTTGGATAGCCATCATCGGTCACTATTGGTATAAATGATGTTAGTTAGAGAAATATCATTGGTTAGTAAGTGTAACCATCATAAATTATAAAAATGACATCGGTCACTATGTTTTTCTTAAAAAAAACAAAACCTGAGAGCTAATAGGCCATTTTAAAATGCTTGGTTTGGGGTCATATAGACTCCATTTTGGATGGTTTTTTTTAAAACCACATGTTTTTTCATAGATTTTGAGAATTTTACATTAGTTTAGCTTCAATTTTCTTTGATTTTTTTTACAAAATTTATAAAATCTATTTAAAATGTTTCTAATCTAACATATTTACTTTTGGGGTGATGTATTAAGGGTAGAGAGGTAACTAGCAGATTTCAAGTTTGATAAATCATATTTTAGAACATATTTTACATGTTTTAAAATGAATTAGGAAAATTATTTTGGTTCTTAAAGTAACAATTAAGGTTCTTAAATAAGTGTTTTTAGCATTAGTTTTCAAAGTTACAACTAATACAAAGTGGTCAAATGAACACCACCTCATTTTTTGAATTTGGGCTTAAAAATGAACTCACCTTTCCAAGCTTTTTGTATTCACTTGCTTAAATTATATTTTTGTTTAGAAAAAATATGGGTGTTGCATGTATTTTCTTCCATTTAACCCATTTAAGGAACCCTTAGAATCAAAAGCACCATTCCTATTGCAAATATCCTAGTCCAAGGCTTAGAAAGAAAGTCATCTAAAGCACTCCCCAAAAAGTCATCATAGTTTGGTTGACCTTGAAAATGACCCTAAAGTCTTTTTATTTCATGATTTCTTTATTTCATGCAAACTTGGCTTATGAGGGGGACTTTATCACCTCCCACAAGTTCTTTAGGGAAGCTTTGACCTAGGGTTTCACCTCCCATCATTGACTTCATTTGGCTCCTAATTGGGGTTGCACATAAGATGTAGTGGCACTTTGGACATCGCACTACACTGAGTGAACAATATGATGTAGTGGTTACAAAAAGGACTAGACTTTTTTGCAACAAGCCAAATGATACGGAACCAAAATTTATGCTTTTCTTTTGCATTGTTTGACATGAAATTCATTGTGTAATTGATTCCCCTAGAACATTCAAAAATTTGTAGAGCTTAGTCAAATCCCCACTTCCCATGAAAGTATTGTTGCTACAAGGTATGCATCAAGGTCCATGTCATAATACTATCATTTGAAAGAAGGGGGTGTAAAATCCTACTATATAATGCACATTTAATTTTGGATGAACACTTAAAATCCTCTCAAATGACATATATTGATGGATTCTAATAATACCAAGCAACCTTGTCAGTTTAAGATCTAAGAGCCATTAATTAGTTGGTTTTGTCCTAGATTAAAGTCTTGTTTGGAGTCAAAACTTGGTGTAAACAAATGATGCAAACCAAACACATGTTGCTCATTTTTATTTGAACAAAGAGGCATTATGTTGTCCACGTGAAATCATCAATTTTCCTTATTCAAAGTTCATCAAAACTTAGAGTCATATCATTTACTTTGGCACAATTATGCTTCCCAATTGAGTCTAAACCTTTGCCAAAGTTATTTAAGTCCTTCATTTATAATATAAATTTTAAATTTCACCTTCATAAGTTCATAGGGTTGATGTGTTAAGTGGGTTCACCATTTTCACTAAACTTGAGAAAACTTAGGTTCAATTTATAATTTGGGTTGAAGGCCATTTTAGACTCAAGATCATTATCACCACTTGATAGACTTAAGCCATTTTATGCTAAACACTTGCACTTTGAGTCTATGCACCACAAAATTTTGAGACAAGAAGAGTAGTGTTATTTTGTCAAAATTGTGGGAAACTATCTTTGTGTCAGAGAGTTTTTGAAATAAACATTTAGCCACACCTTTTAGGTAGTGTAGTGTCCTTACGCTACCTAAAACATTTCAAATATTATTTCATAGACCCTCTTACATAGAGTTCAAATTTTTTCCTACATTTTTAGACCAATCTAAGTATACTTTTATGATACTTTATCTATCATATTTATGCCATTCACTTTTGTCTAGCTTATTTATCAAAATAACCAAGTTTTATATCATTACTTGAGATAAAATAAACTATATCTAAAGTGATTTTTTTTCATACCTTATACCTAGTTTATCGATTTTGTGTCCAAGAGTCAAATGCATAGTGTTTTTTAGAAGTGTTTCAAATATGTTAGATTAAAACTTTCATCTATTTCAATGTCAAGCTTTTGACACAATTTGGCCAAGAGTCATAGCACATGCCTTGTTTGAGCCTAGATTTTGATGCCATGTTTGGTCAAAAGACCTAGTATCTTTTAATTTCTTAGATTAGACTAATTTGAAACACTTCAACCTTAGAGTTTGGCATTTTGATTTTTAGCCTATTTACCTATTCATCTTTGTGTGAACAGTGAATCATTGTACATTGAATGCTAGCTTGTTTTTTAATTGAATCTTTGCATAAACCTTTTGATCCTTTTGATGAATCTAGACCAATTTTGAACATTATCTATTCTAGACATTGTCCTTTTTAGATTTTGTGGAATTATTTGACCTTTTTATTGCAAAGGCATTGACTATGGACCCCAATATGTATTCCTACACTTGTAGTGGACTTATGTACAATCCAAGGATTAGTAAGGTGGTTGTGAAAGAATAAATGGTGTAAGACCCCTATCTAGATAATATTCTTTATTAGATGGATTTTTATCCTTATTATAATACTCAATTAGGGGCACAAAGCCAAGATCCCTTGGCTAACTATTTGGTTAACACACCACCTTATTCAAAACAAGACCAAGAACAAATTGCATAATACCTATCTACAATACCCATAATGGGCAAGCCAATTCTTCAACAGTTATATTCTACTAATATGACTTCTATCTATGATCCATTTTTGTTTGAGTGACATTTGTTAGAGAATAAAGATGAGATTTTGGTTAGATCCATAGAGGTAGGGGCTAAGTTTCTAGTAGACTTCCCCCATGTAAATTTACAAAGCTTAGTAAGAGTTCCCCACAACATAATTTATGATCATTAGGCTTCTTATAACAATCCTTTGGCTTTAGTCTAAACAACATATCAGGCCCCTAATCTACCTAATAGAGGCAAAACCATTATAAAAGACCACTTTAATTAAATACAGACAACATATCAAACCTACCTAAATCTAGCACATAATATCAATTAGATCAACATGGTGAGTAAGCCTCTTATTGACTTAATTCCTTCAACAGGGGTTTTGATAGAGTTAACTAGTCAAGAGAATAAGAGTTTAGATCCATTCATGCAAAACACTTTTGTAGACAACTTTTTGCATATGCCCATTATTGAAGAATTGTCTTCTAGTTCTACATAAAATAATGAGTAAAATATAGTGGACAATATGCAAACAACATCCAATCCCAATAAAAGTGGTACTAACACAAAAAAAACTAGCCAATAACATGTGCTTGTAGTTAATACCATGAGTGGATCATCATACCAGGGAGTAGGAGTTTCTACATCCCAACATCAAATAGTTGCTTCCTTAGTGTACAACCTATGGGATTAGGTAGTCAAACAACAACCAATGTCACACCTCAATAATAGAATTTGATGAATCCTAATCCTCAACAAGTAACGAGTAGTATTCCACAACAATAAGCATAATATAGTGTACCAATGCAATAGAGGAAAAATACATTGCCACCTCAATTAGGGGAAACTAATGTTCTACCTCACCAGGTAATGACAAACATACCTCGTCAATCATAAACTAATATGCCAATCCAAAACTGAGTAATGACTAGTCAACAACATATAAATATTGGTCAGTGATAGATGTTGAATCTATAACTTGATTTCACTTTTCCATAGGGATTCAGACAATAAGGAGGATCCCATGTTTCTCAAGTACTGACTAGATAACAAATGGTTCAAACTGTACCATAAGTTCAGAGAAAGGGTCTTGGTCCACATGTTTGCACTCAATAACAAGGTTCAATTAGTTGGAAACATGTCCTTTTTTAGCCATAACAAACATAGTATAGTTATATGCCTCCATTCCAACTACAAAATCCTCCAAGTCAAACCTTCATATCCAACCCAAACCTTAATATCGCACAATCAAATGTGCAATTTTAAGTACATCCTAATCCACGTATGCATATTCCTGGTCTATTTCCCAACCAAACCAATATACCTCAACAAATATCTCCATCATAACCTAGTTAAAGTGTCCCACTTGTGATCTCCTAACTATCTACCCAAAATAATATTCTCCCTCAAACCAATGTTCCTTCTAGTTTCCTATCCCAAGAATTGCAATAGATGAAGGATGTAATTACTGCCATTTAGGCTGGGAAAAAGACTAAAATTTTTAAGTTGGATGACGTGTGTTCTTATCCATTCAACATGGAGTACTTGAAGATACCATTTCCTCTAGGGTACGAACCACCAAAATTTGACAAATACAAAGGGAAAGGTGACCCTAAGGCCCATTTAACTGAGTTCTTTGTTGCATGTCAACTAGTGACATATATCGATATATACATTTTGTTATTGTTTCCAAGGATCTTGGATGGACAAGCCTTGGAGTGGTTTTTAAAGTTGATCAAGAATTTAGTAATAGATTTTGATGATATTTCTAATAAGTTTATGTAATACTTTCCTTATAATCTCAAACATGATATTTCATTGGTTAACTTAACACAAGCAAAGCAAAAAGTTGGTGAGAGTTTTGTAAGTTATCTATAGTGATGGAGAGCCCTTACAAGTTGATTCACCCACATTTTAGTAGATAAATAATTAGCCACTGTATTTACTAAAAATTTGCATAGTGAGATAGAATATCATTTGGAGCTACAATATACACATACTTTCAAGGAAATCATCGACAAAGGCTTGTTGATTGAGTGAGCTTTTATTAATAAAGGGACCATCAAGATTACATCATCTAATTAGAATCAAGGTACCAATTAAGGAAGTGGCCAAAACCAACATCCAATTCAAGTGCAAGCATCATAACCAACATAGGCCTATAACCAAGAAATACTAAAGCAATTTAACCATAATAATAATGTTGTAGGTAATGGATTGACCAAGTCATGGCATGTTAAAATGGTGCAAACATCATTTATACCACCTTTTTAGCTTACTCATACCCAACAACCTCTCCCACCAATGCCACAAGCACAACAACTAAGACCTGCATAACAAATACAACAACCTTTACCATTGCAAACCCATCCTCCAAGGAGAACTATTCCTACACATCATATATTTAGTGACCTTAGAGAGCCTATTGAGTCTGAATTTCACAAACTTTCCATTTCTAATCTGATTAGTTAGCCTATACCAAAGCATTATTTGCAAGGCATTCCTTATCCTGATTGGTACCATGAAAATGAATTTTATGAATATCATTAGGTCAATGGGAATAATCTATGAAGATTTGTGTAAATCAATAATTTAATCAAGAATATGCTGGAGAATGGGGAGATAACATTGGATAGTGGTGCTTTAAATTTCAATCAAACTCTTGGGATTTATCAAAACCCCTTTCCTTGACATAACATTTATTAGAAGAAGAACAATTAGTAACAAAAAAACACCAACCAATGTAACAAAAAAAATCAACATTATCAAAATCAAAGGCCAAACTAGCAAAATCAGTAGAATCAAAAACAAAACCCATAACATTACAATAGTGGACAAAACCAAGGTTAGAACAGTAAAAACCAACAAACCTACAATGTAGTTACACATGACTTAAATCAGATTCTAGGTCATATTGCAGGGGGTAGTGTTAATACCATCTCCATTAATCCTAGACTGAGCATTAATCAATATAGACCATTTCTAAACAACAAAATTAATATAAATTACATAGATAATCCTTCTTTGACCTAAGAGTGCATATATACAAACTAGAAAACTAAGACTTCCCCTTTTGGACCTTATATCAACAACTCTTCCTTACCATGTGACCACATATAAGTACACTAATAACTGAGACTTATCTTATCTAGTCTCACACCATTCCCAATATTTATTAGAAATAATGGTCCAATATCTAATCCTAATTGTGTAATCACAACTCAAAGGTCAAATATTACCATCTCAGGACCACAACCATCTACGACTTTGCCTATCATTCAGCCTTGGAATAAACCATTCAATACTGACCAAGACAAGAAGTCTGATATTATGGAACAATTACAGAAGACACTAGCATAAATTTCTATTTTAGAGTTGTTATGAATGCCAAAAATCCAAAAGAAAATATTGAATGAGTTCTTAACCCAATCCACTATTTTCAGTGACATATCCTCTAATAAATTCCAAGATTTGGTTGGACACCTAGCTCCAGTCCAACAAGTCACATTCAACCAAAGTGACATGTCTTCCCTTGGCATGCTCCATAATAACCCATTATACATAGAAGTTTATATAAAGTGGAATAAAGTAAAGTGTGTCCTTATAGACAATGGACCAGGCCTCAACATAATGTCTCTAAAGATCATCAAGATTCTTGGGTACACAATGGAAGATATCCAACCAAAAATGATAACTATTAAAGCCTATGATAATCAGGAAAGAGAATCACAAGGCACCATTAGCTTACCAATTATCATTGGGCCTTTGACCTATGATACACTTTGCCATGTGATTGATCTTGGGTTGTCATATAATATGCTTCTAGGTAGGATTTGGTTACATAATATTCATGCATTCCCATCAACACTACACTAATGTATCAAGTTCTCCCACTCAGGAATGTAAGTGAATATTCCAAGAGATTTACACCCATATGAACATTGAAAATATCTTGAGGCTAAGTTTTAAATCTATAATTACTAATATATCATGAATCTGAGCTTCAATTAAGATAAAGGAAACGCCATACTTATTGATCCACCATAGGATAATTGCATAGATCCTAATGCCTTGGATTCCCTTTCCTACATGCCACCTCCTAAAGCTTCCAATCATTTCACCATTTTAGATAATGGACTAGGGGAGTATGTGAACCATGATACCTTCCATATTTACATTCTTCCTCAAAATCCAAAGACCTTTGGGTGACCTAAATTGACCCCACACATGCATTGGTAAAAAAATAACAAAGATAAGGTACCTGTCATATTCGTACCAACATCTGGCCTAGAACTAGATCTTCTTGAAGGGAATGAATCATGTTTGTATAATGAAAACCAAGCTGATTTTTATAAAAGTGAAAAGTATCCTATTCTTAATAGGATCATAAAGCATCAAGACTATGAAGGAAGAGGTCTTATACCAAATTAACGAGGAACCATCGAGCTGATTTCCATGACTAAGGATAAAAGACCTTATAGAATTGGATTTAAACTACTTGGGGGTGACCCCACATATCTTATTCAAATTCAATCACCAGTGGTTAGTGATGATGATTTTGATAGTGAATCAGAGTCTGATCATAGCCTCACCTTTGATGACCTAGTTGAGACTAACCTATTTCATACTAATGCCATTTGTACCCTTACTCTAGTCATTCATCACAACCCATTACCATTATACTATCCCCAACTGATAGATTGGGACCATCAAGAATCAAATTTTTTAATTTATGAGTTTTAGAATGATGAGGAATTTTATGAATTTTTAGGCCTTAGAGACAACATCCATTGAGAGATCACAAATCAAGATTCTCAATCACATTGGATCCTAAAGCCTATTTTGGAGAACAAGTGAACACCCTTAGCTAAAAATAAATAAGTAAAACATTGAGGTCCTAAAGTGAAAACCTCTTTCAAGTGCTTTCTAACTAGGGAAAATGTAAAGATAAAGGCTAGTCTAGTGGTGAAAACCTATTTTATGTGCCATTAGATGGGGATGTTCATTCTTCTTCAAATTTAGACTAGGAGACCACCAATGATGAACTTGCCTATGGATCTAAGTTTAGTTTTGTGCAAAAATTATTTGATCAAATTCTTCAAGAATTTTTGACTATTTTAGTAACATGTCTAAATCTCCCATTAGGGGACTTAGATTCATCATGCCTAGGAGACATTGAATAGCAAGTCCTAACAAAGGACCCTAATAAAGTCTAACAGTTTAATTCTTTGCCTACTATCCTAGAAGATGGTTAGACCCTTGTAGTCAAATATACAATAGAGGTAAACATCAAGACTCCATCAAACCCAAAGTGGATAAAATTAGGTGCATCCCTCACTAAGGAGGAACATGAAGTTTTTATAGCTCTATTGAGATAATTTATAGATATCTTTGCATGGGCTTATTCTGACATGCCAGGTTTAGACCCTACATTGGTTTTGCACCACCTTGTAGTCAATCTTGATGCCAAACTGATGAAATGAAAGATGCATAAGATGAATCCTCACATTAATATCTTGGTAAAGAAATATTTGAAAAAAATCTTAGAAGTAGGATCTATCTGGTCCATTGACTACTCATAATGGATATCTAACATTGTACCTATTAGATTTTTTTTTGAAGAATTAGAATCTATACTAATTTTTGAGACATCAATAAAGCTTGCCCTAAGGATGACTTTCCATTGCCTAATATTGGCATGATCATCAAATTTGTGATAGGTTATGAAATTCTTTCACTCATGGATGGCTTTTTAGGATACAACTTGATCATAATAACACCAAAAGACCAACATAAAACAATGTTCACCACTCCATGGGGAACATTTTTTTTTCAAGTAATGCTATATGGTCTTTAGAATGCTCGAGATACATATCAAAGGGCCATAGCTATCATATTCCATGATATGATGCATGATATTATTGAAAACTATGTTGATAACATATTAGGAAAATCCAAAACTAGGACCGACCATCCAACAATGCTATGTAAGATATTTGAAATATTATGAGAGTACAAAGTTAGACTCAACCCAAAGAAATGTGTTTTTGGTATAAACTAAGGCAAATTACTTAGATTCATCATGTCTCATAGAGGTATTGAAGTTTATCCAACTAAAGCCCATGTTATAACCAAGATGTCACCACTAACCAATTTGAAGCAACTTCATAGTTTTCAAGGTATGATCTAATCAATTTTATGCTTCATCTCTCAGTTAGCAAAAAAGTGTCATCCATTTACACATCTTCTAAAAAAGGAAGTTGCATTTCACTGGGATCACCACTACCAAATAATTTTTTAACAACTCAATGACTATCTAATTAATCCACTAGTTTTGTTACCTCCTATGCTAGGAAGGCCATTTGTGTTGTATCTATCAGCTATTGAAAATGCCTTGGGGGCACTTTTGGCTCAACATGATAACAATGGAAAAAAACATGCAATATACTACCTAAGTTGTACCTTGGTTGCATATGAACATAACTATGCACCTAATGAAAAAGTTTGTCTATCCATGGTCTTCGTAGCTCAAAAACTACACCATTACATCTTGAATAATAAGACCATGGTCATTTAAAAAGTAGATCTGATCAAGTATCTATTATATAAAACAACTTTACAAGGTAGAATGACCAAATGTATCATGCTTTTTAGTGATTTTAACATAGATTATGTTAATCAAAAGGTAATCAAGGGACAAGTTATTATAGATCAACTTGTTGAAGCACCACTTTTAAACATAAAGCCACTCATATTTAATTTCCCAAATGAATTCATAATGACCATAATTGACACACCTCTTGAGGTGTAGCACTAGAAGCTATATTTTGATGGTTCATTTACTACACATAGATTAGGGGTAGGCCTCTTATTTATTATACCATAGGGGGATCTAATCCCTAAATCATTTAGAATCAACTTTCCTTATACAAACCAAATGGCTAAGTATGAAGCATTTGTTGCATGACTTTGATAGACAATGCATTGGAACATATCTCATCTCCAAGTTTATGGTGATTCCTAGTTAATCATCAATTAGGTCACAAATCATTTTTAGACCAAAGATGACAAGATGGTTCTATATAAATCCATGGTCGACACTCTTAAGCAATAAATTGCCAACATTCAGTTTGAACACATACCAAGGGCTAGTAATAGAATTACAAATTCCATGGCTAGTATTGGCTCTCTAATTTGACAAAAAAAAAGCTAGAGAGTATCAGTTCCTCATTGAAAATTTTTTAACACCATCTCATGAACCTTTAATCATTGCAATGATTTTTGATATTATTGGTCTTAATTATATCTAGTACTCAAACCTTTAAAACTACCTTCATGACCAAGTTATACCACCTAACCTATCTCAGAAACAAACCAAAGCCTTTATTCATCATTCCACTCATTATACAATACTTGCTTCTACTCTTTACCACAATAGTTTTGATGGAACTCTTCTCCATTGTTTAAATTTGGTAGAGTCTACACTAGCATTAAGATAAGTTCATGGAGTATGTGGAGCTCATTCTAGCAGGGTAGTCCTATCCAAAAAGCTCTTACATATTGGTTATTATTGGTCTATGATGGATGTAGATGCAGCTGCATATGTAAAGAAGTGTGGCAAATGTTAATGGCATGTTAATCTGATTCATGCCCCAACCCAAAATCTAAAATCAATGTTGACACCATGGCCCCTTGTTATATGGGGACTTGACCTCATTAGGAAGATCAACCCCACTTCATTTGATGACCATAAACATATCCTTACCACCATCGAGTATTTCATGAAGTGGGTTGAAGTTATACCCCTCACTTATGTGACTAGAAAGAAAATTTATAAATTCATATTCAACCATCTCATTTGCCACTATGGTATCCCCTCTGACATTATATCTGATAATGGAGGATCATTAAAGAATAATAATGTAGACCAATTATGTATTGATTATAACATCACACAACATTTTTATACAACATATTACCCTCAAGGTAATGGCCAACTTGAAGCATCAAACAAAACCATTGTCAATATTCTCAAAAAGATTATCACTGATGTCAGTCATTGTTAACACCTATAGATATTTCCTATCCTTAGGGCATACCTTAACAATCATCATACTCCCATAAGAGCCACTCCATACACACTTGTTTATGGTACTAAAACCATCCTTCCCATTGAGTTTTAATTGCCTTCACTATGTATCTCTTTCAATCATGTCCTAAATGATCACAACTATCATGTAGCTTGCCTACAAGATCTAGACCTACTTGATGAAAAACACACAACTATGCTAAAAAATCTTTAGGCATATTAGAACTGACTCAAAGGCCACTACAATCAACGTGTTAAGTATAGAACATTTGAACTTGGTGATCTTATTCTTAAAGAAAACCAAAAGAATACCATAGCTGAGAAGAAACATAAAGTAAAATTCAAACCAAACTAGATAGGGCCTTTCATCATTACTATAGATTATGGATCAAGAGCATATAGGCTTGCCACACTAGATGAAGATGAAATTACTAAGCTAATGAATATTATTCATCTCAAGTGGCACTATGCTTGAGTGCTAAGGTGTATTATTTGTAAGGACCATTTCATGTTGTGCCATTTTATCACTCTTCTTATTTATACAAATGCCATTCTTATCTATCCTCTTAGCTATATCCACTTTACCTATCTGACCTATCTACATAGCATGTTCCAAAACCTATCTCATTTGACCATGGTTTTTACCATTCATTACCCATTTTTAGCACTGAGGAATCTAATCAATTTCATGAGTTGATTTAAGTACTTCAGATAGAGATCATATTTTGGGGTAGTATGATAAAAGTTTTGGCAGTTACATCCTTCATTTGTTATTCCTTTCTTATCACTGGTATTGTTACTAATTATAACTACCTTTGGGTAAATTAATACCATTGATCTATGATGTTGTGTCCTAATTATAACCACCTATGAGAAAACTAGAGGAAACATTTGTTTATTGAGCCTTGACATACCAACTTGCCATTTCGTATGCCATGTTATGCCTTTTTACCAACTATGCCTATTTTTGTTTGAATTAACTACTACAATAGTCAAATTCTTCTGCTATAAAGAAGCAATATAGTGACTTGAGGTCCTACACTGGGACTATGTAGGTAGCACTCAATACTTGTTGAGGTTAGCTTAGTCACCCTTTTCATAATGCTCCCACCATTTTGTGAGAAACCTTAGTTTAAACACTCTCATCATTTTATGAATAATTTTAGTTTAAACACTCTCACCATTTTAAGAGATTGAACCGTTTAGTGTCTCATCATTCTTGATTGAGTTGAGATACTCCAAAATAATTCCAAAAACATTTGAAAAATCATTAGAAAAGAAAAAAAACATTGACCACTTCTTTGCCTTAAGGATTATGGGAACCCTTACTACGTTACAAGCAAATCACTTATCACTTAGTTTCCCCATCCTTTTTGTCCTTTTCTCTCATGCACTTATTGTTTTTCAAAACCATTCCTCTTCTTATATCACATCCATTCTATTTGTTTTCCTTAGTTATCACATTATTCCCATTCTCTCAGAGAATTACATTTGGCTTGAAGTTTTTTATTGGATATTACTATGTAGGTAGTTTCCACATACCTATTACATATGGAGATAGCTTAGCCACTCCCTTCCTTTTCTTCTATTCCCCAATTTTGATCATTTGTTAAATTTTTACCTATTTTCTAGGAGCAATATTCATATGGTTTCTATTGAGTTTTTCTTTATTATTTTATTTGTGTGCCTGTTTGTTTACTTTCAGCACTGTTTCCTTGATTCCATTTATGTGTGTTTATAGGGTGATTCCTTACCCACACTTATACTCAAATCCATCCATATCATATGTTTAAATTTTCATCATGGTTTTTATTATTGTTGCATTATTTGATATTGATTATTCGATTATGGGAGTTAGTCCTCATGAATATGTTGACTAAGTCCTCATGATGTTATACCATGATGCCGACCGATATGTGCTACAACAAACCTCATCTTTAATAAGTCTATTTAGCAATGGCAACATCAACATCTATTCAACATTGACATCCCCATTCCATCCTAATCACATCCTAAATGGAGTAATTAAACATGAAATAAATTCAACCTTTATTAGTTCAAATGAGCATCTCCCTACTAGGAGATTATTCCAATTCATCATTACCATCTATGTTAATTTATCATCATCCTTGACCAAGTTTATCATGTTTTCCATAATCAAGGTCCAATGACTATAACTGCCTATGGGCAAATCATTGCACACCATCCCACTTACATTTCTCAATTATTATAACTACCTTTGGGAAAATAATTGTGTTCTCACCACTTTAATTTTTATACCCATATAGGGGCATGTTATTATTTTATTTATCTATCCTAATTGGGGCAACTCCATCTTCTCAATGATTATAACCATTTTGGGCAAATCATTGTGTTATCATACCACTTTACCACTATTGAGGTACAATGCTTATAATCACCTTTGGGTAAGCCATTGTACACTATCTCACTTGCATTATCAATGATTTTTAATACCTTTTCAATATCATTGTGTTTCACCCCATCATCTTTCATTTCTTTGGTCCCCTCATTTTGTTTCTTATCAAGGGACCATTTGTTGACCTGCTTGTGCCAATCATTCCTTTGAGGGGGAATCATATAGTTAGTTTATCATCATTATAGTTGTAGTCATATAGGACCTTTTCATTTTTTTATAAGATGTTACTATGCTTATATCTTGCAATGCCTTCCCAAATAGTGCCAAATTGTAGACACCTAAATCTGGCCACCAATAACCTCTAACCAAGGTTTTGACCAATTTCCACCTAAAGTGCATAATTTGGCCTAAAAATAGTAAAACATGCTAAAAGATATGAAATTGACATATTCAAGTGCTGATTTTAGCTAGAGTATCACTAAATGGGGCAATGCAATTTATGGGCTAGCTAGCTTTGATCAAATCATTCTGAGCCAAAATGACAATTTTGCACCTAGGTCTTTTGGATTGATCTTTCCTATAAAATATATTTCACAAGACATGTACCTTTGTTATTTGTTTTTGGTAACATTCTAAATGATAAAATGGATCTAATGCATCTGACATTGCCTTCCAATTCCAATTCAGTCAAATTTTGGATGAATAATAAGGCATTCTGATCAATTTGAGTAATTTGTGCACAAAGTGCTTAAACATGCTTAAGAGAAAATTAACTAAAATCAAGGCATACTTAATAATTCCATGGAAACTTATTGAATAATTTTTTTTGGAAATGAATATTGAATATCTACATCATCAGGTGACCTTATTTCTTGGGAAGACATCCCTAGGCCATAAATGCCACAAATATTGGGATTCATGCCCTCCATGACTCATCAATTCCTTCCATGATGCCCTTCATTTCTCTTAATTTCCCCTTTTTAAAATTCCATTATAAGGATAATCTCAAACTTAATTCCAAAAATTAAATTAATCCTCAACCACACATCTACATCTTAGGATGGACAGTTCATGTTGATTCTAGACATTTGATTTAGGAGGCCTTACCACATGATTATGCAAAGTTATAATGTAGGATTGGTTCTAAATAATTCATGAAAACTAGTGTTACCATGCCAAATTGATCCCAATCCAAGCCAAGCCACAAGCCAAAGGTGCCAACGAGTGATGGAGGTAGCCAAGCTTCCATTGCCAAGAAATTCATGAGCACAATGCTGAGCAAGCCACTACTACAAAGGTATTTGGACCATCCAAGGAAGGTGAAAGAATTCTTGTGTTTTATTCCTTAATTTTTTAGTTGTGTTTTTCATTTTTTTTTTGTTACCAATATCACCCTAGTAACTAGGCATGAAGGTGTTAGCTTAGTGTGTTCTTTGTCAAAAAAAATTGTGTATTTTATCACTACCACCATACTAATCTCCTCTTCTTAGTCAAATTACACACATGAAGAAGATCATTATGGCACTTATGGTGGGACAAACACATCCCACACATGAATAAGATCATTTTTTAACTTTAAAATCTTCATTTGGATCATTAAAACTCTTGCAATTTGATTTTCTAAATTTGTATTGTTGTTTTTCTTTATCACAGGTTTATACAATAACAGACGTCGGTTATTAAAAATGTCATCAGTTGGATAGCCATTATCAGTCACTATTGGTACAACTAATTTTAGTTAGATAACTATCATCAGTTAGTAAGTGTAACCATCATCACTTATAGAACTGACATTGGTCACTATGTTTTTCTTAAAAACACAAAACCCAAGAGCTAATAGGCCATTTTAGAATGCTTGGTTTGGGGTCATACGGACTCCATTTTGGATGATTTTTTTAAAACCACATGTTTTCTCCTAAATTTTGAAAATATATTTAAATTTTTTCTAATCTAACATATTTGCTTTTGGGGTGATGTATTAAGGGTAGATATGTAACAAGCAGATTTCAAGTTTGATAAATCATATTTTAGAACATATTTTAAAATGAATTAGGAACATTATGTTGGTTCTTAAGGTAAAATTTAAGGTTCTTAAATAATTGTTTTTAGCATTAGTTTTCAAATTTACAACTAATACTAAGGGTTCAAATGAACACCACCTCATTTTTTGAATTTGGGCTTAAAAATGAACTCACCTTTCCAAGCTTTTGTATTCACTTACTTGCTTAAATTATATTTTTGTTTAGAAAAAAGATGGTTGTTGCATGTATTTTATTCCATTTATCCCCTTTAAGGAACCCTTAGAATCAAAAACACCATTCCTAATGCAAATAGCCTAGTCCAAGACCTAGAATGAAAGCCATATAAAGCACTCCCCATAAACTCATCATAGTTTGGGTGACCTTGAAAATGACCCTAAAGTATTTCTATTTCATGCTTTATTTATTTCATGCAAACTTGGATTGTGAGGGGGACTTCATCATCTCCCACAAGTTCTTTAGGGAAGTTTGGACTTGGGGTTTCACCTCCTAGCATTAACTTATTTTGGCTCCTAATTGGAGTTGCACACAGGACGTAGTGGCACTTTAGACATCGCATTACACTGAGTGAACAATAGGATGTAGTGGTTACAAAATGGACTAGACTTTTTTTCAACAAGCCAAGTGATACAGACCCAAAATCCATGATTTTCTTTTGCATTGTTTGACATGAAATTCATTATGCCATTGATTCCCCTAGAACATTCAAAAACTTATAGATCTTAGATAAATCCCCACTTCTCATGAAAGTATTGTTGGTACAAGGTATGCCTCAAGGTCTATGTCATAGTACTATCATTTGAGAGAAGGGGGTGTAAAAACCCTACTATATATTTACTTTTGGATGAACACTTAAAATCCTCTCAAATGACGTATATTGATGGATTCCAATAATGCTAAGCAACCTTGTCAGTTTAAGATCTAAGAGCTATTAATTATTTGGTTTTGTCTTAGATTAAAGTCTTGTTTGGAGTGAAATCTTGGTGTAAACAAATGATGCAAACTAGACACATGGTCCTCATTTTCCTTTGAATAAAGAGGAATTATGTTGTTCACGTGAAACCATCAATTTTCCTTATTCAAAGTTCATCAAAACTTGGAGTCATATCATCCACTTTGGCACAGTTATGCTACCCAATTGAGTCTAAACCTTTGATAAATTTGTTTAAGTCCTTCATTTATAATCTAAATTTGAAATTTCACCTTCATAATTTCATAGGGTTGATGTGTTAAGTGGGTTCACCATTTGCACTAAACTTGAGGGAACTTAGGTCCAATTTACAATTTGGGTTGAAGGCCATTTTAGACTCAAGATCATTATCACCACTTGGTAGACTTAAGGCATGTTGTGCTAAACACTTGCACTTTGAGTCTATGCACCACAACATTTTGAGTCAAGAAAAGCAGTGTTATGTTATCAAAATTATGGGGAACTATCTTTGCCTCAGAGAGTTTTTGAAACAAACATTTAGCCACACCTTTTAGGTATTGTAGTGTCCTTACACTACCTAAAACATTTCAAATATTATTTCATAGACCCTATTGCATAGATTTCAAATTTGTTCCTACATTTTTAGACCAATCCAAGTGTACTTTTATGATCCTTAATCTAACACAGTTATGCCATTCACTTTTGTCTAGCTTATTTATCAAAATAACCAAGTTTTATATCATTACTTGTGATAAAATAAACTATATCTAAAGTGTTTTTTGTTTTATACCTTATACCTAGTTGATTGAGTTCATGTCCAAGAATTAAATGCCTAGTGTTTGTTATAAGTTTTTAAAATATGTTAGATTAAAACTTTCATCTATTTCAAAGTCTAACTTTTACACAATTTGCCCAAGATTCCTAGCACATGCCTTGTTTGAGCCTAGCTTTTGATGCCATGTTTGGCCAAAAGACATAACAACTTTTAATTTCTTAGATTAGATTGATTTGAAACACTTCAACCTTAGAGTTTGTCATTTTGATTTTGGGCCTATTTACTTGCTCATCTTTGTGTGAATAGTGAGACATTAGACATTGAATGCTAGCTTATTTTTTCATTGAATCTTTGCATAAACCTTTTGATACTTTTGATGAATCTAGACCAAGTTTGAAAATTATCTATTTTAGACATTGTCCTTTTTAGATTTTGTGGAATTCTTTAACCTTTTTATTGCAAAGGCATTGACTATGGACCCCAATATGTATTCCTACACTCGTAGTGGACTCATGTATAATCCAAGGATTAGTAATGTGGTTGTGAAATAAAAAATGGTGCAAGACCCCCACATAGATAATATTCCTTATTAGATGGATTTTTATCCTTATTATAATACTCAATTAGGGGCATAAATACAAGATCCCTTGGATAACTATTTGGTTAACACACCACCTTATTCAAAACAAGACCAAGAACAAATCACACAATACCTAGCTATAATACCCACAATGGGTGAGCCAATTCTTCAATAGTTATATTCTACTAATATGAATTCCATGTATGATCCATTTTTGTTTGAGTGACATTTGTTAGAGAACAAAGATGAGATTTTGGTTAGATTCATAGAGGTAAGGGACAAGTTTCTAGTAGACTTCCCCCATGAAAATTTACCAAGCCTAGAAAGAGTGCCCCACAACATAATTTATGATCAACAGGGTTCTTATAGCAATCCTTTAGATTTAGTCCAAATAACATATCAGGACCCTAATCTACCTAATAGATTCAAAAATATTATGCAAGACCACTTTAACGAAATGTAGACAACATATCAAACCTACCTAAATCTAGCACATAGTTTTAATTAGATGAACATGGTGAATAAGCCTCTTATTGACCTAATTCCTTCAACAAGGGTTTTGATAGAGTTAACTGGTCAAGAGAATGAGAGTTTAGACCCATTCATGCAAAACACTTTTGTAGATAGCTTTTTGCATATGCCCATTATTGAAGAATTGTCTTCTACTTCTACATAGAATAATGAGCAAAATATAGTGGACAATATGAAAACAATATCCAATCCCAATCAAAGTTGTACTAACACAAAAAAAACTAGCTAACAACATGTGCTTGTAGTTAATACCATGAGTGGATCATCACACCAGGGAGTAGGAGTTTCTACATCCCAACCTCAAATTGGTTGCTTCCTCAAGTGTACAACCTATGGGATTAGGTAGTCAAACAATGACCAATGTCACACCTCAATAATAGAATTTGATGAATCCTACTCCTCCTCAACAAGTAACAAGTAGTATTCCACAACAATAAGCACAATATAGTGTACCAATGCAATAGAGGAAAAATACATTGCCACCTCTAGGGGAAACTAATGTTCCACCTCACTAGGTAATGACAAACATACCTCTTCAGTCATAAACTAATATGCCAATCCAAAACTAACTAATGACTATTCAACAACATACAAATATTGGTCAGTGATAGATGTTGAATCTATAACCTCCTTTGAATTTTCCATAGGGATTCATACAATTAGGAGGCTCCCATGTTTCTCAAGTATTGACTCAACAACAACTAGTTCAAAGTGTGCCATAAGTTCAGAGAAAGGGTCTTGGTCCACAAGTTCCCACTCAACAATAAGGTTCAATTAGTTGGCAACATGTCCCTTTTCAACCATAGCAGGCATAGTATAGTTATATCCCTCCATTCCAACTATAAAATCCTCTAAGTCAAACCTTCATATCCAACCCAAACTATAATATCTCATAATGAAATGTGCAATTTTAAGTACATCTTAGTCCTCATATGCATATTCCTGGTCTATTTCCCAAACAAACCAATATACCTCAAAAAATATCTCCATAATAACCTATTCAAAGTGTCCCACTTGTGACCTCCTAACCATCTACCCAAACTAATATTCTCCCTCAAACCAATGTTCCTTCTGGTTTCCTATCCCAAGAATTATAATAGATGAAGGATGTAATTGTTGCCATTAGGCTGGGAAATAGACTAAAAAGTTTAAGTTGGATGATGTGTGTTCTTATCTATTCAACATGGAGTACTTGAAGATACCATTTCCTCCAAGGTATGAACCACCAAAATTTGACAAATACAAAGGGAAAGGTGACCCTAAAGCCCATTTAATTGAGTTCTTTGTTGCATGTCAATCGGTGGCATATATCGATATATACCTTTTGTTGTTGTTTCCAAGGAACTTGGCTGGAAAAGCCTTGGAGTGGTTTTTAAAGTTGCCCAAGAATTTAGTAAGAAATTTTGATGATCTTTCTAATAAGTTTGCGCAGTACTATTCCTATAATCTCAAACATGATATTTCATTAGTTGACTTAATACAAGTAAATAAAAAAGTTGGTCAGAGTTTTGCAAGTTATCTATAATGATGGAGAGCCCTTACAAGCTGATTCATCCACATTTTACTATATAAAAAATTATCCACCGTGTTTACAAAAAATTTGCATAGTGAGATAGCATATCATTTAGAGCTATAATATGCACATACTTTCAAGGAAATCATCAACAAAGGCTTGTTTATTGAGTGATATTTTATTAAAAAAGGGATCATCAAGCTTACATTGACTAATCAAAATCAAGGTACCGATCAAGGAAGTGGCCAAAACCAATATCCAATTGAAGCACAAGCATCATAACCAACATAGGCCAATAACCAAGAAATACCAAAGAAATTTAACCATAATAAGAATGTTGTGGGTAATGGATTGACCAAGTCACATCATGTCCAAATGGTGAAAACATCATCTGTACCACCTTTTCAGCTTACTCTTACCCAATAACCTCTCCCACCAATGCCACAAGCACAACAACTAAGACCTATGTAAAAAATACAACAACCTTTACCATTTCAAACTCCTATTCCAAGGAGAATTATTCCTACACATCATGCCTTTAGTGACCTAAGAGAGCCTATTAAGTCTGTATTTCACAAACTTGCCATTACTAATTTGATTAGTTAGCCTGTACCAAAGCATTATTTGCAAGGCATTCCTTATCCTGATTGGTACCATGAAAATGAATTCTATGAATATCATTAGGTCAATGGGAATAATCTATGAATATGTGTGTAAATAAAGCATTTAATCAATAATATGCTAGAGAATGGGGAGATAACATTGGATAGTGGTGCTTTCACTTCCAATCAAACTTTTGGGATTTATCAAAACCCCTTTCCTTGACATAACATTTAGTAAAAGAAGATTAATTAGTAACAAAAAAAACACCAACCAATGCAACAAAAAAATCAGCATTATCAAAATCAAAGGCCAAACCAACAAAATTAGTAGAATCAACAACAAAATGCACAACATTACAATAGTGGACAAAACCAAGGTTAGAATATTAATAACCAACAAACCTACCATGTAGTTGCACATGACTACAATAGGATTGTAGGTCATATTATAGGGGGTAGTGTTAATACCATATCCATTAATCCTAGACCGAGCATTAATCAATCTAAACCATTGATAAACAACAACATTAAGATAAATTACATGGATAATCCTTCTTTGACCTAGGAGTGCATATATGCAAACTAGCAAACTAAGACTTTCCCTTTTGGACCTTATATCAATTACTCCTCCTTGCCATGTGACCACATATAAGTATACTAATAACTGAGATTTATCTTATTTGGTCCCACACCATTCCCAATAATTATTAGCAATAATGGTCTAGTATCTAATCCTGATTGTGCAATCACAACTCAATGGTCAAAGATTACCATCTCAGGACCACAACCATCTACCACTTTGCCTATCATTCAACATTAGAATAAACCATTCAATACTGACCAAGATAATACATTTGACATTATGGAACAATTATAGAAGACACCAACAAAAATTTCTATTTTAGATTTGCTATGAATGCCAACAATCCACAAGAACATCTTGATGAGTTCTTAACCCAATCCACTATTTTCAATGATGTATCCGCTAATAAATTCCAAGCTTTGGTTGGACACCTATCTCTAGTCCAACAAGTCACATTCAACCAAAGTGATATGTCTTCCCTTAGCCTGCTCCATAATAACCTATTATACATAGAAGTTTATATAAAGTGGCATACATAAAAGCGTGTCCTTATAGATAATGGATCAGGCCTCAACATAGTGTCTCTAAAGATCATCAAGATTCTTGGGTATACAATGGTAGATCTCCAACCAAAAATGATAACTATTAAAGCCTATGATAATTAGGAAAGAGAATCACAAGGCACCATTAGCTTACAAATTATCATTGGGCCTTTGACCCATGATACACTTTGCCATGTGATTGATCTTGAGTTGTCATATAATATGCTTCTAGGTAGGCTTTGGTTACATGAGATTCATGCATTCCCATCAACACTACACCAATGTATCAAGTTCTCCCACTTACGGATGAAAGTGAATATTCCAAGAGATTTACACCCATATGAACACTGAAAACATCTTAAGGCCAAGTTTTAAAGCTAAAATTACTAATATAACATGAATCTAAGTTTCAAGTAAGATAAAGGAAAGGCCATAATTATTTATCCACCATAATATAATTGCATAGATCCTAATACCTTGGATTCCCTTTCCCACATGCCACCTCTTAAAGCTTCCAATCATTTCACCATTTTAGATAATGGACTAGGGGAGTATGTGACCCATGATAACTTCCATATTTCCATTCTTACTCAGAATACAAAGACCTTTGGGTGACCTAGATTCACCCCACACATGCATTTGCAACAAAAGAATAAAGATAAGGGACCTATCATATTTGTACCAGCATCTGGCCTAGTATAAGATCCTCTTGAAGGGGATGAATCATGGTTATATAATGACAACTAAGCTGATTGTTATAAAAGTGAAAAGTATCCTATTCTTAATAGGATAATAAAGCATCAAGATTATGAAGGAAGAGGCCTTAGACCAAATTAACAAGGAACTATCAAGCTAATTTCCATGACTAAGGATAAAAGACCTTATGGACTTGGATTTAAACTGCTTGGGGGTGACCCCACATATCTTATTTAAATTTCATCACCAATGGTTAGTGATGATGATGTTGATAGCAAAGTAGAGTCTAATCATACAATCACCTTTGATGACCTAGCCAAGACTAACCTATTTCATACTAATGCCATTTATACCCTTACTCCATTAATTCATCACAACCCATTACCATTATACTATCCCCAACTGATAGATTAAGACCATCAAGAATCCACTCTATTAATTTATGAATTTTAGAATGATGAGGTATTCTATGAATTTTTAGGCCTTAGAGACAACATTCATTGAGAGATCACAAATTAGGATTCTCAATCACATTAGATCCTGAAGCCTATTTTGGAGAATGAGTGGATACCCTTAGATAAAAACAAATAAGTAAAACATTGAGGTAGGTCCTAAGTGAAAACCTCTTTGAGGTGCCTTATAACTAGGTAAAAATTAGAGATAAAGGCCAGTCTAGTGGTGAAAACCTATTTTATGTGCCACTAGATGGGGATGTTCATTCTTATTTGAATTTAGACCAGGAGACCACCAATGATGAACTTGCCTATGGATATATGTTTAGTTTTATATAAAAATTATTTGATCAAATTCTTCAAGAATTTTTCACTATTTTAGTCACATGGCCAGATTTCCCACTGGGGGACTCAAATTCATCATGCCTAGGAGACATTGAAGAGCAAGTCCTAACAAAGGACCCTAATATAGTCCAATATTTCAAGTCTTTGCCTACTATCCTAGACGATGGTTTGACCCTTGTAGTCGAAGATATAATAGAGGTAAACATCAAGACTCCATCAGACCCAAAGTGGATAAAATTAGGTGCATCCCTCACTAAGGAAGAACATGAAGTCTTTACATCTCTATTGAGAGAATTTATAGATATCTTTGCATGGGTTTATTTGGACATGTCATGTTTGGACCCTGCCTTGGTTTTGCACCACCTTGTAGTCAATCTTGATGCCAAACCAATGAAATAAAAGATGCATCCTCACATTAATATCTTGGTAAATAAAGAGTTTAAAAAACTCTTAGAAGCAAGATGTATCTAGTCCATTGACTACTCATAATTGATATCTAATGTTGTAACTATTAGGAAAAAGCTTGAAGAATCAGAATCTGTACTAATTTTTGAGACATCAATAAAGCTTATCCTAAGGATGACTTTTCATTTCCTAATATTTACATGATCATCAAATCTGTGACAGGTAATGAAATGCTTTCACCTATGGATGGCTTTTCATTATACAACTAGATCATAATAACATTAAAAGACCAACATAAAACAACATTCACCACTCCATGGGGAACATTTTGTTATTAAGTAATGCCATTTGGTCTTAAGAATGCTAGAGATACATATCAAAGGGCCATGACTATCATATTCCATGGTATGATTCATGATATTATTGAAGACTAGTTGATAACATATTAGGAAAATCCAAAACTGGGGCCGACTATCCAATAGTGCTATCTAAGATATTTAAAAGATTGTGAGAGTACAAAGTTAGACTCAACCCAAATAAATTGGTGTTTTTAACCTAAGTCAAATTACTTGGCTTCATCATGTCTCATAGAGGTATTGAAGTTGATCCATCTAAAGTCTATGCTATAAACAAGATGTCACCACCAACCAATTTAAAGCAACTTCATAGTTTGTAGGGCAAGATCCAATCAATCCAATGCTTCATCTCTCAGTTAGCAGACAAGTGTCATCCATTTACACATCTTATAAAAAAGGGAGTTGCATTTCACTGTGATGACCACTACCAAATAGCTTTTTAAAAACTCAAGGAATATCTAATTAATCCACTATTTTTGTTACCTCCTATGCCAAGAAGGCCATTTTTGTTGTATCTATTAGTTATTGAAAAAGCCTTGGGGGAACTTTTGGCTCAACATGATAACAATGGAAAAAAACATGCAATATACTACTTAAGTTATACCTTGGTTGCATATGAACATAACTATGCACCTATTAAAAAAGTTTGTCTAGCTATGTTCTTCACAGCTCAAAAACTATGCCATTACATGTTGAATAATAAGACCACATTTATTTTAAAAGTAGATCCACTCAAGTATCTACTATATAAAACAATTATACAAGGTAGAATGGCCAAATGGATCATGCTTCTTAGTGATTTTGACATAGAGTATGTCAATCAGAATGTAATCAACGGACAAGTTCTTGTAGATCAACTTGTTGAAGCACCTCTTGCAAACACAAAGCCACTCACATTTCATTTCCCTGATGAATCTATAATGACCATAATTGACACACCTCTTGAGGAGTAGTACTAAAAGCTATATTTTGATGGTTAATTTACTACACATAGATTAGGGGTAGGCCTGTTATTTTTTATACCATAGGGGGATGTAATCCCTAAATCATTTAGAATCAGATTTCCTTGTACAAACAAAATGAATGAGTATGAAGCACTTGTTGCATGAATTTGATAGACAGTGCATTGGAACATATCTCATCTCAAATTTTATGGTGATTCTTAGTTAATCATTAATTAGGTCACAAATTATTTTTAGATGAAAGATGACAAGTTGGTTCCATATAAATCCATGGTCGACACTCTTAAGCAATAAATTACCAACATTCAGTTTGAGAACATACCAAGGGCTAGTAATAGAAATACAAATTCCATGCCTAGTATTGGATCTTTAATTTGATAAATAAATAAAGCAAAAGAGTATCAGTTCCTCATCAAGAATTTGTCAGCACCATCTCATGAATCTTCAATCATTGCAATGATTTGTGATATTGTTGGTCTTAATTATATCTAGTACTCAAACCTTTAAAACTACCTTCATGACCAAGTTATACCACCTAACCTATCTCAAAAACAAACCAAAGCCTTTATTCATCATTCTACTCATTATACAATACTTGCTTCTACTCTTTACCACCACAATTTTGATGGAACTTTGCTTCATTATTTAAATTTGGTAGAGTCTACACTAACATTAAGAGAAGTTCATGAAGGAGTATGTGGAGCTCATTCTAGCAAGGTAGTCCTATCGAAAAAGCTCTTACATACTGGTTATTATTGGTCTATGATAGATGTAGATGCAACTACATATGTAAAGAAGTGTGACAAATGTCAATGGCATGTTAATATGATTCATGCCCCAACCCAAACTCTAAAATAAATGTTGACACCATGGCCCTTTGCTATATGGGGACTTGACCTCATTAGGAAGATCAACCCCACTTCATCTTATGACCATAAACATATCCTTACCACCATCGAGTATTTCATGAAGTGGGTTGAAGTTATACCCCTCATGTGACTAGAAAGCAAATTTCTAAATTCATCTTCAACCATCTCATTTTCCACTATGGTATCCCCTTTGACATTATATCTGATAATGGAGGATCATTAAAGAATAAGAATGTAGACCAGTTATGTATCGATTATAACATCACACAACATTTTTATACAACATATTACCCTCGAGGTAATGGCCAACTTGAAGCATCAAACAAAAACACTATCAATATTCTCAAAAATATTATCAATGATGTTAGTCATGATTGACACTTATAGATATTCCCTATCCTTTGGGAATACTGTAAAAATCATTGTACCCCCATAGGAGCCACTCCATACTCACTAATTTATAGTACTGAAGCCATCCTTCCCATTGAGGTTGAATTGCCTTCACTATTTATCTCTTTCCAGCATGTCCTAGATGATCACAAATATCAAGTATCTTGCCTACAAGATCTAGACCTACTTGATGAAAAACACACAACTATGGTAAAAAATCTCCAGGCATATTAGAACCGACTCAAAAGCCACTACAATCAATGTGTTAAGTATAGAACATTTGAACTTGGTGATCTTATTCTTAAAGAAAACTAAAAGAATACCATAGCTAAGAAGAAACATAAAGGAAAATTCAAACCAAATTAGATAGATCCTTTCATCATTACTATAAAGTATGGATCAGGAGCATATAAGCTTGCCACACTAGATGAAGATGAACTTCCTAAGCTGATGAATATTATTCATCTCAAGTGGTACTATGCTTGAGTGCTAAGGTTTATTATTTGTAAGGACCATTTCATGTTGTGACATTTTATCACTATTCTTCTTTATAAAAATGCCATTATTATCTATCCTCTTAGCTATATCCACTTAAAATATTTGACCTATCAACCTAGCATGTTCTAAAACCTATCTCATTTGACCTTGTTTTTTGCCATTCATTACCCATTTTTAGCACTGAGGAATCCAATCAGTTTCATCAGTTGATTTATGTACTTTAGATAGAGAGCATATTTTGGGGTAGTGTGACAGAAGTTTTAGCAGTTGCATCCTTCATTTGTTATTCCTTTCTTATCACTGGTCTTGTTACTAATTATAACTACCTTTGGGTAAATTAGTACCATTTATCTATGATGTTGTGTCCTATTTATAACCACCTATGGGAGAACTAGAGAAAACATTGTTAATTGAGCCTTGACATACCAACTTGCCATTTCCTATGCCACATTATGCCTTTCTACCAACTATGCCTATTTTTATTTGAGTTAACTACTACACTAGTCAAATTCCTCTACTATAAGGAAGGAATATAATGACTTGAGGTCTTACACTGGGACTATGTAGGTAGCACTCGATACTTGTTGAGTTTAGCTCAGTTACCCTTTTCATAATGCTCCCACCATTTTGTGAGCAACCTTAGTTTAAACGCTCTCATCATTTTATGTGTAACTTTAGTTTAAACACTCTCACTATTTTATGAGCTTGAACCATTTAGTGTCACATCATTATTGATTGAGTTGAGATACTCTAAAATAATTCCAAAAACATTTGAAAAATCATTAGAAAAGAACAAAAACATTGACCACTTCTTTTCCTTAAGGATTCTAGGAATCATTACTAAGTTACAAGAAAATCACTTGTCAACTTAGTTTCCCCATCCTTTTTGTCCTTTTCTCTCATTGACTTTCTATTTTTCAAGACCATTCCTCCTCTTCTATCACATCCATTCTATTTTTTTCCCTCATTTATCATATTCTTCCCATTCCCTGGGAGAATACATTTGGCTTATAATTTTTTATTAGTTATTAAATCCATAGAACTAAGTAGGCAAGGCCCACTTTCCTAGTACACATGGAGATAGCTCATCCACTCCCTTTCTTTTCTTCCATTCCCCCATTTTGATCATTTGTTAAATTGTTTCCTATTTTCTAGGGGCAATGTTCGTATGGTTTCTATTGATTTTTTCTTTATTATTTTATTTGTGTGCCTATTTGTTTGCTTTCAACATTGTTGCCTTGATTTGGTTTATGTGTGTTTATTGGGTGATTCCTTACCCACACTTATACTTGAATCCATCCATATTCATATGTTTACATTTTCATCATGGTTTTTATTATTAGTACATTATTTTATATTGAGTATTGGATTATGGGAATTATTCCTCATGCATATTTTGACTAAGTCCTCATGATGTTATACCATGATGCCTACCGACATATGCTACAATAAACCTCAGCTTTAATAAGTCTATTTATCAATGGCAACATCAACATCTCTTCAGCACTGACATCCCCATTCCATCCTAATCACATCCTAAATAGAGTAATTAAACATGAAAGAATTTCAACCTTTATTAGTTTGAATGAACATCTCCCTACTAGTAGGTTATTCCAATTGATCATTACCCTCTATGTTAAGTTATCATCATCCTCGACCAAGTTTTTCATGTTTTCCATAATCAAGGTCTAATGACTATAACTGCCTATGGGCAAATCATTGCACACCATCCCACCTGCATTTCTCAATTATTGTAACTGCCTTTTTGAAAATCATTGTGTTGTCACCACTTTAATTTTTATACCCATATAGAGGCATGTTATTTTTTTTGTCTATCCTAATTGGGGTAGCTCCATCTTCTCAATGATTATAACCATTTTGGGCAAATCATTGTGTTATCATACACTTTACCACTATTGAGGTACAATGATTATAATCACCTTTGGGTAAGCCATTGTACACTATCCCACTTGTATTATATTTGATTTTGAATACCATTTCAATATCATTGTATTTCACCCCATCATCTTTCCTTTCTTTGGTCCCCTCATTTTATTTCTTATCGAGGGACCATTTGTTGACCTACTTATGCCATTCATTCCTTCTAAGGGCATCATACAGTTAGTTTATCATCATTGTAGTTGTAGGCATATAGGATATTTTCATTTTTTGAGAAGATGTTACTTTTCTTATAGATTGCAATGCCTTCCCAAATAGGGCCAAACTGTAGACACCTAAATCTAGCCACCAATAACCTCCAACCAAGGTTTTGACCAATTTCTACCTAAAGTGCATAATATGGCCTAAAAATAATAAAACATGCTAAAAGATATGAAATTTACATATTCAAGTGATGATTTTAGCTAGAGTATCACTAAATTGGGCATTGCAATTTATGGGCTAGCTAGCTTTGATCAGATCATTCTATGTCAAAATGATAATTTTGCACCTGGGTGCTTTGGATTGATATTTCCTATAAAATATCTTGTACAAGACATGTGCCTTTGTTATTTATTGTTGGTTAAATTTTAAATGGGATAATGTATCTAATTCATTTGACAATGCCTTCCAATTCTAATCCAGTCAAATTTTAGACTAATAACAAGGCATTCTGATCAATTTGAGAAATTTGTACACAAAGTGATTAAACATGCTTAAGAGATAATTAACCCAAATCAAGGCATACTTAATAATTCCATGTAAACTTGTTGAATAATTTGTTTTTGAAATGAATATTGAATATCTACATCATCAGGTGACCTTATTTCTTGGGAAGACATCCCTAGGCCATAAATGCCACAAATATTAGGATTCATGCCCTGTATGCCTCATCAATGCCTTCCATGATTCCTTACATTCCAATTAATTTCCCCTTTTTTCAATTCCATTATGAATATAATTATAAACTTAATTCTAAAAATTAAATTAATCCTCAACCACACATCTGCATCTCAGGATGGACAGTTTAAGTTGATTCTAGACATTTACAAAAATCTATAAATAGGAGGCCTTACCAGATGAATTTTAACACATGATTATGCAAAGTTATAATGTATGATTGGTTATAAAATATTCATGAAAACTATTGTTACCATGCCAAATTGATCCCAAGCCAAGCCAAGCCATAAGCCAAAGGTGCCAAGGAGAGATGGAGGTAGCCAAGCTTCCATTGCCAAGGACTTCATGACCACAAAGCTGACCAATCCACTACTATAAAGGCATTTGGAGCATCCAAGTAAGGTGAATGAATTATTGTGCTTTATTCCTTAATTATTTAGTTGTTTGTCATTTGTTTTTGTTACCAAGCTCACCCTAGTAACTAGGCATAAAGGTGTTAGCTTAGTGTGTTCTTTGTCAATTTGTTTTGTGTATTTTGTCACTAAAACCATACTAATCTCCTTTTCTTAGTCAAATTCCTATTTCACACCTTCCAATTCAAAATATATTTTTCCTCAAAATAACTTGATTCAAGATCTAGGTTGGCAACCTTCCAATCCAAATGACACTCAAAATCAAGCCTTGGTATCACAAGATATTATTATGCCACAAATGACAGGAAGAGTTCTCTCTTCAAGTTGGTCAGTATTAATACATAAATATGGAATTCCAAAGAGAAGCTAAATTTTTTTTAGGATAACCTAATGATATCAATGTTAACTGGTAATTAGATGATCACATTGCATTCAACCAAGTTGGTGAAACTACCAACATAAATGGTCAAGTGGTAGTTCTGACTAGAGCTAAAAGAAGAGAAGTTGAGGAAGCTAAAGATGTGAGTAATAATTCTAGTGTTCCTAGTTTTATTTACAAGAGTGTCAAGGATCAAGTTATTGTCCTTATAGCATATAAGATTTAGAATATAGAGACAATGAAGGTTCCCCAAATGCCTCTAACTAGAGAACAACTAATGGCTCAAAAGTTGCATCCAAAGGTTAGTAGAACATATTTCAACATAATAGATCAAATGAAGAAATAAAATTTTATAATTATCATGTGGTATCCCCTTACCATTCTAGGGAAAAAAGACATGCTTATTCAAGAGCTTTCAGATCTTAAGATATCTAAAAAAATTTGAGAAACAACGAGTTGTATTGGCTAATTTAGACTAACAAATCAAACAACCTGATCAACTAGTACATAACATGACAAAGGTAGAAAAAACCAATGTAACATTAAAAAAAACCCTCCCTTTTATCTCTCTTTGATAATAAGTGACTATTTAGTCCATAATTGTATGGTAGATAGTTAAGCTAGTAGCACTGTCATGCCCAAACAAATTACAGACAAGCTTGGTCTTGTCTATTAGCCAAATAACAAAAGAGTATTTAAGTTAGATGGGTCACCAACAAAGAAAATAGGCATAATTAAATATCTAAAATTGACATTAAATGTTTGTCCCAATGTTATTATTTAGCAAGATTTAGTTGTAGTGGACTTTCCTCCATATTTTCCCATGTGCCTATCAAGAGATTTTACTTCAAAGATTAGAGGATATTTGTTAGATAATTAGACCTATTTAATGTTCAAGACCAAGTATGGTACCAAGGTGACAATAAATTCTAGAATAATTGTAATATTTTATTTGGAGACATATATGCCAAGTATGGTGAAGACCAATTGTGTTATCTTAGACAAAGTACTAGAAAATAGTGAGGTGGAAACTGAATCACCTCTAGATGGAGTCTTAGAAATTTTCCTTGATGAATGGGCCTCTGATTTTCTTGGACATGATCCATAAAAGTTAATTAAATAATAAGTACTTGATATCTATTGTCTTCATGAAAATGATGCACCAATTCCAACATTGGTGAAAGATGATTAGCCTAGTGATGGACTGTGGTAGCTATATTTTGATGGATCCAAGAATAAACATGGCACTGGAGTTGAAATGATGTTAATTTATCTAGATAATAAAAGGTATTTCTCTTATCTCAATTTTTATTTTGATTTTTCTAATAATGTTACTTAATATGAAGCACTAGTGCATGGTTTGTAATGGGCAAAAAAGATGAAGGTCAGCTCTTTACATGTATTTGGAGATAGTGAACTAGTAGTTTACCAAATAAGGGGACTTAATATATGTAAGAATCCACTACTTAGGTCCTATAATCATAGAGTATGGGACCTAGTTGAATACTTTCAATATTTTAATATTTAGGCCATATCAAGAAATAAGAACAAGCATGCAGACATGTTGGCTACCATTGGGTCACACTTCAGTATCCTAGATGACATAAAAAGGGGAAAAGTCCAATCACACATCAAGGTAGTTATGAGACCTTCTATTACAAAAAACCATGACAATTGGAAAGTATTTTAAGATGATAGTTAGATTTTCATATTATTATAAGAGAAGCTGAGTTCTCCTCAAGAAGCCAAGATAAGCATTTACAATAGTATGATGACCATATTGTGCAATTAAAGACAAAAAAGTTGCCTAAAGGGTTGGTCACCTTGAAAACATATTCAATAGAGATGATGAATTGAGAAAATAAAAGTTTTCTTTATCAACCAAAGAAGAACATTATATAAATGTGGAGATTACAATTGGTAAGAGTTTAAAACTGGGCAAAGTTTGCACATCTCTAGAGAAAAAAACTTTTATTAAGTTATGTTCAAGTTTTACATATGTCTTTGCATAGAAGTATAATGACCTTAAATGATTTGATCCAAGTCTAGCTCAACATACCATTGAGTTACAAGATGATACTAAGTTAGTTAAACAAAGACAAAGGCTAGTTAACCACATTCTTGAACCTTTGATGAAAGTTAAATTGCATAAGCTCATTGAATTAGCTATAATATTTCCAATTAAGCACTCAAATTAGGTGGTAAACCTTATTCCAATAAAGAAAAAGAATGGTGAAATAAGGATATGTGTTGACTTCAATGATTTTAACAAGGCTTCTCTGAAATACCACTATCCATTGCCATCAGTGGAATAGATTCTAAAACTAGTTACAGGTTTAGAAAGGTTTTCCTTATTGGATGGTTACAGTGGATATAACCAGATTTTAGTCAAAGAAGACCAATTCAAAATAGCCTTCACCACAAAGTGGGGGAGATTTTCATGCATAAATATGCCTTTTGGTTTATCCAATGCTAGAGCCATTTTTTAGAAAGCCATGGATATGACATTTCAAGGTCTTCTTAAAAAGTTTGTACTTGTTTATTTGGATGACATAACAATATTATTTAACAACACAGATGAGCATATGATTCATCTCAGACAAGTTTTTGAATGGTGCAAGGAATTTGGAGTGTCTTTGAATCCAAAAAAACATGTTTTCTATATTCCTGAAGGTAGGATTCTTGGACATGTAATTAAAAATATGGTACAATGATATATCTTGATAAGATAGAGTCAATTCTTGAACTTTCATTGCCTAAGCACAAGAAATCCTTACAAAGCTTTTTAGGAAAGATAAATTTCTTAAGAAGATAAATCTTAATTTTTTCTACTTTAGCTATTCCACTGATAGCCATTCTAAAGAAGGGTCAGAGTTTCAATTAGTCTAAAGGATTAAAATGTTTAGAAGAGATAAAAAAATTGATAGACAGTGCTCCTACACTCATAAACCCTGACTTCACAAAGTATTTATTATTATACACCTATGCTAATATTGACACAATTTAAGGTATTCCCATACAAAAAAATAAAGATACTTTAGAGAATCCAATATCCTTCTTCAATAAAAGCTTATAATAATATGAAATAAGGCATTGTTTTTTTGATAAGCATGTACTTTCAATCATAAGGTCTCTTAAAAAGTTTAGGTACTTGTTATCCAATAATAAGATACATTTGATGGTTACACATCTAAGTATCAAAGGTTTTATTCTGAATAAAGATATAAATAATAGGAGATCTGGTTGGATAACCAAAGTCATGAAATATGATGTTGAGATCAAGGTCACATAGCTAGTTAGAGGCAAAGGACTTTGTGAACATCTAGTCCAAGACTTGTAGGAGAATAATGGGATGGTTATGGTATTAAATGATGAAGAAGTTGTAACTAATCAGACCTCATCTTATATCTAATTCCAAAATATGGTAAGATACAAGATGGTATTTATCCTTCTCATCTCACCCCTTCAAAGAGGAAATATTTTAGGTTATAGTCATTTTCTTTCCTTCTTGTTGATAACGTGTTGATAAAAAATAATAGCAATGGAATATTGCTAATATGCATAGAACCAAGTCAAACACAGATGTTGCTTGAGAAATTTCATGATGGACATGGTGGAGGAAATTATTTAGAAAGGATAATAGCCCACAAGATAATGATAGGTGGGTAGTATTGGCCAAGTTTATTTGGTAATTGTCATACATGGGTTAGGAAATGCAGACAATGTGCCATTTTTGTTGGGAAGGTGAAGTTTTTAGCCTTACCTCTCCAACCAATTTTAGTAAATCAACCCTTTGTCCAATGGGGATTGGATTTTATTGGTCTTATTAATCCCCCTTCAAGCTTGGGACACAAGTGGATCTTAATTGCCATAGATTATTTTATTAGATGGATAGAGGAAGTAGCATTAAAAGAAGCTAATGAAAACAATGCTCTAGACTTCTATGAATGTTTGTTTACCATATTTGGAGTCCCTTAGACTATAATTTATGATAATGCCATGGATTTTATAGGGTCTAAGATCAATCAGTGGGTAGTTCAACATAGTGTTTTCCTCAATACCTCATCAAACTATTATCTATAAGGCAATGGCCTTGTTGAGTCCACTAATAATAATTTGTTAAAGATCATTATGAGAGATATTGAAGACAATTAGAGATCATGTCATCTCAAATTAGAGTCAACCCTGTGGGATGATAGGATCACCTATAAGAGGTCAATTTTTAATTTTCCATACAAGACATTATATATTAAAGAAGCAAGAATGCCTATTTCTCTTGAATTCCCTGCATTGGAATTAATGCATCAACTTGAGATTTTGTAGAATGAGCTAATGGAAATTAGATATACTAAGCTCATGGAGCTAGAAGAGACAAGTAATTAGTCTATGTTGGCTATGGAAGCCCATCAAGAAATGGTAAAGAGATCTTTTGATAAAGAAGCTTTTTCAAGAGGTTTCTAAGAAGGAGATTTGTTCCTCAAGTGGGATGAGGATAGAGCTAAGCTAGGAAGGCACACAAAATTTGATTCTCTCTAGCGTGGTCCATACATAGTCTCTAGTTGTAAGTCCCAGAATGCTTTCCAACTCACAAAGATGAATGGTGAAGAGCTTCCTATCCCAGTTAATGGGATACATCTAAATCACTACTATTAAGGAAGCTAAGTTCCCTATACATAGTTATTTTTTGTTTTTTTTCTATAAGTATTTTATAACACATTTAGTTTCCTTTATTTTTATCCCAAATAAGTTATTTTATTTACACAAGTTGTTTATTAATTTATTCACCTTTATTTTATTAGGTTAGTTTCCCTTTCAAGTTTGTTTCTTTCCCCGTATGTTGGAAACCTTTGTCTTTTAAGTCAAGAGGTTTATTATAGTCATAAAACAAATATATTATCTGTTATGAGTCAAGAGTCATGTAAGTGGTCCAAGTTCACAAGCATATTAGGCATGCTTACCAACTAAGTCACTAAAGATGTTGGCCATTTTTTGGCCCACATACAAAGTTTTGACTGGACAGTCATGTAGCAGGTGTTGTACCCAACATCCCCCTTTTATTTAGAAGGAAATGGGGACCTATTTTTTTAAAATTCTGATCTTAATATTTAACCTCTCTTATCATATGTTTTAATGCAAAATATGGAAAATCTAAGGCATTTCAATTTTCGATAGGATGATATTGGCATGGTGTTTTATGAGACTAACTTATATTACATAGATGAATTCTTTGGGTTTATATTATTTGAGCTAATTTTCTTAGCCCTCACGCAAACTATTTTTTTGGATGTTATGTTTTGGGTATTCTCAACCCTATTTTATTTTTGGCTTACTGATCAAAAAGCCTTATATTTTCAAGAAATTATTGCAGACATTTTGTCCAAAATAATTCTTCCAAAGGAATTCAACTTGCAGACTCTTCACCTTACAACATTTTGGACCGCATACACTTTCCTAAAAAAAAATTCCCAAATGGATTATCCCTTTGACTCTATCCAAAATTACCCTTCAAAAATTTTAGAAATGACCATTAGTTGTACAAAATTACCCTTCAAGAAGTTTGAAAGTGCCCTTCAGCCTTTACGAAGTATATCATTCAGGCAAACTTTTGTCCTGAAGTAGATCCTTTGAATCCTTTCCACCTACCCTTTACAACCTTTCAAACTAGTCCTTTCACTTTTTTGAAAGTGTCCTTTATCCTTATGAAATAGACCTTTGGCCTTTCTCAAATTGACCATTTATCCCCTTTTTGACCACATCTTTTTAGGTACATACCCTTTAGGTTTTGTGTGGTAGACCCTTTAAAACATTTTTTTCAAACCCCTTACCCTATGGGACTTTAGGATATTTATTTCAAACCTTTTTTCCTATGAAAAGTGCCCTTCAGCATTTGTGTTTTGGAAATTTTTTACCATGGGCATACCTTTCAGGATTCATACTCAAGCTTTTGAACCTTTTCAATGTGGCCACTTACCCTTTGGATATTTTGAAAAGGACCTTTTTTCCCTTAGCCAATTCCTTTGAAAATTTTATCCAAGAGAATATATGACCTTTGGAATTTGTGTATCCTACCCTTAAAGACTTTGGAAATGACCCCTTATTTATATGAAATTACCCTTTGGTAAACCAAATTTTTTATTCATAATTTGTAAATTAGACCCTTCAGGACTTTTGTCATGGATAAAACACCCTACAAAGTGGACCCTTCAGATCAAAATTACCCTTTGGGAAAATTTAAAGTGCCTTCCAAACCTTTGAAATAACCCTTCAAAATAATTAATTCAATACTTTTGCCCATAACAATCATTTAGAGAAATTGTTGCAGATATTTTGTCTGAAATATATCCTTGAAATAATTGGTTTATAGGCATAGACCCAAAAGATTTTTTTTGATTTACAACCTAAAGCACTTTATTACTAGGAATATTACTAAGTCTCATCATACTTAGACAATATAAAATCAAAAATACTTCCTATTAATATCCTAAACCCCCCCATAAACCTGAGCTAACAAATTTGAATTATATGTGAAAATCATAAAGCTAAGGAACATTGCACATTTATGTCGCATGAAATGGTATTCAATGTAATATTTTATATAGGTGATCTACTATGATTGAAATCCATCATTTACATTCAATCTAACTTATGTTTGAAGTCTTTTGATATATTAAAATAATTAAAATCCCTAGTTCCTACTTTGAGGGTACATAACAAATAGTGATCAAGCAAGAGTTGAGTTATTTGCACCAACATACAGGCATATATAACACAAAACACATAGAGTAAGAGAAACACAAAACATATATCAATGACATATACATCTATAACATTTTGAGGTACCAATATTCCATCTCCATACTTGATCAAAGACTCTAAAAAATTTACTGATACAGTCTTCAATACCACGGTGTCTAGAGATAAATACAAGAATTATTTAGTGTTATGGGATATCTTTGATTCAATAGACTTACTTTCACTTTACGATGATATGAAATTTGTAGATAGATTATTTGTGAAGGAATTGATGGTGTTCAAATGATAGAGACTACATTTTTCTACAAAAAAATGAGAACTAATGCCTTGTATCAACCTCTTGAGAGACTTATTCTTCTTTGGTAGTATATCATAGAACATGTTCTTGCATCACTCTAGCAACAACATAGTGGTCACTTGCATCTTAGGGCCATATTTTCAAATATATTTATCATTGAGAATCCATGATGCTTACTTTGATAAACACATCTTCATGTAATTTAATGTAGATACTTCAATGGAGAAGGTGTTATCATGGTGGTTCCTCCTAGATCAAAATATCACATGGAAAAGAAAGAAGCCCAAGGGGGATATCCCAATTAACAAATTTATGATGGGGATCCACATAGGCATGATGTTCATCAATAGATTATATGGTATGCCTAGCATCCTCTTGGTTAATTTGGATTGGGTACCATTATTTTACATGATGCTCATGCATGATACCACTTATGCCCTTGATGAGATCATAAACATGTAGATGAGGGAGAAAATTATCCACAAGGATAGTTATCTTACACCCACTAGGGATTTCTTCATGATGTTATATCTATTAGATGTAATCATTAGAACATGCTATAGAGACCTTGGTGTATTATGGACTCTAACCATTGACTATGAAAATAATAGGATTTGTGATTATTATCAGTTCATGCACATCTATTGCTACACCAAACACATGGTAAAAATATTTGAGGATGTCTATCCTCATATTTAGAAATCTATTTATGGCTCACCCATGCCTCATATTGGGCATAACATTATGAATAACCTAGATATGAAGGAGGATTATTTCCTCTATCCAAACATCACTGTCATCAAGGTATGAGGAAACAAGGTTGGCCCCCTATGTCTTCCAAAGTTTGTTCTTGACAAGGTGGCTAAATAGGAGATTACCTTCCAATTATGGAAGAACATTGAGGAATATTTATCAAGGTAGAATAAAGCCTTATACTTTGATCATTTAATCACCATCAATAAGATGACCTATATAATGAGAAACCATCTTGGGGCTGTAGTTAGAAAATGCAAGAGCTATCCTTTCCCTACACTTTCACATTGAGACTAGGGTTTACATGGGATGATCCAAAAACACATTTATGGGCTCAATAGTATATGTAGTCATGAGACCTATGACTATGATTTTATTTTTTTAAATGCTAACTAAGATGAAGAAGTGTTGAAGTGAGCAAAAATTATTGGGCTATAGGAGGACCATCTAAGGATGATCCAAGAGAATCCTTCAGTCTCCACTAGGGAGTTAGATAGAAAAAGGGAACTCTTCAAGGGATGGTAGCATTTAGATTTTTAGAGGAGATAATCTAAGGAGAAATTTAAGGATAAAACTACCTCTTCCTCTGAAGGACTCCCTCTAAAATTGAAATTGAAGGTAGAAAATAAGGAACTTGGCCTACCTGAGCCTAGTATAACTAGGGGAGGATACATGGGAGACCCTATAAACCTTGACTTTGATGAGGAAGGTATAAAACAAGAGGATACTACTATAAGTTTTACCCAACTACCAATTATTACATCTAATGGGGTAGTGACTCTTGGGGCATCATCACCACTAAACTCTGTCACTTAGGCAAGGACCCCCCTAGTTTATAGGAGGAGGCCTATGAATCCTACATGCATTTACATAGTAGAGGAATTATAAGGATATTCCACTTAACTTACACATTTATAAATAGTTAGGGGAGACATGGTTACTATCAAAGATATCAAAGATGATTCTGATTAGGAAAATGAGCTAAAAAAACCAAGTCTATGAGCCTCTAAGCAGAGCCTGTGGAGCTCTCTCTTCAAAGTACCCAGTCTTTTGCTAGTTTTCCATTATATTTTATACATATTTTTGATAAAGTTACCTCTATGGAAGTCCCCACATGTATTCCACCCACTTACACTACTATCAATCCCCCTTCTATCTATACTTCCATCTCATTCACCACATTAATTCCTTCTATTCTTAATAGAACCTCCACAGTTATAAAACTATAAAAGGTGTTTAGGAAGGTGAAAATAGCTTTGGCCACCTCCCAAATCCATGTTAAATCCACCTATATCACCCTTTTACTTCTTACTAATACTTATATAAAAGAAGCTACTATGAAAACCACTAGCAAGGGAAGAAATCCCAAGCCTCAAATAGTCACATTCCATCCATTCCCTCAAATTGGATGAGTGGATTAGTTTAAAATCATATGGCATTCCCTTCCAGATGTCATTACCAAGGCCCCTAAGAAGAAGTAGAAATCCCAAGAGGATACAAAGGAATAAGTTTTTAATAAAAAATTATGATGTATCCCAACTTGATATTCCTCCATGGATAGTAGATCTAAGGAGTGAGGTCTCTCAACTGCCAAATTTTAAGATCACAAAACTCCCATCTATTTCTACATTGTTTGATCCTCTAATTGATAACATCTAAAGGGTCAAGAAGAGAAAATTATAAGATGACAAGGGAACTCAAATCATCTTTGAGGAGAGTTAATAAGTGTTTTCCCTTACCAAAAGGTAGAACAAATATCTAGGCCAACCCATGTATGAAGAAAATCTAGTTAAGCACACAATGATGCTATAGTGGCAATCCATTAGGGTATATAGATAGCTTGGTAGGAGCTAGAAGCATAGGTGTAAGTGCTAGATAAGGAAGTAGAATATATTTAAAAAATGCCAAGACAATGCTCTTTCTAACTGGTATTGAAGCTAAAGTCTAAGAGGAAGCTATGGAGTTTATGAGGGCTGAGATGGCCCCTCATGTGAGGCAAGCTAGTCTATTGTATAACTCTCTAAGATATGACAATGCCAAACTAAAGATGTTCATGGTCTACATAGGAAATTAGATCTATAGTCATCTCAAACTAATGAATACACTAGAGGCATATAATGCCTTGAACTTATTAGTCATTAGGCAGGAGGAAGAAAGATTGGTTATAGAACATTGGGGTTTTAGTCCCCAAATAATAAACACATGAGGCTAAGATCCTTAAAATTTTGTATGAGTTTAACGTATCTAAGGTGAAATATTCCATTGGTAAGCTAATTAGTAGGCTTAATTTTGATAATCTTATCTAGAATCAATTGATAAGTTCAAGCAGAGCTTGCAAAGATTATCAATGTAGGAAATTGAATCAAAGTTGAGCAAGGCTCAAAATAAGGTCACTAAAGTTGAGATCTTTAGGAATAAATTTCAAATAACCAAAGATGAGCATGTCAAGCTCTTTGGATAGACAAAAATAATTCATCATCCTTCATTGTTAAATTTAGACATCATACAAAAGTAGTATGGATCACCCCACAAAGTCTATGAAGCTAATGAGGCAAAGAAAAAGCAGGCTTCTGATGGTGCAACTATAGTTTCAATGATTGCATTGACTTCCACTCCAACCAAAGTACATGTAGTGCTTCAAATGAATAAGCCTTGATAGGATGAATTGTTATGCATGTACAATTTTGTAATAGCCTATGTACTTAGATTTTGAGCAGATAATTATAAAAAATTGAATTTGTATTTTGTGTGAATGAACACATTATATAATTTTTGAAAAGTCTATTTATTTTTAGCTTCTAGTTATCTCTTAGATGGTTCTTGAACTACATGTTCTAACTGACACTTGTAAGCACCTTGCATGAAATTGGAGGATGAGGTGATGCCTTCCCTAATTCAATATATATAATTGTAACCCCAATTAGTAAATAAAGTTAATTTTTTTTGTAATATAGAGCAGCGAGCAATTTTTATCATCAATGAAGTGTCTTGAGTATTTTCTTTCCAATTCTATGTAATTAATCACTATTTGTATGGTTGTATGATTCAATAAATCTTTAGTGTGCTATAGTTGTGAGTAGATTCTTGATTGATATACTAATCTTGAGATGTGAAATAATTATTAAAAGACAAATATATGTATCAATTTAATGGGTCAAGTTAATTGAATTATGTTTATGAATGTGTGTTTATGCTTTATTTGGTGTAATTTTCTAATGTGTGCAATAACTACCCTAGATAATTCACTTACCTGAGCCATAATCTCCTGATTAAGGATGTGCAATAGTTACCATAAAAGGAGAAACCTTTGTCTGAGGTGTGTGAAGTTCTTACATCTCTATTTCCTTAGACTTCCTAGCCATGTCTAGATATATGTGTGCTATTACTACTATCAACAGACATAGGTTTGAGAAATCATAGGTCCATTTAGAAACCAACCAAGGAATTAATTCCTAATAACCATATATTAGTCTTTCCTACCCTACCTTACCTTCCCTTTTGAGTTTTGTTATTAATATCTACCCTTTAGATTAGAATCTAGCCATCCATCCAACTCACGTATAAATTCACTCTATTAGAAGGACTCACCTCCATCTAGAAACCTTATCAATAACCTGCATACTCCACCCCTATTCCATCGATAGGTTTAAATATACCACATACCTATAACTCATGCCCTAGAGTGGAGTTCACCTCCATTGAGATCTTAAAATGTTAGAGGCTACCTCATTTGACTATAGTTTGCATGAAACCCACATCAATAGTACTCCACTGACACTAAAAGGAGGGAATGAATTCCCTCCCCATAATAGAGGTTAGTCCTTATGTAGAGTTACACTAGAGTCACCTAGGAGAGTGACTAGATCTAATTCCTAGGTTGGTTTATTAGCATCACCCTTGACAAGTCATAGGCTTAGAGTTGTCTCAATAAGTCCAATATAAAACAATCCACCCCCACTAGGGCACCCTTTACCTGTAAGGAACCCTTTTCCTGTTAATCAACCAATGGCTCAAAAATATCCTTGGTTAGTTAGATCTTCTATTACCATCCTGGGGATGTGCATGAATTACCTCCAAATTCCAAAAAAATATTTACCATCCTTTTCTCTTTCAGGGCCTAGAAATGCAAAAGAACATATCAAATATATTAAATTTGATTTAAGATTGATGAATGTAGTTGATTAAAATGTTTCATGTTTATTATTCCTTTTTTAATTTAATATATTCTACTTATGATTGGTATTTTAATCTAATAAAAAACTCCATCACCAATTGGGAGGAATGTCAAACTACTTTTCTTGCATAGTTTGGATAGGTCACCAATCCTATACTAGTATATCAACACTTCAATAGTATGAAGAGGGAGCCTAATGAGCCCATCCACACTTTCAACACAATATGGAAAAAGATGTACAACTGTTTGACCCCAAGATATAAACCAAAAATAACATTAGTATTGGAGATGTATACAAATGTATTGGACCCTATCACCATCATATTCCTGAGAAGAGCACCTAATGCCAATAATTTAGCATTAAAACTTGTAGAGACTATTAGTATTGTTAGAAAACTCAACCCATAGACACCAAGGGCACCTAATATCAATAATGGGTTTCTAACACTCAATCTGGTACCAAATGTGAAATAGAACATTCCAAGATATAATCAAAATCAATTCTACACACTTTCTCCACTGACATAAATGATGAAAATAAATTTTGGGTACATGAACAATCATGTAATAGGTAATAATTACCAATAGAACCAACATACAATAGCACTTCCTACAAATTTTCTATAGGGCATGGATTCCACAAAAGCTAAATTGGATTCTATTCAAAAGATGGTCTAGAAGTTGAGTAACAATTTTATAAATATACAATGAAAGATGGGAAATGTCAATACCCCAATTGAGAACCAAAAAACCAATTTACAAATATATAATATGCCATTTAATAGGCTTGTAAATAACATGGAGTAACCTAGCAAGCTCCTAAAAATCAACATCACTGAAATGGCTCTCCCTAATTGGTACAAAATAAACAATACACCCCAACATGGTGAGCTCAATTACATTGAGTTCTATATAGGATTAAAGATATTTTAAAAGGAATTAACTAGGAAGGATTATATGAATAACCCACAAAAGTCTCATTAAGATCCTGGATCTTCTAACACAACCATGTTCTTTTAGACTCATCAATTTTTTTTCCAAGGGGAAGATGATAATAAACTAGAAGATAATATAGACAAAGTTCATGCTTTCCAATAGTTTTAAATAGGTGCATACAACATTAAGGAATAATTATCCACTTACCACCTTAGATCCAAATCCCAAAGTGGACAATAATCCACCCCCTCCAAAAGGGAATGATCAACCACCAAACAAGGAAGAATAAAATAAAGTAGGATACAATATTTTTAGAAACCTACACATAATATTTTCACTTATATTGATTATTGATACTTATTATCTTGTAAGAACCTACCGAGTCTCAATCTCTTTGAGTGTATGCCTTAAGGGATGCACTAAAAAAGGGGTGGGAATACCTTTGGTGCTTCGTAATATTTTAGTATTGTAAATAACATGGAGTAACCTAGCAAGCTCACTGAAATGGCTCTCCCTAATTGGTACAAAATAAAAAATACACCCCAACATGTTGAGTTCAATTGCATTGAGTTCTATATAGGATTCAAGATCTTTTAAAAGGAATTAACTAGGAAGGATTAGATGAATAACCTGCCAAAGTCTCATTAGGATCCTAGATCTTCTAACACAACCATGTTCTTTGAGACTCATCAATTTTTTTCCTAGGAGAAGATGATAATAACCTAGAAGATAATACAAAAAAAATTCATGCTTTCTAATAGTTTTAAATAGGTGCATACAACTTAAGGAATAAGTATCCACTTACCACCTTAGATCCAAATCCCAAACTGGACAATAATCCACCCCCTCCAAAAGGGAATGATCAACCACCAAAAAAGGAAGAATAAAACAAAGTAGGATAAAATATTTTTAGGAAACTACACATAATGTTTTCACTTATATTGATTATTGACACTTTCTATCTTACAAGAACCTGTCGAGTCTCAATCTCTCTGAGTGCATGCCTTAAGGGATGCAATGAGAAAGGAGTGGGAAGACCTTTGGTGCTTCATAATATATTTTTTCCTTTGCCACTTTTTATCTACACTCTTCCCTCCTAAAACCTTGAACCCTAAGATTATTTCTCTCTTTCCTTGCTATTCCCACCATTTTTCATGCTTTATCCCTCATTTCTTACATTTTTTCCCTTTTGACTTGTTTAGTAAGCTAAGTCAACCTAGTTTACCTAGATTATTCTAGGGATACTTTGCCTTTCCTTTTTGCTTTGCATCCTGACCGACCTAGCACAAACTTCAGGCATTAGCCCAATAATATTCTAGGTTGACCCGATTGACCTAGCATAGTTGACATGTCCAAAAGTCTTTAGGATGAGATACTACTATATATACAAGGTCATTCCTTACCATTTCATAATATATTTGAATTAAGTGAAGAATTATGAATGAACATCTACTTATTGACCATTCTACTTAAGGAATAAATCTTTAGGGTTTAATACTTTCTTTTAGAACTCTAATCTTGTCTTATGGAGAAGTTTTTTTAATGCTTAGGTAGGTTGTGTAACCTAGTTTTAATTTATCTTGGTTATCCTTAAGAGCCACAATAATTTTTATGAATCACCATTGGGCAAAGGAGAGGTTGATACTCGATAGGTTCATATTCAAAGGTAAATATTCTTAACTTTATTTCTCCTTTGTAAGAGTAGATAGATAATACAATATGAATTATCATTTCCCATGTATTAGGATTCCATAGACATTGATATAAGTATATGTCTCCTATACATGTTTAGTTTAGTTTTTATTTACTTGTTTTGTTCTAACTCCTAATTTGTGCCACAAGCTTTGGTGAGCAATGGATTAGTTTACTTTTCTTGTTATTAGATTAGTTTACTTTCTTGTTTATTATCATAAGTGAATATATAAACCATATGACTCTTTTAGGGTTGTTGTTCAATCATGTTAGACTGTAGGATTTGAAACCTTGCCTAGCATGATGAATTATGACAGATGATACAAGTGATCCCCTAATTGGGTCTAGCAGATCCTCATATTGGTCATGCTCCTGCTTAAAAAGTGTGTGCCCCAATCAAAATTGTAGGTGTGATCTATCTTATCCAATCTAGGATTGATTCATGTGCACCATAAAATTCTAATTGCATACATTCAGGTGAACTTGATGTGAATCAAACCCTTATAGGGTTTATTTCACTTATTTTATTCATTTTATCATCTTTTCTATCATATATTTTGACATGCTAGCTCAATTTTTTTGACCTATCTATTTTTCTCTGTGTGTAGGAATAGAAAACTAGATCGACTAGCTTGACCTAGCATAGGTTTCTAGCACTTTCTAGACTTTTTGTTTAGCCTACTAGGTTGATCAGGTCTACCTAGCACATTTCCAACCACTTTGTAGTAGGTTCTTCAAGATTTATAGTGTAGGTTCTAGGTTTGTAGTCTAGCCAACTAGGTTGACTAGCTTGACTTAGGACATTTCCAGACATCTAGTTCAATCTACTAGGTTGACCAGTTGAATTAGCACACTTTTTCAACCTTTACAGTAGGTTTATGACTCACTTGGTCGACTAACTTGACCCAGTTCTCTCCATGGTTACATGTCAATTACCTATTCTATTTTCATCTCCAAAACACTAAGTTCAATTTATATTTATTTGTTTCTACTTTGTTTTGTACTTTTATTTCAAAATTACAATCTATGTATGTGTACCAATTAGATTAGTCAGTTTCAATTCAGTTGATCGTGTATTTCATTTTAGTATCTACTTTTCTAGACTAGCTATAAGCATATCTCATTTCATTTGTTTTATATTTTCAGCAATCCTTTCTCTTTTCTTGTCTTTTATGCTATGTCAACCAGCTCAACTCTAGACTATCTTAGGCCCTACTTTCTACCTCTATCAATTGCACTAGGTCAACCTGGTTGACCTAGTAGTTTCTATAGCTCCTATGCACTACACTAGGTTGATCAGGTTGACCTAGCATAGTTTTCATGCCATTTTCCCCCTTTATCAACTTTTTCTCTCTATATTGGGTTAGTTCTATAGACCCTATCCAACTTTATTATCCTTGTTTTGTACTAGGTTGACTGGGTCAACCTAGCTTTATTTCTATCACTTTTTGAATATTTTATTTTCTCATCTTGCTTTCCTTCCTCTGTCATCATGGATTTCTTGTTGAGTGACAACATTGAATCTCAAATAGTAGGCATGATGAAAGTCACCAATCCTCATAGGGTTTCCCATAGACAAATTAGATTTCCTCTTACAAATTCTATTAATGTCCACATTGTAACTTGCACAATGGACTATGGGTTCCCTCATGATACCTCTTTATAAAATAATCCTTCTTTTCTCTTAGAGAACCAACCTGAGTTAGAGTATACTCCTGAAATGCTTTTCTTTATTAACCAATTTCCCCAACATAAAAGGAAAGATCCATCTACCATTTACAATCTCATGATTAGTGGTCAAGATAATGAACCTCATTTACCACATTCTACATTCTCAAATGGATTTGGTAGTACTAATTTATTTCCTTCAAAACCTCTCCCTTCGATCATGACCTCTTTTCATGCTTCTTCTTCTTTCCTTTATTATACCTCCATTCCTAGTATCTCAACTACCATGGCTAGTTCTACATCTAGTGAACCACCTTTAGGATCCACTATCCTTAATCTTTCTACTAGTTCATTGTTTACTACCCAAGGCACTCATGCTTCTAGTGCTTCTTCCTCTCTTCCATTCACTAGTCCATCTTTTTCTACATAACAAGCTTTTCCACTAGTACCTCTCATTCTCATCATTTATCTCAAGCTCTCAACAACATCAGTAGTGGCACCCAAACCACTAATACTAACACCAACTCTTCTAATAATGTCAGTAAAACTCACCAACTTCTATTGCAAACTCTAACTGAATTCTTTCCAAGCCCATAACACAAATCAAATGATGAGAATGTAAAATCACCTTCTTCATCTTCAAATGAAACCAAAACCAATGGATTAGGGCACACAACCAAAGTGTTCTTCCCCCTTCTCTTCAATATTCTCAAGGCAATCTTATTCTTCAACCTCTTTTAATCAATAAAACTATCAAGAATCTACAAAATGATCCTCTCACTACTCAAATTGATAACATTGATATAGGAGGTATAACACCTATAATCTCTTATAATGGATCAACTGATCCTTCTCTTCATCTTAAAACATTTGGGAATATTTATAAAGACTGGGTTAAATTAAACACCTTTGCTGCTACCAAGTTCCTGCTAAGACCCTCAAAAGTGATGCCTTGGATTGGTACAATCAACTTAGACCTAATTTTATTACTAATTTGGAGGATTTAGTGAATGCTTTAGTTTAAGAATTTCAAACTAGTGATCTTCTTGAAAACACTTTGGCCCATTTCATCATTTTCAAGCAAAGCAAAAATAAAATCGACCAATTATTGGTCAAATAATGGAAGACTTTATCAAACAAATGTGAACACAACATGGCCAATGATAATATTTTTCATTTCTTTACAAATTCTCTTTATCCTAAATTACAATATCGAGTCAATACCCTTTCTCCACACACTTTAGAAAAGCTATTAATCAAGCTAAATGACAAGATTTCCTTATGCATTAATTCGAGCCACCCAACCTTCCATGGGTTTTCATATATTACTTAAAAATAAAAACCAAAATGTTACTAGTGATGGTGTTTCTAATTCATATGATATCATTCACCATGTTCAAGCTATTGTTCCTACCCCTTCTTCAGAACCAACTTCCTCTTCTCAACAATTTACTAATCCTCATTTTTCAACAAATAACATTAATGTTCATAAACCCCTTTCCTTATCTAAATTACTTAAACTTCTACCTAGGCATCTTACTCACAAAATTGACCCTACTCATCTTATGAAAACCTAGTATGATCCTAGCAAGTTTTGTTGGTTTCATGCTAGTTGGGGTCATTCTCATGAGACTTGTAGATAACTTCATAATTTAGCTATGGACTTTCTTCTTAGATCTAATTTTGACTATGATTCTATCATGTGCCAATGTAAAAAATCTTATGATCATGCATTCAAATAACACAAAACTCATGATAAAGCTCAAGCTTTGAATCAATCAGATGCTCATTTAGCTATTTATAAGGATCATTTACCTAATCATCAACCAATTCAAGAAAACCAAGGCAAGCCCATCTCTTCCACCAATAATGTAGAAAGTTTTGTGGATCAAATTTATGAATAAAATGTGGTTAACATGACTAATATGTGAAGAGTAGTGGCTTTCATTGATTCTCAGCCTATCTACACCCTGCCTCCTTCTCAAGCATACCATGTTATCCAAGATTCTTCTCCAACTCATTTAAATAAGTTGGGGAAAGAAGATATTATAAACTTTAATTAAGATCCAACTTATGATTCTCCTTTGGATAACACATCCCATGCTATTTCAATAACTCTTCCATCATCTTCTCCTTCTAATGTTAATCAACCTTTTGTTAACACCTCTTCTACTTCTCAACATTATGTTGAACCTATTAGTTTATCATCTCAAAATGATTTACAACCTTCTTCTAAACCTTCTCATTCTTATAAACACAAAATTCAATGCTCTTTCATTCCTCCCTCCAAAGACCTCCTTAACCATTATGCACCTATATCTAACAATCTTCTCATGGGTCATGATGAGTGTGATAGAACAAGAAATATGATTGCATATGAATACTAGATCTAAATGTGAGATCAATAGCAAAAAAATTGACCATGAAATAATGAAATCAATTTTTAACACACCATAATATATATATATATATATATATATATATATATATATATATATATATATATATATATATGTGAGAAAACCTTCAAAGAGGTAAAAAACCCACAAATACTATTCATATTATGAGAAACTAACAAGTACCCAATATAGTCTTTCTTCTTCTCACTTCTTTGTTTTTCATTTTATCTTACAATATAAACTTTTTATTATATAGGCAAGGTATTCTTCCCATTATAAAAAACTTTTTCCAGCCACCACATTAATGGGTCTAACCTCTCTAAAGGTCCTTTAATATATTTTATTATTTATTTACACGAGGATAAACTCATGATAAATAATAAAATATATTATTATTTAACCAATATAATTTAATGTATTAAGGTTACATAAACAACATCACTTAACTATTAATTGTTCCAATACTCCCCCTTAATGTTAAATGGAGATACATGATGATTTTTAGGAGGTAACAACATAACGAACTTATACTCTATGAGCCATCCACATGATAAGTTTTAGAAAATAATTTGAAAGAAACATCCTTCATCATGCCATATCTACCTTTAAAGGAATTATGCTATGTAAACATAGTCACCCAAAAGTATTACACTATTTAAATATAGACACCCAAAGGTTATACACTATGTAACCGTAATCACATAGTCACCTTTAAAAGAATTACACTATACAACTATAGATACCTAAAGGTATTACACTATGTAACCACAATCACATAGTCACCTTTAAAATAATTATACTATACAATCATAGATACCTAAAGGTTTTGCACTATGTCCCCATAGGCACCTTTAAAGGAATTACACTATGTTATCCTAAACCACTTAGAGTGACTTTAAGCTAGCATGATCATGAGACTACATCCCACAGTGAGAATACATCCCAAAATTTCTCATGAATAATCAACCAAACATATTAGAATCTTTTATAACATAAAGACCTCCATGCTACTATGTGTTGGGTACAATGTAGAATTACATATGAATTTTAATAAAATCACATAAAGTGATATATTACAATGCTTTACAATGAGAATAAGTATAGAGAAATAAAATGAAACACCTGACCCACACAAATTTTAAGAAGTGACATTGTCATGCACACTCCCCCTCAATGGATAATTTGATAGACCAATATTGAATGAACTTACATAGGCTTTAGTTTATTGGTGATGCATTGGATTTTTCACCAAAGTTATACAATGTTGATTATCACCAATAAATTTTTCTATCATTTTTCAAAGCCACAAGGCTTATTTAACAACTTTCAAATGAAGTGATCTAAGTGATAACACCTACATCAAACATAAACATATATCCATAAGTAGACTCATCATAGTACAATTACAATCATAATAACCAAATAAATTATCATAATCAAAGGAAAAATAATATAAATAAAAAATTTACAGTTTATTTTATATACTATAGTATTTTCTTTACTAATTTTTAATGATATAAGTATGGATCCTACATGAATCTAGAAGCAACACCCACATCTTATGAAATATTTATCCTAGTAATGGTTAGATATATAAAAATACCAACAAGATATTTGTAAATATGGTTTAGCTTTATTGCACACAATTTTTAGATTAAGTTTTAACACATCCTTCATTGTAAGCTTGTAATCAAGCATGTTAAATTTAACAAGTAGATTATGTGATGTACATACAATAAATTCACTAATAATTTGATACTAAGTTAACCAAATATTACATATCTTATTAGGAATAATTCATACTATAATTTGAGTCATGAAAATTTTTTCTTCCTTTTAAATTTGACATTATAAATTTGTGTTTTATACTAAACTGAAAAAAAGTTTAAAAAACAAAAATGTTATCGTGTTTTATACTTGATTTTAAAATAAAAACACATATTCTAGTGAGTAAACAACACTAGCCACTTTAATTTATTGCAAAATAATTCAAAACCAAAAAAAATTGCAACAAGGGTACAAGTTACAAGTGTCATAAATAGTGTCACAAATTACACTATTTAAATAAATTATTGTAAAATAAATAGTAGGAGGTTTCAAATCAAATAAAATACCATTCAAATGTGTCTATAAGGTGCAAAAACTTAAATATTGACTGGTCACATGACCATCTTTGATAAATAATATGATAAGTCAAGGGTGTCAAAGTGTAGAAAGTGTTACAAGCTTCACACATGAGATTTTGCATGACTAATAACCATAATTTATAACTAATTATTTTAAAATAAATAAATTAATTTTGGTAAAAAAAAAACATATTGGGATTGATATTTGATCTATAAATATTTTCCAAAAAAAAATACTAGTAACTTCCATTTGTCCAATACAAGACGTCACATGCAAGCTACATGATTTAATTAATTTTGATTTAAAAAAAAAATCAAAATATTAAACACATATAAAATCTTATGATTGTATAAAGAAAAAACATTAAATATATATTTTAATCTTTTTGGAAAATACAAGTCAACACACGTGGGCCCATTATGTGCTTGCATAGAAAATTGGCTAATTACAACTCACCCACTAAGCACGAACTTATGTCTAATGTTTAATCCTTTTACAATCTATTTTTTATTTTTATTTTTAAAAATAAATAAACCATAATTAAATACTTTCATAATAAAATGCAAGTATTTATTTAAAATTTGGAAAAAAAAAGAATTTAAAAAAACTTAAGTGGGGTCCACTAGTTGGATGGAAAAAAAATTAAATAAAAGTTTTATTTTTGAATAACTTTATAAAACTATTGACATACCTATTAATTATTCTTGAAACATGCAATTAGCAGATTAATGATATAGGAAAGGAAGCAAAGGAGCTTGTAGGAGCTATACGATCAAAATAGGTTATGTAAAGCTTGAAACCACTTTCAGATGGCCTTTCAAAGCACATATAACCTTCAAAATTTAATTTTGAGCTAAGAAAATGGCTATTGGAATTTACCAAGCTACACATTGTACCCACCTGAGATTAAAAAATTCCAATTTTTTTTTGGTTGCTTTTCAAGCTCTGAAAATGGCTTCAACAAGCTTAGATATTACAGAAAATAGGAAATCAACTTTTAAATTTTATAAAATGACTAAGAATTTATGTTTTCTAATTTTTATTCTTCTTCCATGGCTATACAAAATGAAGCATGGTACTTGGGAGGAGAGAAAAAATTAAAAAGCGTTGTAGGAGACCAAATTATGCAAAGTAAAGATCAAAATTATTTTGAAATAGCCAAACTAAGCAAACAAAATAGTCAAAATTGAGATTTATTATCCAAAATCTAATATTTCACTAATTCTTAGCTCACACATGCTAAAAATGGCATTTAAGAGGAGAGAAAAAATTTGAAATGAGCTATAAGAACCTAAATCAAGGAAAATAAATATCAAAACTACTTGAAAAAGGCAAAACTAAGTAGATGGAGTGATCAAAACAAAGATTTAATTCTCAAAAACAAATTTTTAACTTATCTTTATCTTTATTATGCTAAAAAATGGCACTCTAGGCTGACTTGAACTGCTAGATCTTTAACTAGTAGTTTCAAATACTTTTGTAAGAGTGTTAGCTAGCTAGAAAACATAGATCTAGTATTTAAAAATATATTTCAATCTATAAAACTTTTTAAATAATTTTTTTTACTAATTTTTACAATAGTTAGGCCTTTAATAGACCCAAAAATAGTGTCCAAGACTGGGCTTGCTTTGAAATGCTTTTATTTGCTCAGATATGCAACTAGAGAGCTTCAATCACCTTCATACAAATTATTGGTCCAAAAAATAAGACACTCTTAAAAAATTTAATGCTTAAATAAAAAAATTTATATAATTTTAAGATTCTCAATTAGATATATGACATGAAAATAGGCTTAGAATATAAAAAATTGCATAGATCTGAGATCTGTAGGCTTTTAAAAGAGGAAAAAGTAGAATAACTTACTTCCTACATAAGGATAAGCTTGAAAATTTTCATGAACAAACCATGGCTTAAAAATTAGATGAATCTAGGCTTAAACACAAGCCAAAACCTCCAATCTATGATCTTGCCACTTGATCACACATCAACTAGCTCTGATACCATGACTGAACAAGTAATACGATTGCATATGAACACTAGATTTAAATGTGAGACTAATAACAAAGACACTCGCCATGAAACAATGAGAGAAAAGTTGAACACACCATAACATAGATATACGTGGGAAAACCTTCAAAGAGGTTTAAAAAGGCACAAAAATTATTCATATTATGAGAAACTAACATGTACCCACTTTAGTCTTTCTTCCTCTCACTTCTTTTTTATTTATTTTATCTTACAATATAAACTCCTTATTATATAGGCAAGGTAATCTTCCCATTATAAATCACTTTTTCCAACCACCACATTAATGGGTATAGCCAAGGTCATTTGATATATTTTATTATTTATTTACATGAGGATAAACTCATGATAAATAATAAAATATATTACTATTTAACCAATGTAATTTAATGTATTAAGGGTACATAAATAACAACACTTAACCATTAATTGTTCCAATAGAGTGGGATCCCATTGTGGAGCTCACTAATCTCCCTTCTCAAATTCTATTTCTTGAACTCATGAGGAAATGTCCCCATCATTAGAACCATCTTATGCAACTATTATTTGAGATGAATGTCCCTCATCCTCCCTTAGCAGGATGGGAGACAACCTTATCTGGTTTCAAGGATAGTATCTTGCAACAATGTGAAGAGATGTCCATCAATGTTGATGAAACTATTGGCACCTCTCTTTTATTAAAATTTCCCATTGCATCAATGATTTTTGACAATATTTTTCTTTGTGTAGATGATAATATCCTATTTATTAGCATCCAAATCAGTGATATCTTAGTTAAGCATGCTTTGATTGATGAGGGTTCTAAAACTTATGTTGTTTTTTATTTCATTAAAACCTTTAGATATTTCAAATGCAATCTTAAGTCCACATGTAACACCTACTAAGGATATGATAGAAGGAAAATGCCTCTTTTTAGGTGTGTGTGGGTTCCCATTACTATCCCACCTATCATCGTTCATGTGAAAGTGATGATCTTTAACTTTCCTCTTTCTTATAACTTCTTGCTTGAGAGGCCATGGACTCATCGTATGCGAGCTATCACTTCTTCCACTTACCAATGAATTAAATTCTCTAATAATGGAGCCATTTATAGGATTCAAGGAGATACTAACCCTTGGAATTTTGAACAATTCTAAGATCATGGTGTCTTTAAGAATCTTGCTCTTGAGCCTTTACCTACTGTTTGATTTCATGAATCATAGCATCTAAATTTTCCTATCAACTCAACCAAAGGATATAATGGGCATCTCAAGCTTTTTGGTAATATTCCTCCCAACCTTTTAGACTCTAATGATGATGAGCTTGATGAGATTAATCTCAAGATCAAAACTTCCAATCTCATGCCTCATGTCATCTCACAACTTCTTAATTCCTTTCAACCTCATTTTCACAAACCTCCTTGTGATGACATTCTTATATTCTTATCCAAGACTCATCTTTATATTCACCATGATTCTTCTAATTAAAAAATTATTCCAACTTGTGTCATCAATCTTCATTCACCTGATTATGATGATGACTATTCCTTAAATGATCCTTTATTAGGTAGTTTTATCCAAGCTCACCATGCTGAGATTGTGTGTTATCATTATTATTTACTTAAGTATTTTTTTATATCCTCTCATGTTCCAACTTTTATATTTCATAATTTTTGTATTTTTCCTCTTTATCACAGAGTGGAGATGGAAATGACACATTTAGTTTTTTATGATCCCCATAGGACTATGCTCATAGATTGTGTTATAACAAGCCCTTACCATTTTTATAGGTTTCTTGATTCCCATCATTGGTTTACTCCTAAGGTTAGTGATACCATTATTATACCTTATATTTATATTTCTCCTCCCATAGTGTAACCTATGTCAAAACCAATTATTATTGCTTTTTCCTCTATTGGTGAGCCTACTCTTGCTTCTTTCACTAGTTCTATTCCTTCTCCATCATCACCCCCTCTTGGTGATGGTTTGATTCCTTTGCCTAAGATGGATAATTTACCAACAAAATGGGACAATGAGTCATCTCCCTTTTCTTCCACACTTGTTACACCTTCTCTCATTAGTGTTCCTACTAAACACACTCACAAGTGTATCTATTGCTTTCATGAGATATATACTCATTCTTATACCCATTATCATAAGTTGAAATAATATATTGATACCTTACATCCTTATTTTCCATCTATAGACACTACCATACCTCCTCCTAATATTTTTCCTGAATATATACCTAAGTATGGTGAGAGGTATTGTATATGGCACCAATACGACACACATCATACTGATCACTATCGTATCCTTTAGAAGCATCTTAAAGATCATCTTATAATTATCCCTAGAATAGATATTATTCCTCCCATAATTTATTCTCACAATAAGGTTCCCCCTTCTTCTCCCATAATTACACCTCTTGTGGTTCCTTTTATGCCTCCACCTGTGGTTCCTTCTCCACTTATAGGGCCTCTCTCACTCATGGATCCTTCTCCACTGGTGATTCCTCCTTCTCCCATAGATCTTGTTCCCACACATTATTTTGATCATCATTTACTTGATTTCCCTCCTTATCATGATCCAATGAGTATTCTTACTTTTTCAGTTAAGGATATTAGAAAATAAGTATTTTCCTATTATTCTACAAAGATTGATGACATATTAGTAGTAGTTCATATTTAGCTTCATAGAGACTTATCTATGGTCTTGGATAATGTGTGTGGATATATTTACCAGTACATATGAGAACATGTATGGTAATTTTATATTTATATTTGGATTGGACATGTGCTCCATTTTAATTTCTTTTTCTATGTTTGATTATATCATTTGACACTGTGTCAAATTCTTGCTTATCTTATATCATTATCTTCTTTATTATATTATATTTCTTGTTAATTTTATACTCTATCTTTTTTACATATGTTTGTTCTTCCTTATCATTGATTTATATTTCTGTTTTTTTCTTGTTGCATCCCTTGGATATTTCTTATGAGTTATTTTGTAATACTATGGATAGGACCTGGTAGATCCTAAAAAAATCACCATATTTAGCTTGTTGTTGCCTTGTATCTTTATGATTGTTTTTTTCGTATAATTTATTTTCATAGATAATTTTCATGGTGACTTGGTTGTATTTACCCTATTCCCTTTGGTTATTGTTTCTTTTTACCATGTGATCAGTTAGCAAATAGTCTTTTCTCATTACTATTTCCTTTTACTGGTCCATCTTTAGATCTCCCTTTTTCTTTTTTTCCTTTTTTTTAAAACTAAGAATATGCATGGTTGAGATTTGAGATCAAATATTTATTCATTGTCAAGCTTAAGTGTCATAGTTAGTCTTTTGTCTTTGGTTACTTAGCTTCTTTTAGCCTTAACTTACAACTCATTCATGTGTATCACTATCTCTCTCATGCTTGGTCATTCCAAATATTTATGGAGGAGGAATATAAAAAAAAAGAAACCTTCAAAATAAAGTTAAAATCCAAATCATTTAAACAAAAGGCAATGATATCAAAAAGCAAAACTATGCAATATTCTTAAAAGTCTAATCACACTAAAAGATGTGATTCAAGCACATCTCTTATCTCCAATCAAAGCTCAAACTCCATATCAGCTTCAAATAGAGATGAAGTCATTTGGCGTGTGGTAGGCTAATAGATTGGAATAGGGGAATTCAAAAAAATCTTCTAGTGCTACTTACTTTCTCATGTAAGTACCCAATCTTCTTAGTAGACCAACGGTTATGTAAGGGGTCCTAATGAATGGGGAACACGTCATGGGGAGGTAGTTCCATTTTAATTTTTCATTATACCAATCTACTTTCATGATTTTATCTTAGTAGCACATTTATCTATCTACAAATATTTATGTCTATAGGGAATATGTTTCTTTTGTACATACAAAACCACTAGTTACTTAGTGTCTTCTCATGTACAAAACCACTAGTCACTTAGTGTCTTCTCATGTTTTTAGTAGACCAAAGGTTATTCTCTTAAGATGCCTAAGTCTTTGATTTTTACACTCCATTTTTCATTCCCTTTCCTCATATTTTATCTTAAGAAATATTGTTTTGCTTTCTGATCACACCCCTTCGGTTTTTCCTTTGTGATTTACAATATAAGACCACAAATAGGACCCAATAATTCCTCATAAAATTACCATCATTTTTGTATTTCAATCCAATATTATTATTCTACTTTCCAATGTTGTTTTGGCATCCTTTTGGATTTTTCATATGTGAGTGTTTTATCTTATTACCCTTATTCCCCATGTACTTAGTTGTTCATGCTTATTCCACCCCATGTGGTATTCCCTTTGTTGAGTTGAAATGTAAGACTATGGATAAGACCCAACCCTCCTCACAAAGTTTTCAAACAATCAAGTCACCATCAAATTACATGTGTCAAGTTTGAAATAAATTTGATTTATTATGAAGTTACACGTCATTTGACATGCTTCCCAGCTTGAACTAGTATGTTTTATGCTTACTTCATTTTTCTTTCACCTCTTATTTTATGAGTGAATGTAATATTTCAACCATTTCTTGAATTTTGTCATACTTTATATCTTGAATTAGTGTGATAAATTTAAGACCAAATTTTCATTGACTTTTTATTTGTTTTTCTTACCTTGTGTGACCTTCATCATACCTTCTATTTTATTACTTTATTTTTCATACTTCCCAATGTGATATAGTATAATTTTACTTTTTTTAATTTGGTGAAAAAATATTTCATCTTTGGTTTGAAAACAAATCCCTTTTTTACCATCTTGTTTTCCATTTCTTGGTTCTTTATACTTAGTCATTTTGCATGCTATTACACATTTCCCAGCTTGAATTAGTGTGTAGTGCATTTTTGATTGATTATATTTTTCCAAGTATTTTTGCCTATTTATTTTTAACCATGCATGTCTTTCTCATAATGCTAAAAAATAAACCACATCTAATATATTTCCTATAACATATAAAACAAAGCTAAATACATGTGCTAGAAAGAAATATATCCAAATCATCCACATACACGACCAACAAAATGATAACAATATATCCATAGTGACCACATACCTAATCAAATCAGTAAGCCAAATTGATATATATATATATATATATATACATATATATATATATATATATATATATACACATATATATATACATATATATATATACATATATATATATATATATATATATATATATATATCTCAAGAGTTTGATACAACATATACAACGATAAATAATGTTCCATCTCTAGGGTTGGGCTCCATCCTATCTATCTTGTGGCCTATCCATGCTACCTACTGAGGCCTTAGTTTGACTCCTCCAAACTATAAATTATAATAATATAGTCCAAGATCTTAATCTCTCTACTTGTCTTTATAGACATGCTATTTTCACTTGTTCCTATACCAACTCAATTTGGGTCACTACATGTGCCTATGTCAGCTAGGTTTGCATCACTATATATGCTTGCATCATCTATGTCATTATCTATAGATGTTTAGGTCTCTCATTGGTTGGGGCCTACTAAGCTTGACTCTCTCCTACACCCATATCTATTGGTGGTTGTGCCCTTTCTCTCTACATCTGTATCTACCTCATGGCCTCTCTCACTAGTCTAAATCAACTCACTTGAGCTAGGGTAGATGGTACACTTGAATCTTCTAGTGTCATGGGGTTATATGGCTATAGAGTCTCATATACAATGTCATGGAGTGTTCCCCTAACTAGGGACCCCAATATCTCCTCCTCATCCTTAGGTATGCCTAAAAAATCACACCATATAGATATTATATCACTGTCATATATCATATTATCTATCTTTCTTTCAATTCAAAGCTTAAGAAATAGATCAATCATATTTTTATTACCTATCTATGTCTTGGATACTATGGTTTCTCCATATATGAAAATTCCTAGCATAATGTCCCCATCTATGTGACCTCTTAGAACATCCTTTATAGGTCACCCCTTCAGCTTGAACTTGGATGTAATGGCTCAAGTCCATCTCAACTTTCCCCTGAGTGGTCTCTCACTCAGCTATGTCTCTTTTGGATCCTTTGCTAACTCACCAAGGATGATGATGATCTTCACTCTCTCCTCTTACCTCCATCAATTCCATGTCCTCAATGGTTATAACTCATCACTTTATGGATATAATGGTGGTACATTTGGTATCACTACCTCCACCTCCTCCTCCTACTCTACCCCTCATCATGCCTGACTAGTCTATGGTCACTCTTGGCATGGCCACAATGTTAGCCTCATTATTAATGATATAAATCCCCTCTTTCCTCATGGCTCCCTCAAATGATAAGTCCATTGCTTAAGCATGAGTATTAATGTTTCTGGATGAGGTAAACCCATCTATCCTATAACCTATGCCACTAGATGTGGTTCTCTCCACCATGTATAGTGTATTATCATCTCTCTCCTCTCTAGTACTGGTCTAACTATGTGCTAGCTCTCCCAAGTAGTCACTAGATACTCATATGGTTTCCATAATATATCGATGAATCTTACCATCTATAGTGCTAGCATGTGGGGCATGGCCTACACTACCTAGTCCTCTCTCCATTTCTTCACTCGAGGTGACCTATCATCAACTTCATATAGAAACCCAACTAGCTGATATATATATATATATATATATATATATATATATATATATATCCATGCTATCAAAAATATGATCAGTCTCATAGTCTTCTTCCCTTTGACTAACATCTCATACAGATCATGCATGAGATGGACCTAGATGGAAGAGCCTAGATCATATAATATTCACTCCTCTAACATTACCCTACTCAAGTCTACCACATATAGTGATACCTTACCATCCGCATTGTGATAGAGCACCCGCTATATCACAAGGCCTGTCATCACCTTCTAGAGATATAGAATATGTGATATATAGACATCATTCATGCTCACTCTCTACCGTTGTAATATTGTCTTTAATCTTATAGCCCACATGGATAAGGCTCTCCTCTTCTCTTCACTATCTAGTATCCCTATAGTCACTAGTACTCCTACCATAAGTATTCTGAAGATGACATGGATATCCTCTAGTGTGATAGCCACCTCTATCACATCCCTACCCACCTCCTATATAAAAGTTTTAGTTAATCATTACCAACAACTAAGGAACATGAATAATAGGTCTACACTTAGGGGTATCCTACACAGGCCTATGGATATCAGTCTTACCTTATCTTTATTTGTCAATCTCTCCAATAAGTCTAGTACCCAAGAGACATCCAACAATCTCCAAAACCATCATTGTCTCTGAAATTAAGAAATAACCAAGGATGTATTAGTTCCTCCATGCCATGTATAATCATAATACATTATTTATACATTTTATTTTTAATCATAAATGAGTATAATTTATTCATTTCTTATCTATTTTAGCCTATTTTGGTCCCCCTTGCCATTATTTGGTCATTTTAGACCATTTTACCTCTCTTTTGGATTTTTTCATGCTTTTTCATGCTTTCTCTAGTTCCTTGGTCAACCTAGTTTGACCAAAATTTTTCCTATTTTTATCCTATTTTTCTCCACATTTCTTATTTTCCTTCTTATTCCCTTTTTTCCGGTGCTAAGTTTCTATTTTGGCCCTTACAGACCAATAAGATACCTCACACAAAGTTTTTGGCTTCTAGAATGTGCTATGTCAACCTATACCCTCTAGGTTAACCACATGGATTTTAGCCTGATTTAATCTACTAGGTCAACCTAGTCGACCTAATAGGTTTTAGTGTCCTGAACTAGCACATTTTGCCAAAAGCTTGCCTTTTCACTAATTCCTTCTAACCCATTTCTTGTCTTCCTATTTCCCTCCCTTAGAATCTAATTTTGTTTATTTTTTATCATATATAAATTCTTAAAATTAGATTTTATCAAAATTCACTTAATTCATTTTAAATTTTAAAATCTAGTTTGAGACTCTTAAATGCATACCTACAGTGCACCCATTCTTGCTCCTAGAGTTCCTTCTTATCTAGCATGATGTTCCCTCACCATTCTAGCTTGTTTTCTCTCTAGAGCTTTTTTTCTCCTCTTACAATGAAAAATAACAAAATAAATTCTCTTTTTCATATTTAAAACTACTTTTTAGCCATTCAACTTCTTCATTTATTTTCCTTCAGATTCCTTCTTTTTCTCAGATCTTTGTTTCTATTTATTAGTTTTGAAAATTGTAAAAATGTGTTAGATTCATGATGACATAGATATTCTTTTCCACTATAATATGCTTATCTTCCAAAAATTTCAATTTTTGGTTATTTTTGTCACTAACTTCTATAGGTTTGCCTCATGTGCTTTACATTAGACACCTTCACTTTCTTCCAGTCTTCTTCTCTAGCACTAAGGTAAGTTATAGGTATGTGTTTTTCAATTATATCATTTCATTTATCTTATTTTATTCTTACTACACTTTACTTAGCATCAGTGTTATGTGTCATCATGCTCTATCCCAAAGTACCATCTTGTATTGCACTTACATGACACATGATGAGCTTCAACTGGGGGATATGTATACACATAATATTTTCACACTTTTATTGATTATTGATACTTCATATCTTTCAATAACCTACCAAGTCTCAATCTCTCTAAGTACATGCCTTAATGGGTGCACCAAGAAAGGGGTGGGAAGACCTTTGGTATTTCATAAGATTATTGTTCCTTTTTCCACTTGCTATCTACACTTTTACCTCCTAAAACCTTTAACCCTAAGCTCATTTATCTCTTTCTTATCTATTCCCACCATTTTTCATGCTTTATCCCTCATTTCTTACCTTATTTCCCTTTTGACCTATTCAGTAAGCTAGGTCAACCTGGTTAACCTAGCTTATTTTGGGGATATTGTGCCTTCCCTTGTTGCTTTGCATCTTGGTCAACCTAACATAAACTTTAGGCATTAGTCCAATAATGTGCTAGGTTGACCCAGTCAATCTAGCACAACTAACATGTTCAAAAGTCTTTAGGGTGAAATACTACTATATATACAAGGTCATTCCTTTCCATTTCATAAGAGAGTTGAATTAAGCAAATAAGTGCAAATGAACATCTACTTATTAACCATCATACTTGAGGAATACAACTTTAGGGTTCAATAATTTCTTTTAGAGCTCTGATCTTGTCTTGTGGAGAATTATTTTGGATGCTTAGGTAGGTCATGTAGCCTAAAGCTGATTTATCTTGGTTTTCCTTATAAGCCAAAACAGTCTCTTGCAAAGCACCATTGGCTAAGGGGGAGGTTGAGACTTGGTAGGTTCATCTTCAAAGGTAAGTATTCCTAAATTTATTTCTCTTTTGTACGATTAGATAGATAATGCAGTATGTATTCTTATCTCCCATGTATTATGATTCTATATACATGGATGTGAGTTTATGTCTCCTATACATGTTTAGTTTAGTTGTTATTTAATTATTTTGTTATAACCCCTACTTTGTGCCACAAGCTTTGGTGAGTACTAGATTAGTTTAATTTTCTTTTTATTAGATTAGTTTACTTTTTTGTTCATTATCATAAGTGAATATAGAAACCATAAGACTCTTTTAGGGTTTTTATGTGATTATGTTAGACTGTAAGCTTTGAAAACCTACCTAGAATGATGTGTTATGATAGATGATATAAGTGATTTCCTAATCAGGTCTAACAGATCCTCATATTGGTCATGCTCCTACTTAACAAGTGTGTGCCCCAATAAGAAGTGTAGGTGTGATCTATCTTAACTGATAGAGGATTGATTCATCCACACCATGAATTTTTGATTGCATATAATAAGTATCCACTTACCACATTGGCTCTTCCAAATACCATGACAATTCCTCCAAATCCTAAAGTGGACAATAATCCACCCCTCTAAAATGGAATGATCAACCACCAAACAAGGAAGAATCAAGTAAAAGAGGATACAATATCATGAAAGATATGAAGAATATTAAGGCAAATATAAATCTTCATGAGTTAGCCCAAATCATTGAGAAAAAGGATCTGTTATGTAAATCCATTACTAGAAAGACCCTTGTGGAAAGAACTAGAGTGGATATGGACAAAGTGAAGGCTGGTGATGCCAATGCCATTTACAAGAGTAAGCCCAAAGTGCCATCATTTTTTTTGACCATTAGAGCATTTGATGAGAACATTTATAACTATCTAGTTGATTCTAGATTATCTACAACTATTATGCCTAATTCCATATATAAAATCCTTGGTCTCACCCAAGCCATTCAAAGAGACCAGTCTCTTAACAGAGAAAATGATAGTACCAATAGTGGGTGAACTAGACAACGTCCACATCCAAGTAGCATCATAACCAAGAGTATAAATGAATATCGATATCCTGATAGTGGACATACTAGAAGGTTATGGATTATTATTGAGAAGATATTAGTCTAAAATTCTCAATGGATATCTCTCCATAGACTTCTTACATATCTAATTGTTGTGGGTAGGAGTTGTAAACTAGATCAAAATTGATAGAGAGATAAGAATGAAATATCCTATGACAAAATACAATGTCAAAAATGAAGAAGTAAAGTATGACTCTCCCACATTGGGAATTTATACTCTTACCACTCATAATCTAGTACAAAACCTAGAACCTAAAAGTTCAAATTAGCTATGGACTATGCATTTTGATGGAGTTAAGTTCGAACAAGGATCGGGCATAGGAATTGAGTTAATTGATCCTCAAGGTAAAAATTTCTTAGTAGTTTATAGATTAAAATTTCCATGTACTAATAGTAGAGATGAGTACAAAAATATAATATTCATATTACAATTTTCATTGAATAAAAATGTAAAGTAGATAAAGGTATTTAGTGACTTAGAGTTGGTAGTTCAACAGGTAAGAAACAAGTACTAGTGAAAATTATCCTATTTAAAGAGATATAAGCATAGAACATGGGATCCAATTGAGAGATTTAAATATTTCAGCATAGTAGCACTCTTAAGAGAGAAAAATCAGGCCATCGATTCACTAACTATTGCTACTACCAATATTGAGCCATTATAGAAATCTAAGGTAAGAAAATTCTCTATTGAATTGGTTCCTTATCCCTCTATTCTAAATAATGTAGAAAATTTCTAGGTCTTTAGTGATGATCAAAAAATTATCTATTTCTTAACTAATTTAGGGGATTTCAAGTCCAAAATCATTGGTGACAAAGACATTAACCATTTATGTCAAGAAGAAATAAACAAATAAGGCATTCTCCAACTTAAAGAAAATTGAATTCTAACTGGCTTAGTTTCCTTAGAAAGACCATTTGACTTAGACCCTTAGGAAAAATAGCTCAAATATCCCAAGGTCGATGACTTAGAATTCAAAAGGGAAAATTTGGGAGATGACCATAACTCACGTTATGTGAACATTAGCCTCAACTGCACCGTGGAGGAAAGATAATGAGTCAAAAATTTGATTACTCAATATAAGGACATTATTGCTTAGACCTATGAAGACTTTAAGGTGTATGATCCATAGGTCATCACTCACACAAGGAAATTGAAGCAAGACCATAAACCATTTAGATAGAGGAAGAGGCTAGTAAACCCTATTCTGGAGCCTCTTATTCAAAAGTGGATAAGTTATTAAGTGTCAAAATCATCTTCCCAATCCAACATTCTACCTAGGTGGCCAATTTGGTCTTAATTAGAAAGAAGAGTGGTGAGATCAGATTATGTGTGGATTTTATAAATATGAATTGGGCTTCTAAAAAATACAATTATCCTCTACCTTCTTTAGATGAGGTAATATAGATTGTGAGTGCTTTTGAAATGATGTCTTTTTTAGATTGATTTTTAGGTTACAACTAGGTACTAGTATATCCTTAGGAAAAAATGAAGATGGTGTTTACCATGAAATTGGGTAATTATGTGTAAAAAAGGATGCTATTTGGCTTGATCAATGTAGGATCTACCTTTCAATGCGCCATGGATCATGCCTTTAAGGGGCTAATAGGAAAATGCATAATCATCTATATTTGAAGAATAAAGAGGATCACTTAAGCCACCTACAGTCTATATTTGAGAGATGTAAAAGTTTCAAGATTTCATTGAAACCAAAGAAAAGTATATTTGGAGTCATTAAGAGGAAACTCTTGGGACATATTATCACAAAAGACAAGATCATCATCGATCTAGAAAGAATCAAGGCGATTTCAAAAATTTAGTAGCTAAACAAAAATAAGGATCTCAAGTCATTCTTTGAGAAAATCAACTTCATGAGGAAGTTTATCTCAGATTTTGAAAAAATAATCAAGCCTATAAATGATATGCTCAAGATGCTAAAATAGAATGGATAGTTGAATCTAGAAAGCCTTTTCAAGACATAAAAGATGTCATATCTTAGGCTTTATTATTGATTAGTCTAGACTTCACAAAAGATTTATATCTATATTTATTTGATTCAAAAAACACCATTATTTTGGTTATCACATATAATAAGGATGAAACTAAGCATCTAATTGCCTTTATTCACAAATTTTAAGGATGCAAAGCTCAAATATTTGATGATTGACAAGTATATTTACACTTTAGTCAAAGTAGTGAAGAAATTTTAACATTATGTCTTAAGGAAAAAAACCATTGCTATTTTACCGGATCTTGCTATCAATATCATCCTATCATAGAATGAGTTGGGAGATTATCAAGGAAAATAGATGGCCAAGTTCTATGAGTTTGACATAGAGATCAGGCTTGCAAGGATAGTCAAAGGTCAAGGCATTATTTAGCTCATGAATGAACCTAATCCTCAAATCACCATTGAAGAAGTATGTGTAGCATAAGTTTATAAAGGAGAATGGTACACATATATAATCCAATATTTACTTATAGGAACTTTCCCTCCATATCTTAGTAGAGAAATAAGGTGAGCTTTGAGGCTCAAATCTAGTCATTTTATGATTAAAAAGGGAGTCCTCTATAAAAGGAACTATGAAGGTATTTACCTTAGATGTGTATCTATAGAGAAGGCTAAGGAAATTATGGAAAAATTTCATCAAAAGATAGGTAGTGGTCACCCTACTGGGAATACCACAACCCATCAAATTTTGAGGTTGGGATACTATTGGCCAACCATTTTCAAGGATGCTCATATGCATCTCAAGAACTGGCATGAATGTCAATTATTATCTAAGAGAGAATTACATGCGATCATGCCTCTATAACCAATCATCAAAATAAGGCCATTTTCATAATGGGGTTTGGATTTTATTAGTGTAATTAACTAAAATTCCTCAATAGGCCATAAATTTGGTCTTACATTTACAAACTATTACACTAGATGGATAGAATTAGTTGCCACAAAGAATAGTATAGCACAAGATGTGATTCAATTTTTGGAGGAACACATAACAACTAGATTCAACATGCCCATCTCTTTAGTGTGTGACAATGGACCAACATTTATATCAATAAAATTCATTGAGTGAGCACATGATAATCAGGTCAACTTCTAACCACTACCCTTAAGACAATGGATTAGTAGAGTCAACAAATAAAAATTTGATTGATGCAATCAAGAATTCAGCAAGGGACAAGCCTAGGGACTGGCATAATCTACTAAAGTATGCTCTTTGGGTAGATCATATGAGATACAAGTAAGCCTTGAAAACTTCATCATACTTGTTGGTATATAGGCACAAACCAATTTTCCCCATCACATTGAAGCCACCTACCTATCAGTTCATGCAAGATTACATGGAACCAAATGACAAAGTAGAATCGAGATTGATTGATATAATAGAAATGGAGGATTTAAGGACTAAATCTTTGAAAACATTCAACAAATACCATGATGTAGTTAAAATGTGGTTTGATAAAAGAGAAAAAGTCAAAGCATTCATAATTTTAGATATGTTGTTACTATGGGATAAAGCCCATGAAAAGAAAGGATAACATGATACATTTTCCCCATTATGGATTGGACCCTTTCAAATTTTAGAGATCATGGAAAATAATTCATTTTGTTTGAAATATCTCCAAGGCAACAAACTTACATATCCATTTAATAGACAATTCCTAAAGCATTACTTCAGAGTTATTCCATCTACAGATATTACTGACTGAGAAGTTTCAGATAAGTTTAGACATAGGAATAGATTAGATTTCTATACTTTATAGAATAAATTTTTATACTTTCTAGTTCGGTTTATCGCTTTCTAATTTGGCAATCTTTCTCTTTAGTATTTTGGTTTTCTTAGATTAGATTTCAGCGATTTCTAGAGTAATTTTTTTCTTTCTAGATTAGTTGTCTTTATTTTCTTGTTTGACATTCAAGGTTATGTTTGCTCTAGTTATTTCCAAGTTAAAATCCAAAACAACTAAGTTTGAGACTTTTATAAAAGATAAAAATTAATCATGACACATTTTGGGCTAGGTTATAGATTGGATGCATTTCTATGTTTTGAGGCTTTATAATTAAGGGAAGTGATCGTAGGGTTATTTTGAATAATGTCACAATTCAATACTTTTATAAGACATATGGAAGTTGTTATTAGGTTAATTCATACAAATTTAGAAATTTTTCTTATTTTATTAGATCAAATTCACTCATCACGTTAAATACTTGTTTGAAGTGATAATTTTAGGTCTAGATTTGGCAGCAAAGATGTTTTAGTAATGATTTATTTTATGATTATACTAGCTCACTGAAGTTTCATCTCCTCTCTTTTCCATTGATTTGAACTTAAGAAAATAAAAGAAAAATAAAGAAAATAACCAATGAGTTCAAAAGAGCAAAATAAAATTAAAAGAGCTTGCATGATGAAATAAGGTCAATGTACCATGAATCATGGTTGTGAAAAGATAATGGAAGGAGTGGAGAAGGAACCTAAGGTATCTCTATTAGGGTTATGGATGCCTAACTGGCATTTGAGCAATAGCTAAGCTTATTTTTATTTAATGAGATTTAATAGATACTAGAATGAAACCTACAAATTCATCAAAACCTTTTGAAAACTCATCACAACAAGAGCTAAATAAACTACATGATTAACACACATAGATCCAAGGAATTAGGAGGTAATTATTTTTTGTGAATTAACCTAGGAATCCCTTTCATGTTTCTATTTTAAATATTTTTATGTGGCCTACTTCAAAATTGATCTAAGGTTACAAGATCAAAGTTTTGTGTTCTTAAATAATCAGGAGTATTCCCCCTGTAAGTCACCATTTGTTGTACCCAACATCCCCCTTTTCTTTACAAGGAAATAGGCACCCACTTTTTTTGAATTTTTATCTTAATATTGAACCTCTCTTCTCATATGTTTTTATGAAAAATATATAAAATCTAAGGCATTTCAATTTTTGGCAAGATGATATTGGCATGGTGTTTTATGAGACTAACTTGTATTGAAAAGATTAATTCTTTGGGTTTAAATTCTTCAAGCTAATTCTCTCATCCCTTATGAAAACTATCTTTTTAGATGTTATGTTCTGATTATTCTCAACCTTATTTTCTTTTGGGCTTACTGATAAAAAAGCTTTATATTTTTAGGAAATTATTATGAACATTTTAATTTAAATAATTCTCTTGAAGGAATTCGACTTACATACTCTTTGCCTTGTGGAATTTTAGACCACATACACTTTCCCCAAAACAAATTCACTAAAAGATTATCCCTTTGACCCTATCTAAAATTACCCTTAAAAACTTTTGGAAATGACCCTTAGTTGTATGAAAGTACCATTCAAGAATTTCAAAAATGCCCTTTAGCCTTTAAAAAGTAGATCCTTTGGGAAAACTTTTGTCCTAAAGTAGACCCTTCGAATCCTTTCCACATACCCTTCAAAACCATTCAAACTAGCCCTTCTACCTTTTTGAAAGTGTCATTTGTCCTTCTAAACTACCCCTTTGGCCTTTCTTGAATTGACCATTTAACCCCTTTTTGACCACTTCTTTTGAGGTACACACCCTTCAATTTTTATATGGTAGACCATTTAGAACTTTTATTCTGAACCCCTTACCCTACGAGACTTATCCTTTAGGATATTTCTTTTGACCCTTTTACCCTGCAAAAAGTTTCCTTTGGCCTTTATGTTTTGGACCCTTTTTTCCATAGACATACCCTTCAGGATTCTTGTCTCAAGCCTTTGACCCTTTTAGAAGTGGCCACTTACCCTTTAGATATTTTGAAAAGGACCTTTTTCCCCTTATCTAACTCCTTCGAACATTTTATCTAAGTGAATATATGCCCTTTATAATTTGTGTTGTCTACCCTTCAAAAATTTGAAAATGACCACTTAGTTATATGGAATTACGCTTGAGGAAACCAAAATTTTTCTTTGGCAATTGTGAAGTAGACCCTTTGGGACTTTTATCATGGATAAAATACCCTATGAAGTGGACCATTACAATCAAAAGTACCCTTTAGGGAAATTGAAAGTGTCCTCTAGACCTTATAAATATCCCTTCATAATAATTATTTAAGACTTTTACCCAAAAGAATCCTTTATAAAAATTGTTGCAGACATTTTTTCCAAAACAAATCCCTAAAAGAATTAGTCTACAGGCATAGACCCAAAAGCATTTTTTTGATCTACACCCTAAAGCACTTTATTATCAATAATATTACTAAGTTTCATCATACTTAGACAATATAAAATAAAAAATACTTATTATTAATATCCTAAAGACCCCCACCAACCTGAGCTAACAAATTTTGATTATACATGAAAATCATAAATCTAAGGTGAATGTTGCACATTTATGTTGCATAAACTAGTATTCAATGTAGGATTATATGTATTTGATCTGATATGATTGAAAACCATCATTTTCATTCAAGATAACTTGTGTTCAAAGTCTTTTACTACTTGCAGTGACAAAGAGCCCTAATTCCTAATTTTAGAGTATACAATGAATAATGATTGAGTTAGAGCTGATTTATTTACACCAGCATACATGTGTATATAACATGAAATACATAGAGTAAATGAAGCAAAAAAAATACAACAATGTCATCTATATATAGAATGTTCTGAGGTATCAATCTGCCATATCCATACTCAATCAAAGACTCTACAAAATTTACTAATATAGTTTTTGATGCTACAATGTTCATAGATAAATACAAGAATTATTCAATGTTATGGGATGTCATTGATTTAATACACTCATTTTCACTTGAAGATGATATGACATTGGTAGATATATTATTTGTGAAGGAATTATTGGTGATCAAATGCAAGAGACTAGATTTTTCTATAGTAAAACTAGAAGTGATGCTTTGCATTAACCTTTTGAGAGACTTATTCTTCTCTAGGAGCATATCATAGGATATGTTCTTACATCACTCTAGTAACAACATAGTGGTCATTTTCATCTCAAGGCTAGATTTTCAAAGATATTTAACATTGAGTAACCGTAATTCCTACTTCAACAAACACATCTTAGTGCAATTCAATGCAGAGACTTTGATGGAGAAGGTGTTATCATCATGGATCCTCCCATACCAAACTATTGCATGAAAAGGGAAGAAGTCTAAGGGGGCTACCCCAATTGATAAATTCAAGATAGGGATCCACATAGACATGGTTCTCCTTAATAGATTATATGGTATGCCTAGCATCTACTTGGTCAATTTAGATTGGGTACCATTTTTATATAATATGCTCATAAATGATGCCACTTATTCCCTCAGAGAGATCATAAGGCTACGTTTGAGATAAAAAATTATGCACAAGGATAAGCATCCTACACACATTTGGGATTTCTTCATGATGTCATATTTATTGGATGCATACATAGGAACATGCTACAAATACCTTGGCATATTATGGACTTTATCCAGTAACTATGAAAAGAATAGGATTTATGATTATTATCAGTTCATGCACATCTATTTTTACACAAAAAACATGGTAAGAATCTTTGAGGATGTCTATCCTCAGATTTGAAAAGCTATTTATGGCTCTCCTATGCCTCAAATTGGGCATAAAATTATGAAGAACTTGGATATGAAGGGGGATTATTTCCTTTATCAAGACATCACTGTCATCAAGGCATAGGGAAGTAAGGTTGGCCCCCTATGTCTTTCAAAGTTTTTTCTCGACAAGGTGATCAAATAAGAGATTACCTTCCAATTATGAAAGAACATTAAGGAAGATTTGTCAAGGTAGAAGAAAGCCTTATAATTTATTAATTTGATCACCATCAGTAGGATGACCTATACAATGAGAAATGAACTTGAGGACATAGGTTGAAAATGTAGGAGCTATCCTTTCCTTGCACTTTCACATCGAGACTGGGATCTACATAGGCTTATCTAGAAGCATATCCATGGGTTCAATATTTCATATAGTCATGAGCCCTATGATTATGTTTTTATATTTTTTAATGATAAGTTAGATGAATAAGTATTGGAATGAGAAAAAATTACTGGGATATAGTAGGACCATCTAAGGATGATCCAAGAGGATCCTTCGGTCTCCACCAGGGAGTTAGATAATAGAAGGAAACTTTTCAAGGGTTGGTAGTATTCAAATTTTTAGAGGGGAGAATTAAAGGAGAAATATAAGGACCAAGATGCCTCATCCTCCTAATGAATCCCTCTAAAATTGAAATTGAAGGTAGTAAATAAGGAGCCTAGCCTACTTGAGCCCAGTGGAACCAAGGGAGGATAAGTGGGAGACCTTATCAGCCTTGAATCTGATGAGGAAGGAAGAACACAAGAGGAACATGCTATAAGTTTTACCCAAATTCCAATTGTTACATCTATTAGGGTAGTGACTCCTAGGGAATCACCACCACTAGACTCTCCCACTTAGGCAAGGACCCCCTAGTTTATAAGAGGAATCCTAGGATTCCCATGGGCACTCCCATAGGAGAAGCATCATAGGGCTTGTCCACTCAACTTAAACTTTTAGAACTAGCTATGGGAGACATGGTTATTTTAAAGGACATCAAAGATGATTTGATGAGGAAACTGAGCTAAAAACAACTAAGTTTATGAGCCTCCAAGTGGATCTTATGGAGCTCTCTCTTCAAAGTACCCAATATTTTGCTAGTTTTCCCTTATCTTCTATACGTATTTTTGATAAAAATACCTATATATAAGTCCCCACATCCATTCATTCCATTCCAATACTACCATTCCCCCTTCTATCTCTACTTCCATCTCATTCACCACATCAATTCCTTCTATTCCTATTGGCACCTCCACGGTTATAGACTTAAAGAAAAAGAAGGTGTCTAGGAAGGTGAAAACAACTTTGGACACCTCCCAAATCCATGTTCAATCCACCCAAATCACCCTTATACTTCCTACTACCACTTCCACATAAGAAGCTACTATGAAAACCAATAGTAGGGGGAAGGAAGACCAAGCCTCAAATAGTCACATTCTATCCACTCCCTTAGTTTGGAGGAGTGGATTGGTCTAAAATCATATGGCCTTCCCTTTCAGATGTCCTCACCAAGGTCCCTAGGAAGAAGCAAAAGGCCTAAGAGGATATAGAGGAAGAAGTTGTTACTACAACCTCTGATGCATCCAACCTGATATTCTTCCTTGGATAGTAGATTTAAGTATTAAGGTTTCTCAAATACCAAATTCTAAGATCACAAAACTCCCATCTATTTACACATTGTTTGATCATCCAATCAAAAAAAACTAAAGTGTCAAGAAGAGAAAATTGGAAGATGACAAGGGAACTCAAATCTTTAAGGAAAGGCAAGAAGTGTTCTCCCTTACCAAAAGGTAGAATAGATAGCTAGGGTAACCCTTGTATGAATAAAATATAGCAGACCTAGCTTAGGTGCATAATGATGTTATAGCGGAAATACATGAGGACATAGATCTAGCTCAGTAGGAGCTAGAAGTACAGGTTCAAGTAACAGAGAAAGAAGTGGAGCAACTTAAATAAAAGGCCAAGATAGTGCACATCCTGGCTGGTATTAAAGTTGAAGTCTAAGAGGCAACTTCAAGATGTTACAGCACCCTAGAAATTATGGAGTTTATGAGGGTTGAGATGGTCCCTCATATGAGATAAGCTAATATATTGTACAACTAATTAAGATATGATAATACCAAACTAAAGATGTTGGTGGTCTACATAGGCAACTCACTCTATAGTCATCTCAACCTAATTACTACACTAGAGGCATCTAATGACTTGAACTTAGTAATCATTAGGTAGAAGGAAGTAAAATATTAGTTATATAAAATTGGGGATTTAGTCCCAAAATAAAAAGCATATGAGGCTTAGATACTTCATATTTTGCATGAGCTTAAGCTATCTAAGGTGAAATATTCCACTGGTAAGTTGATTAGCAGGCTCAATTTTGACAAGCTTATCCCAAAGGCAGTCAATGAATTCAAGTAGAGCTTGCAAGGATTATCAATTAAGGAAATTTAATAAGAGTTGAGTAAGAATATAAAGAAGGTTACTAAAGTTGAGATCTTTAGGAATAAATTTAAAATAAACAAAGATGAGCATGCCAAGCTCCTTGGATAGATGAAGAGAATTCATTGGCCTTTGCTACTAAATTTGGACATCATATGAAAGAAACATGGAACATCCCATTAATTCTATAAAGATAATGAGGTAAATAAAAATCAAGCTTCCAAAGGTACAACTATAGCTTTAGTGGCCACATCGACTTCCACTCCAACCAAAATACATGTAGTGCTTCAAATGAATAAGCCTTGATAGGCTAAATTATTATGCATGTACAATTTTGTAACAACCTATGTACTTAGATTTTGAGAAGATAATTGTAGATAATTGACATTGTATTTTATGAGCATGCACACATTATATAATTTTTGAAAAGTCAATTCATTTATTTTTAGCTTCTATTTATCTCTTAGATGGTTCTAGAACTACATGTTATAATTGACACTTGTAAGCACCTTACATGAACTTGGAGGATGAGGTGACCCCTTCCCCAATTCTATATATACAATTGTAACCCCACTCAGTAAAAAGAGTAAAAAAATTTAGAATATAGAGCAATGATAAATTTTGATTGTCAATGAAGTGTCTTGAGTATTTTCTTTCTAATTCTATGTAATTAGTCATTATTTCTATGGTTCTATGATTCAATAAATCTTTAGTGTGCTATAGTTTTGAGTAGATTCTTGATTTCTTGATTGATATGATGATCTTGAGATGTGAAATAACTATTAAAAGATAAGTATATGTATAAATTTAATGGGTCAAGTTAATTTAATTATATTTATGAATGTGTATTTATGCTTTCTTTGGTGTAGTTTTCTACATGTCTACAACAACTACCACAAATAATTCACTTGCCGAAGACATAATATCTTGATTAAGGGTGTACAGTAACTACCCTAAAAGGAACAACCTTTGTTTGAGGTGTGTGAAATTCCTACATCTCTATTTCCTTAGACTTTCTAGCCATGTCTAATTGTATGTGTGTTATTTATACTAGCAATAGACATAGATTTGAGAAAGCATAGGTCTGTTTAGAAACTAACCAAGGAAGTAATTCATAAGAACCATAGAGTCTTATTTTCTACCCTACCTTCCCTTCCTTTTTGAGTTTTATTATTAAGATCTACCCACTTTGGATTAGAAGCCAATTACCTATCCAACTCATATATAGATTCACTATATTAGAAGGCCATGCTTCCATCAAGAAACCTTGTCAACAACTTGCATACTCCGACCTTATTCCATCAAAAAGTTGAAATATATCACATACTTGTAACTCATTCCCTAGAGTGGAGTTCATCTCCATTAAGATCCTAAAATGTTAGAGGATAATTCATTCAATTGTAGTGTGCATGAAACCCACATCAACAATAGGGTTCCTATTGAGATAGTGGTCTAATGGTTGAACAAATAGATAGATGTTTTGGATGTAATGAGTGGACCAGAGAAATCTTATAGTTCTCAAAATAATTTTGAAACAATTTAAGCTTGCTTAAAGTGTATTTTATTAAATTTTAAGGGGACAAGTCTATTAAAAAAATAAGGTTTTTGAGTAAGCTTCATGGTGAAACCAACTAGTTCAAGGTCAAGGAACAAGTTTGCACAAGATTTAGGTTTTTTTAGTTCATTTAGGCCTTCAAGAATCAAGCAACATTTCAAGCATGAGTTTAGAAGAGCTCATAGAACTTGGACAAGCTAAGTACATTTTTTTTGTCTAAGTTTTTACTTGGGAATTCTTTCAGATTTGATTGGGCTAAAGATGAATTCTTTTAGAACTTTTATTTGACTAAGTGTTCATTCTTTTGAGAAATTTATTTTGGGTTTTTTGGCTAAGTATTAGGAATTGTTTTGACCATTTTTTTTGAAACAAAAATTTTAAAGGGTATTTTTTTCAAGGAAATTCATAGAAAAAAGTTCTAAAGGGTATCTTTTAGGGAAGTTGGTCTAAAACAAAAGCTTGAAGGGTCATTTATTCAAACAAAGTGCCCTAAATGAAAATCCTGAAGGGTCATTTTTAAATAAAAGTGTTTGAAACAAAACTCCCAAAGGGTCATTTCTTTGGGAAAGTTGGTCCAAAAAAAAATCCCAACGGGTCATTTCTTTAACAAAATTATCCTAAGACAAAGTCCTAAAGGGTATTTCTTTCAGGAAAAGGGCTAATGCAAAAGTTCCAAAGGGTTATTATTTTGGGAAAGTGTCCAATACAAAAAACCCATAGAAAATAGTCTAAAGGAAATGACATAGGGAATTTGTGTTCCAACAAGGTAATGGTGGCTATACAAATGTTAATTTAAGGCTATGGTGAGTAGCCGTTTGAACTCAAAAAGGTCTAGGACGATCCTACAAGTGTAAAATTCAAGCATAGAAAATGACCATTAGTTTTCAAGTGTCTCAAATACATCCATATAAACATGAAATTAAGGATCAATAATCATCCATTGGGGATAAAATATTGATGGTCGTATAAATGTCAAATACATTCATATAGAAGTTAAATACAAGCATGTAGATATTAGAGTGAGGCCTCATGAAGTAGCCTTTTGATTTTAAATATTTAGATTAATGATCCATCTTTGATCGTATAGAATATCTAATGGTGAGTGGTGAATGATAGGTTAATGGGCCTAAGAAGATCAATGGTGTGCATTCAAGATCAATGACGAGCATAAGGTCAAAGAAGTTAGTGAATCTTGAGGGAAAATACATACATGATAAGTGGTACACATGTATTCATTTGGTAGAAAATCAATGATTATCATTCATCTAGATGAATAGGATCTAACACAGTGAGATTGGTCAATATGTCAATGATCCAAGTTAATTTTTTATAGCTAATAAGTAGAGGGCAAGCCAAGGACATTTTTGATAAAATTTGATGAGCCATTTTTCAACTGAGATAAGTAAATAAAAAGAAGTGAGTTTGATTATTGTCTAAGATTGAACCAAAATGTATATTTTAGGATTGAATGGGGAATTTAAAGATCCATAAATGTAGAATAGGTGTTTTAGGACCTAACACATATAAAAGGGTGCTATTTGAGTGTTAAAGCAAGATTGAATATCTGGTGAGTTCCATCTCATCGACATGAAAGCTATAGGAAAAATAATGAATGTGATTGGTTTTTAATCTATAAAATGACATAGCTCCATAAGTTTTGAGGCATGAAGAGTTGGTCCTCATCAACAAATCAATTAAAATATGTCATAGAGTCCTAAAATGAAGATTTGGCAATTAGATAGAGGCTATAAAATGACATAGCTCCATAAGTTTTGAGGCATGAAAAGTTGGTCCTCATCAACAAATCAAATAAAATATGTCATAGAGTCCTAAAATGAAGATTTGGCAATTAGATAGAGGCAACTGAGCATTAAATTATTTTATAAGGCCTTTGAAGTTGTGCCTTATTGATAAGATATTGAGTCAACATCCTCAAAAGTGCTAATCCATCTAAAGTGGTTGGGCCTCTTTCGATGTACAACTCTCTCTCTATATGTGTGTGTGTGTGTGTGTGCGTGTGCGTGCGTGCGTGCGTGCGTGTGTGTGTGTGTGTGTGTGTGTGTGTGTGTGTGTGTGTGTGTGTGTGTGTGTGTGTGTGTGTGTGTGTGTGTGTGTGTGTGTGTGTGTGTGTGTGTGTGTGTGTGTGTGTGTGTGTGTGTGTGTTTGTGTACATATCTTTCTATTTTATATAAATATAGGCTTTTAAGTCATGAAATGGATCCCTCGTTTTTGGTATGACCAGACTATGCCAAAATTTATGTTGTAACACCTTTTGATGTAATAAAAATTGAATTCCATCATTTTCCAATCTAGATTGAAGTGTGTTCCATGAATTCATGTACTTTGGTTAAGTGAATGTATGTTCCTTTATTATGTCTATTTTTTTCTCACCTTTAGGAAGTGCTTAGTAGTTCTCACAAGTCATTATAAGTACAATTTATAGTTTATTGTTTAGCTTAAAAGTGGACATTTGCCCTCTCTTGCTAATTTGACAACTGATTAATGACTTATTCTAAAATATTTATGTGAGATTAATATTATTTGGTCTTGAAAGTGTTTCATAATGTGTGTTGTGTGATTTTGAGTGATCAAATCATTGGTGCATCACCTCTTTTACATGATTTTAAAAGTTATTGTCAAAATGTCTCCCCATTTTCTAAGCAAGTGCTAGTTTAGGTTTAGTTTAGGTGATAGATCCAAAAGGAATCTGACCTTCTCTAGAGGTCTGATCTATTATTAGGATACCCACATTCTAGGATCAGTCCCATGTTTGACTAGATTTGAGTAGTAAGATCTAAACAATCCCCTTCTCAACTAGGGTGCAAATCTAGAACTCCAATAGGAATAATCACCAATCAAGCACTTATTTTACCAGGTGTTATTATCCCATTACAAGCAATATTTCCAACCATGGCTCAACCATGGGGTAACATAATTGGTATATTGGCATTGGGAAGATTACATGAACTTTTGAAAGGTTTATGGAATAATTTTACAAAATTATTCGGTGATGGTAAGAAACATCTAGATGAACATATTGCTACTTTATCTATAACATGTGGACTATAGGAGTTGAACATGAAGATATTATAGTAAGAATATTTATTGAAACTCTCTATAATGGAGCTACAAATTAGTTGTATCATCTTATTCCAGGAGTGATAATCAATTGGAATGATATGAAAACTAAGTTTGAAGATAGGTTCAAACTAGTAGAATATACACATGCATTATTGGCTCAACTCATTCAGATAAAAAAATCAATTTATGAACCTATGAGGGATTTTATACCTAAATTTAACAAGCTATTTCATAAAATACTAGCAACTACTAAGATGATAGATGAGAATTAGATATGCTTCCTTATCAATTATCAATTGCTAGAAGTGATTTATCAGTTGAGAAGGGATAGAGTAACTAATTTTAATGTACCCCAAACATTAGCCATTGACATCAAAGATAATATGATAATGGATATAAAATTAAAAAAAGAACCATCAAAAGGTAGGATACAAAATCTAGGCCAATCGTCAACTTAGTAAATCAGATAGATCCTAAAAGGGTTGCTTAAGGGTTAAGGTTAAGATGGCCCACATAGGATGGATGTGTGTTAAGTTAAAAATAAATAGACCTTGGTGACCATGAGCAATATGTATAACACAATTTGAATGACCATCACATCTCAAAATTTATTAAAAAATATTCCATGGGTATAAAAAAGGCTATAAGGAAACACAAAGGTAGTTGGTAGTTAGGGAGTGAAAACCCAACCTTCCATCCCCCATTTATTTATTATTAATGAGTTTTATAAAAATATTTAGTCAAGAAAAAACATGAATTTTATAAACATGATGTTAAAATAAAAATTTCATGTAAATTTTCAAGGAATACTATGGTGAAATTTATTTACCAAAACTTACATCAGGTTTTTTATTCAGGCCATACTAGGGATCCAAGAGGCCTCTTAGGTGCCCATATTAATTACACCCTTTTAGGAATTATATGGATCCAAACCTAGAATAGGAAATATTCTTATATTACATATAAAAAAATTTCTAAAAGTTTAGACATAATATAACAAGCAAAATTTTAATAAAAGATCTTTTCTTATGTAGGAAGGCCTAGAAAGGGCTCCTTAATATTAGATGTGCATGATTTTATCCTTCCACTCCACCCATCCAAAATGAATCTTTAATATATGCTAAACCTACAGAATAGATCAATAATTATAAAATATAAAAAAATAGGAAATATCTAAGCCTTCTCTAAAATATGTCTCTATATTCTATCATCTCTTATGTAACAACGGAGGTCAAGGGAATGCTCATAGATTAGGAGATCTCTTGGCCCTCCTATATAATCCATGGAAATAAAAAATACTATAAACCTACATAAAATTAAACATAATGGCTATAATAATGGAAATAAGATAAATAAGATTATAAAAAGGAATACCCTAACTAAATCAAAACGAAAACTAGATTATACCTAGCTATCCCTAGCTACCATGAAGGAGGATCCCATGGGGAAGGAATCCCATTGAAATGGATATGACATGAAAATTAAGAATGCATAAAATAGCTTTCTCCTTTCCTCTCTCCTTCCCAATTGAATGCCTATGCAAAATGAAAATGGTAGGGGTAGTAAGTTATTTTATAGATTTAGACTCATTTTTAGGCGAGGGTATTATGATTTCCTTATGGTGTAGGGTTAGTATGGATTTAACTAATGGATAGGATTCATCCCTATAATATGTTTTATATATTTAATAGTAATTAACTATATTAATTTTCATTATAATTTTTATATGCCTTTTAATTCTTCTTATGGCCATTATTTAGTTTTTAATTATTTAGAATGAATAACTATAATACTGAAGTGAAATATTTGTTTGAATTAATTGAATTATTAAAGTGTATGGTCATTTTGAAACTATAAATATTCAATCTATATGAGACTTAAGACTATAGGCTATGATTATTTATCATCATAATTAATTAATAGGACCTTGTCTATAGTGATTGATCTAGCTCATGGTCCCCCTAGCACATTGTCTTGACTTTTAACCCTATTAGTAACCATATATCCTAGTTGGTGGATTTTATATCACCCTTGTCCAATTTTTTTTTTGGGGGTTTAGGTTTGATCCATTTGACTTGAGGCTTGACATATGTCACCCTTGCAATCATTAACCACAACCTTATTCTACCATGTATACATCCTTAAACAAAAAACCCAAAATTTCCTCTATTTTATTCATGAATATTTTTTCCATGACACCAAATTTTGAAAACACAAAGATAAGACACAATTCAACTCTCTATCTCTCTCTCTCTCTCTCTCTCTCTCTCTCTCTCTCTCTCTCTCTCTCTCTCTCCCTCTCTCTCTAACCCAAAATTTCCTCTATTTTATTCATGAATATTTTTTCCATGACACAAAATAATTCAAACTATGCAAGTTATACAACAACATACTCAATTTATTTCTCAAGGGTTTCTAAAACCAATCCTTTAAGTGAATTCACATGATATATTACTCAATACTTTGGATTATGAGGTCCTTTCCTACCATTTTGGTATTGATTTTGTAGCTCTTAAGTTTTAATTGTTTAATGGTAAGGGTGATCCTTCTCATGATATCAAGTGTTTTTATGCTTCATGTATTGACTTTGTGAATACTAATAAATTATTGAAAAACTATTTTTATAAGCCTAAATTACTATTCTCTTTATTGGTTTTACGCTTTTACATCAAGATATATACACCATTTCAATTATTTAGCCAATAATTTCTTAGCTCAAATATCATTTGATATTAAAATGAAGCTCATGTTTTCAAAAATTTCCCAACTCAAGAAGGGACCTAATGATAATGTTAGTTGTTATGTGATTAAATTAAAAATAATGATTACATATATGACTCAACAATTAATTTATAGTGAATTATAAAGTATGTTATATCAAGTTTTATTCCAAACCTTTAAAGAGTAAGTGGTCTTCAACCCTTACACAAATTTTAATGAAAATTTTCATGTGGTTAGATACTATGATATCAAGATTTTATATGATAACATTATTAAATATGGGAATAATTCCTCTACATCTAGTGGAGATAAATATCAAGGTAAATAACCATCTAAAGGTAAGGTTAATAATAATAATTTTCAACCTAATAATGAGGTTGACAATGTGATCAATGCGGTAGATAAACCATCATATAGGATGGTCCTTTCTAAATAAAAGAGAATGAAGAAAATTTAAAAAAAATAATTGAGAGTATTCAAAATGTTATTAAATGATTTATTGAATGCAATATGATATATTTACCTCCCCAAATATAATTTGACTCATTCAGGCCCTTTTGTAAAAACCATAATGCTAATGCATAGTATGATTATCACAGAATGTATGCCCATCATACAAATAGATGATTTAATTTGAGGTATAAGATCCAATAATTTATTAAAAATAAACAAATGTAAATAGAGGGTCACAAATACTTCAAATGAATAAATTTATCATAAAAATCAATATATGATTTTCATATGATAGTTCAAAAGTAACCTTCATATATTTATAATGTGAATCCACTTGATGGATTCATCATTGTAACCAATGACACATAATGAACCTCCTTTTATTATATTTTAGGATGATTTTTTTTTAAATGATGATTATAAAATGGTCCATTATTCATTCATGATTTCACGGATGCAATTAAAGTTTAAAAAATGGGATTATGATTGATAACAGTTCAAGATTAATATGTGCACAATGAAATTTATTACCAATCTTGTATATGCACATAAATATTTAATGGTTATAACTAATTTTATTATAGGATATGATAACATAATTAGGATGTTATTTGAGGTCATTACCCTACCTATAATCATCAATTTTAAGACCTGGTTAGTTTGGTTTCATGTATTTTTAGATAATGAGACATATGGCATATTATTTGGATGAACATAAATAAATAAAATGAATTAATTCACCTCAAAAATACATCATTTATTTAAATTTTATAATTATAATAAATTAAATACCACTCAAGATGTTACTTACAAACCTTCTATGCAAATTCAACATGAGGTGTGAACTAAAGAGCTACAAATGAAGTTATCCATACAACCTCAATAAAATACACCTAAAGTTAAAGTATATACTAATACATCTACTCGAGTTATATTATTGTACCCATCTACACCTATTTAAATTAAATCACCTACTAAATATACAATCATTAAACATACCATTTAGATAATAGAAAGTGTTACCTTATAAAAGGATAATGAAATAACTTTCAATAGTAATGGTTATAATGGAATGATTATAACAAAGATAATTACTAAAATGTTAGTTATTATATTGATGATGAAACTGATGATAATGTTTCATTATCCTTCATGGACTCATGGGTTCTAATACATCTAAATCATGATCATGAGGATAAGACCACATATATTTACAAATAGTATGATCATTTAGCTGGTCACATCAATTAACCTTACATATTAAGCTATACTCCTTATCTCTAATATGGATTTTGGAATTATTGTGAATCATTTTATTTTTATTCCATATTTTCTAATCCATTATTCATTCACTACCTCTAACTTCTGATTACAACATCTATCACATTTGAAATTTGAAGTTGCCTTCTAATTTACATGCTTTTGTGTTTTGGCTGTTAGTTGACTTCCTTCTTTGATACTTATTATGATTCCTATATCATTATTCTATCCTCTTCATTTTTTTCAATGTTTTATTTTTTTTGTGGCCTTTATCTTTGATTGTTGTCTCCCATCCCAAAATAATTTTTTACATTCCCCTGATGACAACACAATACATATTGAGGCCTTCTATTCTATTGTACACATAATTCTAAGGAAGTTTTAGGTTAATATGGATCCTTAAATTATTGATTATTATAAATATAATCATAGGAATATCATACTACTTTATTGATTTCTTTAAATCTTCTAAAAAATTAAAAAAATAACAAATATTTCTTTGCCTTTATCTTTTTTTTCTACATAGTCACACAATTTAGCATATCATGATAATTACCTATTGCTAGAGGTTATATATTATTTATGCACATGCTATTGATGTTACTATTGAGTTATATACATAATATGTATTATTATAAATATGATTATGGACTCATATTTATCTGGGGGCATTCTCATAATCACACTAGGGGCATCCTTAAGCCTACCTTGGGGGTATCCTTATGCTTCTAAGAAATTATTAAGGTTATATATTTATAGGTTTAATTTATCATATTGAGATTTATTTTTTATTGCATATCTTAATATAACATATATAGTAGGTGATTTACTTATGAGTGATTTGTGATTATTCTATATGGTTTCATGTGTTTGTTATATTGTTTATTGTTTGATTTTCCTCTCTTATTTCTATTTGCACTTCTAATTTTTACTTGGCATAAGTCTTATCTTTCATTTAGTGTTTTTTAGTTGTATACTCTATGTAACATGTTCAAAGTATGTGATTTGAGTTCTCTTTTAACTTTTTGTGACATTTCTTGACTTGTATAATCTACATATAATATTATTTTCCTTATTTACTCTAAGTGTGATATGATTGATAAATGGTTGTTGTGCTTATATTTATTACTATATATACTCTATGTTATTATGATTATTGGAATTATTTATATCATGCACATTATTTCTTGATTTAATAAATTCATATTGCATATGTTTCCATCATTCCTATTGTTGTTCCCAAAATCTGTCACTTATTTTTATGGACAACATATCAACTATTTTGGTCCTGCAAGCCAAAATGATCTCTTCCTTTTTTTTTAAATGTTTTGAGCAGCCAAGTTCTTCAATTATTTAAGAATTTTTAGTTAAGGGACTCATAGGTTCAACATGTTCCACAGGTTCAACCGGCGGGCTTTTACAAAGAAATAATTCCAAACACTTAGGCATTTCAAGGCTGGTTCAATGCTAAAGTTCAATCAAAAGACTTAACAGCAGGCTTCAAACAATTGGAATGAACCACTTTGAACCATGGAACCATTGAACCCCACCTCTGCAAGGTTTAAAGGTTCAATGAGTTCAAGGGTTCAAAAAGAGTTTAAGTGCTTCAATGAGTTTGAAGACTTCGGCAAGTTCAAAAGTTTAAAGGCTTCAATAGACTTAAAAGAAAAGAAGACTTTGAAGAGTGAAGATTGAACTGTTGAACCGTTGAACCTTGAACTAAAAGAGTTCAAAGTTCAAAGGTTCAACGAGTTCAATAAGTTTGATGGACTTAGAAAATCAAAGGATTTGAAGAGTTAAGATTGAACCATTGAACCTTGAACTTTGAAGAGTTCAATGAGTTCAAAGGTTTAACGAGTTCGAAAAAAAAGGAAAGAATCCAAAGAGTTCAAAAATTCAAAGGATTTAAATAAAAAGAATGAACTGTTGAACTTTGAACTGAAATGGTTCAAGGTTCAAAGGTTCAAAGGTTTAAAGTATGAATGAAAGCTTCAAGTGAATAAAGTAAGTAGAAGTTTCTAGAAAGGGTTTAAATAAATGGTTCAACCAAAGAAGAAAAAGAGAATGAATGCAACTATTTACAAAACATTAAACCAAAGAGATGATTGACCCACTTGAACTATTGAACCATTGAACTGATGCACTCCAAAGGTTCAAAGGTTCAAGGTTCAAAGTGGTTCAAGCGACCAATGACTAGTGACATCCCCACAAACATAAAATTTAGGGTAATAAAATATCTATTGTTTTTCAAATATGGTGTGGACCTAAAAACAAACTCAGTGACTAGCCAAAGAAGGAGCCAAAAGATCCAGCTGAAAGTGAGAAGATAGCCCGAGAGCTCAGATCATGAGGAAGAGAAAAAATACAACAAAGAAAGAAGGAACAATTTAGAAAGACTAGAAATATCTATAGGAGAGTTATTTCTAGTAGATGAAATAGTCCACTAGGTGGACATTAGAGAGAATGAGCATTCAAAGACACCACTTATTTTTTTGCATTAAGTAAAGATGAATGGACAACTGTGTAAGCATCATAAAGAAGGCCAGACAACCCATGCTTAGGAGGAGACATTTGAGATGATTTAGAACATCAAAGTCAAGACTAATGACCTATTTTAGCATGGCCCTTTAATAGATATTTAAGGCATTCAATTCAGCATGGGCCATTTTCATGAAAACAAGCACCCAATTCTTTCTTGGAATGCTATATATTTTAATCTCCTATTTTATAAGAGAGATCTCTCTATTATCAAAAGTGAAACTCTACCTAAATTGAAAGGCATTACTAAAACTTTGAGCTCAGATTGTTAATCATATTTTGTTATTTGAATGAGAAATCAAGTGAACTTTCAGACTTTGTGTTGAAATAACTTGTGTTATTTAGGAGATTGTTCTTGTGTCTATTTCCTGAATACCATCTTGTCCATTTAATCAAATAAGCAGAACTAGTGGAAGTAATCTCAAAGGTGTCTTGAAGCCAATTGTGGGAGACTTTATGCTACTACAACTATCTTTAGTGTGTGTTTTTTGTTTTTGTGTAAAGGATCTTGGGATGACTTTGTGCCCCCATTGTCCTTCGTATATTTCACTCTTTGGCAGTTGAGGTGGAGACTTTGTGCTACACTTCATTCTGCTATGTTACTACATCTAGTTACTTTTACTACCCAAGAAGGAATCTGGCTGTTGACTGAGTATTACTTTTGAAAGAAAAGAAGTACCTCCAACAATCACTTGAGAATTCTCTTATGTCTGTGAACATCATCTCTAAAAAGAGAGAGATGGATGGTGTTATCCTACCCTGAGTATTATTTTTAGCTTATATTTATAGTATATTAATATATCATAGTTATAAGGAACCTCCCCTTGATGAGAGGAAAGATTTGTCCCATTTTGATGTGGTAAACCTACATGTTTTGGCCAATCAATCTCCCTATGCTGTGGTTGAAACACCTATTTTTCCCTCAGTTAGTTGGTGACAAAATATTCACCCAATAATTTTTGGTGACTCCACTAGGGATCAAATGAGCTGTTCTAGTTCTTTTCCATCTCCATATCCTTATCCATTTCCATTATATACTCTGATCTTTAAAACTAGATATTTTAGGGATTGAACATTTCATTGTTATTGTCTACTCTACTAGCTTCATGCCAACAATTTTTTGGTGACTCCATTGAGGAAGAACGAGCAGTTTGGAGCCTCAAGCTCCAAGCTGACGTAGGGCCAATTATTTTCCATTTTTATTCTACAATTTGGTAGCTTCATGTTATACAAGAAGCCAAAAAGCTCAAGGTGTTGTTGAACCTATTTTTAAGTTGGTGTAGTAGAGCAATTTTGATTTGTTTCCTCCATAACCTCACCTTCAACGAACTAGGAGTCTTCCTCCTACCAACACCAGGTCACCAATACAAGGTAGAGCTTCTTTTTCCTCTACTAGTAGATCTTTGCCTGTACATACCCCACCAATATTTATTATCCCCCCTTTCCATAGTCATACAATGGCAACTCAAGGCCCCTAAAGTAACTCTTTTGGTCCACTCAATCTAACTCCACCTCTACATGAGCTACCTCGTAGTTATAGGAAGAATTTCCCCAAATTCTATGGTGATGGGAGAGTTCATCTTGATGCACATATTGCAGCCTTTAGCATAGCCTATGGCATGATAGGTGTGGAGTGTGAGGACGTAGTAGTCAGGCTATTTGTAGAAACATTACAAGGCACTGCTACAGACTAGTTCTATCATATGTAGGCCCAGACTGTGACTAATTAGAACACCCTCATAGCCAAATTTGAAGCTAGGTTTAAGCATGTAGAAGATGTGCATGCCCTACTATCCTAGCTCACACAAATGCAGAAAGAGCCTCATGAACCTATGAGGGACTTCATTGCCAAATTTGACAAGTTAAGGAATAGGATTCCTACAATTGCTCAGTTGACACTGAGAATCTCAAATGTTTCTTCATCAACTCTCAGCTTCTTGAAGTGAGTTTCTTATTGAGATAGGCTAGCCACATAGACCTTGCTATAGCTCAAGATTTGGCCACTGAGGTGGAAGATGATCTTATCTTAGCAAGAAAGATAAGAAGAGATCCTAGCAGAGGCAAATCTCCTTCATCTTCTAAATAATAGGCACCACTGATCCCATGGTGCAAAAGATAGCAAATGAGTTGCTAGCTCTCAAAAAACAAATGGTGCAAGGGATGTCTACTCCTCCTTCATACCGAGATATACCGAGGACATTCCCTAATCAATCATATCAAGGAAATGCTACTAGGAATTAAGGGAAACCAAATCACCTTCCTCCCCCATAGGGGAATCTTGCCATTGAAGAAGCTCCAATTAACTCAACAGTTGGCTATCATGAAGTTGAACATGATTTCCCTTTACAACTTGAGTTTGATCAAGAAGATGATGTTGATCTCTTTACAACAGACCAAGAAGAATTAGTTGGTGACTCCAACATTGGTTTCTTGAATTACCAAGATGAACCTAGAAGTAAAGGTGAAGCATTTGATGGATCATATGTAGTATTTACCAAGTCCCAAAACTAGTTAGCTCAACAAGCTGATAAAGAAAAAATAGGGGAAAAATCTTGACCAACAATTTTGATTCCTAAACAGGGGACTACTCTGCCTTTTCAATCAAAGGACCTGATGAGTAGTAAAAAAGTAAGTACTCCAAACATTCCTTCATCTTCAACTTCAAATTTGTAGACTAGTCCCACACCCCCAAAAAACTAGAAGGATGAACTTCCTTCCCCTGTTCCCAATTCATACTTGACCATGTTAAGAAGACCAAAATTCAAATGTCTGAATTTGAATTCTTGCAATCCAACCCTGAGCAGTTGGATAGCTTAGTTCAATGTGTGAAGAACAAAGCCATCCTTGCAGGATAAGAAATCTTGAAAGTAACTCTTGGTCCCCCCAAGAACACATCCATCCAAAATAGCCTTGTCATTACTCCTCCAGATGCCCTTGGGAAGATAGAACTATTTTATGTTTTCTTGTTGATAAATGGTCATCAACTTAACAACTACATAATAGACTCAGGCACATCTGACAATGTCATACTTTCCAAGGTGGTAGATTCTCTTAGCCTTACATTGACTAAAATTTTTGAGAGATATTTCTCCATGGAAAAAAAACAAGTGCCACTTCTAGGACAAATTAAAGATGCCCAGTTTGCATTCACAACCTTCCCAAAAAAAAGAATTAAAATGACAGTCCTGGTGGTTGACATTCCAGCCTCCTATGGCATTTTGCTTGGACAAAATTTTTACAAGGATGTTGGAGGAGAATTGAGCATGGACCTGTCTGAGGCAAGGATCCCTATGAAGGTCATCATGTAGAGGCTTCTTCCTGAGAAGGAGGAAAAATATATTGCCACCTAAACATCGGCCCCTGAAGCTCAAATTTTGTTTGAGTCTTCAGGGATGGGTAAATTTTTCTTGTCTATAGAGAATGTCCCTATTTCATCTGATGAAACTCTTGTAGGTGACAATCCAAAATTTTTAGATAGGATAGTAGGAGAATTGGTAGAGCAAAGTTTAGATGCAAAAGAATCCTCCCTCCCTGACTAGGAGGAATCTGAAAAAAGATCAGTTTCTGATAATGTCTAGATTCTAGAATTTGATGGAAGCCATTCTTCTACCAATGCTGGAGTTGGGATTGTTTTAATATCTCCTCAAGGAGATATTTTTCTTTCTTCATACAAGTTTCAATTTAGCAACACCAACAACACTGTCGAGTACAAATCTCTGTTACTCAGGTTGAAGGCTGTTCAAGACAAAGGTGTCAAACTCCTTCATGCCAAAGGAGTCAAACTCCTTCATGCCAAAGGAGAAGTTGAACTAATGGTTTATTAGGGGAGGAACCTGTGTCAAACCAAGTATAAAATATTGCACCATTACCACAATCTAGTATGGGACTGTATTGAAAGTTTTGTTGCTTTCAATATATTTGCAGTGCCCAGAGAGCTTCATAGTCATGCAGATTCATTGGCTATCTCTACGACCCTCTTGGTTCTTCACAAAGACTTTGAAGATTAGAAATACACTATCAAGCTGGTCTTTCGACCAAGTGTGCTTGACAATGCCAATCATTGGTAGGTATCTGATGGGGACAATCAAATCATGTGCTAGATTGAACTAGAAGAGTAATGAATTATGGCAATGGACCATGCTACTACACATCAAAATTAGGGAAAGAAACTCTTCTACAAGAGAACAAGGATCCATGATTTTTAGACTAGAAATCAAGTCTTGTTGTGGGGCAAGAGGAGAGAACCAAAAAGAATGCACAAAAAAATTGATTCCTGGTGGAGAGGTCCATTCACCAATCATCACTTTTAGGGAGAAAATGGTTTCTTGTTGATATACCAAGATAGAATGCCATTTTCACTGTCTCATAGTGGGCGGCATTTGAAGCACTTCAATCCTTGAAGTATCAGATAAGTCCAGTTGTGCATATGTATAATTTTTGTATAGTCTTTAGTTTTGTTTTGCATTATTCATTTTCATTTTTTGGCACCTTTATTTTTGGGTAGCATGACTCCATAGCCCAATGGCATACTTGAAGGCACTAAGATTCTAGTTTCTACTCCCTTCGATTGTTTTTACAATTGATGGAAGTTTTGCTTCTGGAGCCTACTGTTGTTCCCAAAATCTGTCACTTGTTTGTATGGACAACATATCAACTATTTTGGTCTTGCAGGCCAAAATGATCTCTTCCTTTTTCAAAAAATGTTTTGAGCAGCCAAGTTCTTCAATTATTCAAGCATTTTTAGTTAAGGGACTCGCAGGTTCAACCAGTGGGCTTTCACAAAGAAACAAGTTCCAAACACTTAGGCATTTTAAGGCATGTTCAACACTGAAGTTCAATCAAAAGACTTATCAATGAGATTCAAACAATTGGAATGAACCACTTTGAACCATTGAACCATTGAACCCCACCTTCGTAAGGTTCAAAGGTTCAAAAAGAGTTAAGCACTTTAACGAGTTCAAAGACTTCAGCAAGTTTAAAAGTTCAAAGGCTTTAGCAGACTTAAAAGAAAAGAAGTCTTCGAAGAGTGAAGATTAAACTGTTGAACCTTGAACCAAAAGAGTTCAAATTTTAAAGGTTCAATGAGTTTAATAAGTTTAACGGACTTAGAAAATCAAAGGATTCAAAGAGTTAAGATTGAACCAGTGAACCATTGAACCTTGAACTTCGAAGAGTTCAACGAGTTCAAAGGTTCAATGAGTTTGACAAAAAAGGAAAGAATCTAGAGAGTTTGAAACTTCAAAGGATTCAAAGAAAGAGAATGAACCGTTGAACTTTGAAATGAAATGGTTCAAGGTTTAAAGGTTCAAAGGTTCAAAGTATGAATGAAAGATTCAAGCGAATGAAGGAAGCAAAAGTTTCTAGAAAGGGTTCAAATAAATGGTTCAACCAAAGAAGAAAAAGAGAATGAATGTGGCTCTTTACAAAACATTGAACCAAAGAGTTGATTGAACCAAAGAGCCAATTAAACTACCCAAACTATTGAAGCATTAAACTGATGCACTCCAAAGGTTCAAAGGTTCAAGGTTTAAAGTGGTTCGAGTGACCAGCGACTAGTGACATCCTTACAGATGTCAAACTTAGGGTAATAAAATATCTATTGTTTTTCAAAAATGGCACAGAGGTGAAAACAAACTTAGCGACTAGCCAAAGAAGGAGCCAAAAGAGCCAGCTGAAAGTGAGAAGATAGATCAAGATCTCAAACCATGAGGAAGAGACAAAATACAAGGAAAGAGGGAATGATATAGAAAGACCAAAAATATCTATAGGAGAGTTATTTCTAGTAGATGAAATAGTCCACCAGTTGAACATCAGAGAGCATGAACATTCAAATATGTGGCCTATTTTTTTGCATTAAGTAAAGACAAATGGGCAACTATGTAAGCATCATAAAGAAGACCAGACAACCCATGCTTAGGAGGAGACATTCAAGATGATTCAGAATGCCAAAGTCAAGACTGATGACCTATTCTAGCATGGCCCTTTCATAGATATTTAAGGCATTCGATTTAGCATGGGCCATTTTCATGAAAACAAGCACCCAAGTCTTTCTTGGAATGTTATATATTGTAATCTCCCATTTTATAAGAGAGATATCTCTATTATTAGTAGTGAAACTCTACCTAAATTAAAAGGCATTACTGAGACTTTGAGCTCAAATTGTTAATCATATTTTGTTATTTGAATGAGAAAGTGACCTTTCAAACTTTGTGTTGAAATATCTTGTGTTATTTAGGAGATTTTTCTTATGTCTATTTCCTGAATACTGTCTTGTCTATTTAATCAAATAAGCAGAACTAGTGGAAGTAATCTGAAAGGTGTCTTGAAGCCAACTGTGGGAGACTTTATGCTACTAAAATTGTCTTTAGTGTGTGTTTTCTATTTCTATGTAAAGGACCTTGGGATGACTTTGTGCCCCCATTATCCTTTGTATATTTCACTCTTTGGTAGTTGAGGTGAAGACTTTATGCTACATTTCATCTTACTATGTTACTACATCCAGTTACTTTTACTAGCCAAGAAGGAATATGGCTATTAACTAAGTATTACTTCTGAAAGAAGAGAAGTACCTCCAGTAATCACCTAGGAATTCTCCTATGTCTATGAACATCATCTCTGAGAAAAGAGAGATGGATGGTGTTATCCTACCCTGAGTGTTATTTTTAGATTATATTTATAGTATATTAATATATCATAGTTATAGGGAACCTCCCCTTGATGAGAGGAGAGATTTATCCCATTTTGATGTTGTAAACCTGCACATTTTGGCCGATCAATCTCCCTATGCTGTGGTAGAAACACCTATTTTCCCCTCAATTAGCTGGTGAAAAAATATTCACCCAACACCTATAATGCATCTATTTAGGCATGCTATTATTTATGCCTTCATTGATTATATTTTTTCCACATTAGGGCATACTATTGTTTGTGCCTTAATTAATTTTATCTTATACAAATTTGGGCTCACAATTGTTTGTGTCTTCACTACTTATATCTTGTCCACATTGGGGCATACTATTGTTTGCACCTTAATTGATTATATATTATCTTCATTGTGGAATAGTATTATTTGTGCCTTCATTGGTTATATCTTTCTTATATTATGGCATATAATTATTGGTGCCTTCACCAATTATAAATTGGACAATATTAATTATGCCTTCATTTCTTATCCCATGAACATGTATGGGAAACCCATTACTAACATTATTTGTTTAAACTATAAATGCCATATTTTATTTGAATATATCAAAATATGTGATAAATGAGATTTAATGAATATATATTTATACATTACATGAAAATGTGCTTTAATGATAATGCCATATTATTATTTCAGATTTAATGCAAGATACATATAATCAATTTATTTTAAGATGATTGATGTGCAAGTACATCCCACACCTCAAAAGGTGGGCATATGATTCAATTATTCTATCATTATCTATATGATGATACACAATAGGCACAATATAGACACTTCCCCCACATAGTCTGAGGTGATCATTAAAAATTGTTCTACTTACCCCCACATAGTTGAATGTGGTCATTAGAAATTAATCTACTAGATTCTCTAATAGAGGCACTTTATATTTTATAGATAGGGGGCATAGTTCACATACCACCAGGTGTATTCATTCCCATTATTTTATTTATGTAGTGATTTCTAATATGTATTAATCACCAATTTATATAAACATTGATATACTTGTAAGTGTTTCCCTTATGTCTAAAACTTATCAATATATTCACACTCCAAGCACTTGAGCATGGATGCTTATTATAGGACCCTCAATGGAATTCAAGATGATCATGTAGATTATGAAGTGAATTTTTCTTTTATTTTGTAGGTCACAAGATATAGAATTTATGAAAAGGTAAAATTTCTCATCTTTTTTACTTTAATATCATTATCATATATGGTATTAAATTCAAGCAACATTTACATGTTTCAACCTTAAATTATTCTTTAAGCCCTTTTAGGTACACTTGTTGATTTTATTTGATATGTACACACACACACCCATCAATTTAGGAAATTATTAGACACTTAATTTTGGTACAAAACTAGTTTTTACTATGGTATTAGTGTTTTTATTTGCATATAGATCATTGGTTTAAATTAGGCTCTTATTGGTTCATTTCCCTTGTGTGGGGACCCATATTTCCTTTCATTGCCTATTTTTATCCTTATAAATCTATTTTTAGTCCACTTTTGTTAATTGATAATACCACCATTAAATCCAAAATTCCTAAAAGCCTATTTATTGACTATTGTTTTACCTTGATGTGACCCTAAAATCTCTCAGAATGTCAAAAACACTATTTTAGGGTTATTTAGTCTCCTTGACTAGATTCAAATTAGTTCAATCTTGGTCTAACTAATATTGAACTAGTTTGATCTTGGTCATTTTTTTGTAGGTCTCTTAACCCATTTATCTAGTTTTCTTGGTTTTTTTGCCTTATTTATTTAATTTCACATAGTTGATTGTTGAATTGTGTGTGAATAATGTCTTAATTTGAATTCAACATGTCTATAAGTACATGAATGCATTGATGAATTTACAAAAAAATAATGAGTTTTAAATTTAGAAAATATCTATTATAGTATAAAGGTAGAATTGCAGTACTATAACAACACATCTTGTACCAAAATCAATGTTGAATAATTAGTGAAAGAACATATAGAATATAATAGTTACTTACATCTCATACACATGGGTAATGGCTGAGATATTCATACTACATTGGATTTCATGAATGTTGATTTACAACTTGGAAAAAAATATGGGTTTGACTTAGGTAGGTCACTCATAACTACTTCCTATTTTTATGGCCTTGCAAGGTTTTCTTGATCAAATTAGGGTTGGGAATAAGTATAATCAATTCATGGAGATCCACGAATCAAGTTTAAAAACAAAAAGAGGTTTTTGAAAAGTAGAAGTGGATGAAGGCTCACGTGTAATTTCATCAAAATATGATTTAACATATCTATGATCGACCTTAATTATTGGGATCAAATTTATCCTACCAAGATGAAACCATTCTAATCCTATTTGTTTTCTTCACATTATCATATCAACACCAATTTATTTGGTTTTCTTTAGGACTACTTATAGACATGTTTTCACCTATTTTAAGTTTATAATAATACATATGTAAGCTATACTTTAGGTATTTATCTATAAATCTCTTTGTCAAATTCCAAGCATCTTAATCTTTATCTTTGCACATTTCAAATATTTTCGTATTGTTATATTTATATATTCAATTCAAGTTTGTATTGTGCACGTGTTTAAAAAGGTTTAGTGTAATTTTGTTTCCATTTTTTTACTTGACATTTTAGATCATTACCTATGATCCTTCCTTATGAGAAATAAGAATGATGGAAACAACAAACACTAGCACTCCTTAAATAAGGTGGAGACAATGGTAAAAAAAGAGGTATTAATTGAGAAGGTAATCATTAATAGGTTGGAAGATGTGACCACCCCCTCTTTTTAAAATTATAGGCCCATAATTCTATTTTTAAACCCAATAAAAGACCTAAAACCTAATATTTAAAACATGAAAAATAATAAATATGGAAAGTAAATAAGTATAAGTAAATAAAGTTAGAAAATAAGAGGGTAAATTAATTAATTTATCAAAAGTAAACTAAGTAGTTAAGAGGGTTATTTATTTAAATTTTAAAAAATGTAAATAAATTATTAATTTTTCCAAAAGGAAGTAAATTGGTTGGAAAAGAGGAATACGAGGGTGGCAAAGAAAAAATTAATTAAAAAAAATAAAAAAAATGGGTCAAGAATGAAATCTGTAAAAATAAATAGTATAAAAGAAAGAAATGGGAGCCTAAAAGGAAATAGAAACTTAGAAAAAATATAAATAAAAAATTGGTTTCCAAGATTTATCGATACCTAGGCCCTCATCTCTATTGAGATTCGATGAGTGTTTACTAATCTCAATGGCTTCTCTCAGTTTTTGCTTTTGAAAGTGGTTTTACACAATGATGAATCTTACATCTTTAATGCAGATAGCATGTTTAGTTTTAAAAGAGTGTTCATCAAGATATTATTTTTCTTTCCTTTCAAGATGGATATAAACTATGTGTTCCTTGATTATCATTTGAATGGACCTCCTTGTTTCCTTGATATACAAGATACCACATGAACATTTAAAAATGTAGACACCACTACAAAGGGTAGGGTCGGTGTGATATATTAAAGAACCTAAATACATTCTCACTTTGTTCATAGGAATGAATATGATAATGATATATGGAATTTGATAATCCTACCAATATTATTAGATTTACCCTCAACATAAGGTAAGAAAGCTACTGGACTTACCCCTATCTATTCCTTTGGTTTATGACTATTAATGTTATCCTTATCTAATTTAATAGCCCTAGAAATTTGTTTTCCCATGTAACCATTCATCCTAAAAACCTTTTTTAATTGAACTATTTATTGATCAATGTTGCCATTATCACAAATTTTGAAAGCTCTAATGGCTAGAGTTTTTATCACTCCTACCTTTTGCATAGGGTGATGATGTGAAGAGGCATGAAATTAACTATCTGTATGGGTGCCTTTTTTGTAGACCTTCCTATCTAGGGAACCATCACCTTTTTTAGAAATGAAAATGTTTAGGAAAGGTAGGTTCCCTTCTAATTCAATTTCCTTAGTGAATTTGATGCTTGGCCATAAATTATTAAGATGGGAATGAAAGTATTCCAAACTCTCCATACTATGTTTCCAACATAAATTTGTGACATCAACATATCACTTCCACCATTTGGGTTTAAGGGAAAAGGAATGAAGAGATCTATCTTAAAATTTCCCTATGAATGGGTTGGATACACTGGTTGAAAGAGATGAACCTATTTCCATCCCTTCACATTATTTTTAGATAACACCTTTGAAGGAGAAGAAGGTGGCCCTAAGGCAAAAAGCCACCAAATTAGCTATTTCTCCATCAGTGAGATCAAATACTACTTCAACCGCATCTTCAATGGGGAATTTTATAAATAGGGACATCACATCAAAGCTAACTAATAATTCATTTTCCTCAACCTTATTATTCTTAATAAACTCCATAAAATCACTAGAGTCACAGATGAAATAGGAAGTCTTGCCCACCAGATGTTTCAATTTATTTGTCAAGAAAGTTATGAGACCATAAGTGGGAGAGTCTGTGGTGTCTATAATGGGTCTTAAGGGATAACCTTCCTTATGGATCTTGGATCCCATTTAGACCTTATGGGTAACTTATTTGTTGGGAACCAAATTTTTATTGGCAATAGTGTCTAGAGAGGAAGATTTAATAAACTTTATCAAAATATTTAAAATGTGAGACACCAAATTAAGGTCAAGCCTCTTATAACTACCACTATTGTTGAGATGGTCCTCCATTTTTAAGTCATAATATCTATACTTTAAAATAATAGTTTAATTACCCTTATCTACTTGTAGGATCACCAAGTATTTGTTGTATTTTAAAGCCTTGAGAGCATGCCTTTATTCTTTTGAAAGGTTACTTGATGGAGGTTTGGCATGATGTAAAGCCACTACATAGTCTTACCTAACCTCTTTAGCAACATTAGAAGGGAGGCTTTTTAAAGAATATAAATACATACAATGAAGTCCTCTTTATGGATATTTAATAGAGAGATAATGAAACCCAAACCCCATTTTAGAACATTGAAGGAAGGTTTATCTAGAGGAAGTTCAGATAAATTAACCACCAATTTATCTTCCTAGTCTGAGATCATTTTATTATTAATGTTATTATTTTTCTAATGGTGTATGGTTTTAGTATTGTTAATATTGTTATTATTGGAATCACATTCATCAAGAATAATATTTAAATCATTATTTATTGTCATTTAGTAGTTTATTTCCACCCTCTTTATTATCATATTTGTTATTAATATCATTGCTATTAGAATTAGAAAAGATGACATCATCAACATCATCATCATCATAATCATCAATATTATTATTATTATTATTTGATTCGGTAAAAAAACTAGGTTTTACAAGGATCCTAAAACCATGAAAGTATTATACAAAAGTATCAATAGGCCCATCCATGGCTAGTCAACAAAAACTAACTATAACATATTGAAAGTAGGTAAAAAAAACTTGAAAGATCAAGAGGGAGGGGCATCTAGCATTTCCTACTCCTCCTTAGGAGTCTTCTCTAGGACATCCTTCTTGAACTTTGAGAACTTTTATTGTGTGTGATTACTAAGTCCTTTTGTTGTATTTCCTAAAAGAATTAGACATGGCACATTCTAGCCTTGAACTTGTAGGGGTGTCTTCTTAATGGGGGACAATTTGGGGGAACCAAGTAGGGGGGTTTTCATGATCTTTGGAAACTATTTGACAGGCATCTGATAAAACTTAGTGGATTGTATGAAGGATTGCATAGTGGATTCATCTTGCCAATGTAAGGCATTATACTCTTGTATGAGATTGGTAAAGGTTAGTCCTACCTCCTACACCTTAGTATTAAATTTATCTAGTTATTAATTGCTATTTTTCAATGCCTATAATATAATAGATTTACCCTTTTGGTTAGCCTCCTCAGAAGTTCCCTCATCAAGGGTTAATGACTTGGGTTTGGGGATGAAGATCTGGAGAGAAAGGTCATCGATAGGTGTTTTAGAAATACTAATCTAGGGGGTTCTCACATATGGGTGGTAAGACCCCAAGGTGGGGTCATATTCTAAGGAGTCTTCTTAAGAGTCCTCCCTAGTAGAGGATCCACCTTGAGGGACCTCCCTCCCTTATAGAGATTAGTTGTGTTTGATGAGTAACTAAATTAGCCCCTAGTGCAAGATGGGGTTAGACTCATTTAGTTGATGAGATAAGGTAGTGAATTATAGTGAATTAATTATGTAGAAATATAGGCTGATCTTATAGCCCAAAAAATGATTTAATAACAAAAAACTATGAGAAAATATCAGGGTATATTTACCCTTTAAGGTCATGTATCTCATTATTTGAAGACACATTTTTGGGAAATATCGAGGAAGGTCTTCCTAGGGGAAACCCTTATTATTGGTCCTCACAAACTCATTCATTAAAAAAAAGTGTTGAAGGAACTCCTGCATCTTAGTCTGCTCCTTGAAGGCTTTTGTTCCCTCACAAGATATGCTAGGAGCCTCCCCAATAAAGTCCTCCGTGATAATGATCTTTATGACCCAAATTATTATTATTATTATTATTATTATTATTATTATTATTATTATTATTATTATTATTATTATTCACACAACTAAAATCATACACACCAAGGGGTGTCGTAACTGTTGACTAAATTTGACTTTTAGGTCAAATTGGGGCACCCCTAGGTAAAAAATGGGTTTTATAGATGTTTTTGGGGGCATAATATCTTTTCATGAGGTGTTTAATAGGTCATTTAATGTTATTTAATGATATATTAGCCTTGGTCATAAATTTCATTAGCCAACATGTCCTTTTGAGTCATTTTAGGGGTCAAAAAGGTGCATTTAATGATTTATACAAGTTTTTTGTAAAATTTTAAGGTTTAAAAACATTATTTCATGCCCCATGTGTTTTTATAAGTCTTAATTAACTAAAAAAATTGAAATATGATGTGTTATGCAGAAGAAAAGGCACTTTTCTTGAAGGAAAAGAAGAGTTTGGCACTTGTATGACCTCCTTGGGAAGTGTTACATGTGGGAAATGGTTAAGAAATACCTATTTATATTCCACATAATTAATTTCATGTTTTTTTAATTTTTAAGTGTCTTTTATTGATCAAAATCATTCATCTCTCTTTTCACCCTTTTTGGCAAGCAGAAGCGACTTTTAGGTTTTTGCTTGGTATGGATAGCTCAGGATGTTTCAAGGAAAAATATTTTGATATGTTTTTTTAAATTGTGATATATTAATTTACATAGAATTATTTTTAAAAATGGTGGTCTGTGCTTCATGCACCATCCTCATGAAGTTGACCTTTCAAATCTATGTGATAATTTATCTACCCTATAGGTTTTGCCTTATTTTGGTGGACTCTATACAATCCAATTAGTTATGATGATTAAATATGAATTTTAATTCATCATAATATTCTATCCATGTTTTTTTTTCATGTTTCATGATGTTTTAATAATCAATTTTTCCTTAAGTTGCAAAGAGGATGCACTATGTTGGTTACATACAATTTTTCACCATGACCAATATTTTCACACTTGTTCATTAATTTAGGGGGTTATGTTAGTGTATTTTATATTTTTTAAATGTAATATTTACCCCATATTAACCTTTAATATTTATTATCCATTGACATAAGCTCCAATATTTTAGGCCACCTATAATTCATACACTATGGAAACACACATCTACATTAGGGTATAAAAAATAGTGACCTAAACATGATGTTTGAATACATTCAAGGGAAATAAAAACATGAAAAGGTTATTTTTTATTTAAATAATTTTAATGGAGTATTCTAAGCACTAGAACCCAAACCTCTTGAAAACCTATGAATGCCTACAACCACTGTAGGTTATTACAAATAGTGAGTAGGGTTTTGATTCCTAAACTGATGATCTAAGCTAAGAAAGGTGAAAATGGGAAAAATAAATGATAATTAACCATGTAATAATGAATTAAATTGTTATGTCATGATACAAAGATAAATTCAAGATAGGATCACCTACAAGAACCCTAAACAAATAGGGTATAGTCAAGGTTAAGAAACCTAGTCTTATAAATCTAAGAGTATGGAGGGTGTTTGAGAGGTCAAAGTGTTGAAGGGAGATTGGAGACACTATATTATGATTATAAAAACATAAATACAATTATTTTAATATATATGGATCAAAAGAGGGGCTCAAAAATATGTAAAACATAGTCAAACTAGGAGAAGCCTGTGCACAATCTACCTCTTAATAGTCTACCTTGGAAATCTAAGGAGTTTGAAGGTCAAATGGATATAATAGGGGTTGAAAATTTTTAGAGATCACATTTATCACTTTAATTATCCTATACAATTGTTTTTTCTGGATAGATAGGATAAGTACCCCCTATTTTATCTTAGACAGGGGGTACCTCTCCTCATGCAAGACTGGTAGGTTTTGGTGAGTGGAGTGTAAAGGATGATCTAGAAGATAGGAGGACCTTGGTGGAAGGTGTGATATGGTTTAAATGATATAAAAAATATTATAAACATATAATTTAAATATGGAACCAAGGAAAAGGGTTTTAGTTCCTAAGTTTGCAAGTAGGCCTAAAGGTAGGGTTTTGGCTTAGGGCCCAAACAATAGGTCATCCTCATTTATAACTATTGGAGAGATTTATATACCATTGTAACATGTGTATGAGATTATTATAGTTATGTTTGAGATATTAGGAGGCAAATAAATCCATCATAAGCCATGCTGAGCTCAAGAGTGCAAGTAAGCTTACTAGGCAAGGATTAGGCCTAATTCCCAAGGAGGAGGTCATTCATACTTTTGGACATAGAAATGATATGGAACCTATTGAAATAAATTAATAAGGTCACTAAAGGTGTTCTCAATATTTTAAATTTTAATAGAAGCCTTAAGAAAGCCATTTTTGGCTCAAAACTCACTTAGACCTGTAGAAAATGAAAGAAAAGGCTTGATGAGACAAGTTTAGAAGCTCACATCTTCCATGAGGATTTTCATGGAGGCTAGAGGAGTTTAGGGAAACTAGAAGGGGTATTAAAAATCACATTAGTGTATTTTTTTTTATTTCAATGTCCCAACTTTATGAACAAAGATTAAGGGCTTAAACTACTTAGAAACCCTTACAAACCCTTGCAAAGAACCAATTGGGAAAATGAGGTTTAAAATGAACCCAAATGAACCATAATGGCATGAATTATGATTGTAAAATTTAGAGGACTCCCTCAGGCTCCCCCACATGCTCTTTGTCTATATAGACTTATATGGATGGGGTGAGAAACAAGTTATTTTTAACCATTTTTTGTGTTATGTATGACAAAAGAGGTTTTAAGAGGTTAAAAAATTTTTGGAGGAAGATCAAGACTTATAAAAACTTCATATGTCCATTTTATTCCAAGGAGAAACTTCTATTTTTCCAAACTAGGTGCTTCAACTTAGCCAGGCAAAACTGGCCTAATGGACAAGCTAGGAAAAAGTGTGAAAAATTCAAGTGAATGGATTTTTAAGGTGTCATTAGTGATTATAAGGCCATGTATCACATTTATAGGTGTCATTCACTTCATCCCATGGATTTTAATTAACAATTTATGTTGAATTTGAGGCCAAGTGTGCAGGGTGCATGAAAGAGAGGTTTTCTAGAATGTAGATGATGATGGCTCATTTCCAATTGTTTTTAGGTGACAAAGAATGAAAAAAATGAATGGAGAGGAATTATTTATGTCCTTAAAATTTATTCCAATCATAAAAATTTGTCCCAATTAGTTATAAGGTGTTAAATAGGGCTAATCATATAGGAAGTTTTTCTGAGCTAGAATGAGGAGTTTCTTGCCACTTTTCATGAAGTTTATGACTTGGATTGACACTTGTATCTCCTAAAATTGAATGGTTCATAAAAAATCCCCTTTTAATTCACAAATAAATAATTTTATTAGATTTACAAGTGTCTTTTTGACCCTTGGACTTCTCTCTTTTTTTTCTCTCTCAAGTTTTATAAGAACTAGCCATGTTGGCCATTGTATTCTATGCTCCATTCGAGTATGGTGAATCCATGATAAAATGTATACCTTTTGATAAATAATAATACTTATTTTTACCTCCTCCATGAATTTTATTAGTGTGTTCATTTGGAATGTTTGATTTTGCATAAGTGAAGACTATGGATTCCTTAGCATGTTATTTCATTCTATCATCTATTTGTAGTTGGAAAGTTTATTATTGTAGGGCATGTGAAGTGTTTTATTAAATGTATAAGATTTAGTGAGTTAAACTATTCATTATTCCCATCATAGGCTTCTTGTCTAGTCCTCTTATATTTTCACATTCATCCATAACCTCACAATATAACATTCATGTGAGAAGATGAAAATTGGAGAAGTGTATGTTCAATTTATCCTTTGATTTCAAGTGTAACATACATATGGTTGGATGTCATAATATTATTTGGTATATCAAATCCTTTATATTAGTTTTATTTTAGTTATCTTTCTCCCTTTTCACCCCTCAAGTTTAGTATTAATTACAATCCAAAGTGGTACATCAAGGGAGCTAGCCTTATCTAGAGATTCACCTTATTCCTTAAGCTACCCACAAGCCTAGAGGTGATTCCATTTTTACACTTAGATTATGAGAGATATTAATCTCATAAAAGGGTGAAAATCAAATTTACAACAGTTTTTGGCATGCCTGGTAGGACACTTGGTCCAAGAATTTGAGAGATTTTTGGAGTTATCTCTCAACAATAAGCCTTTAGAGGCATCTATCAAAGCATCGATGGTGACTCTGAAGATACATCAGCTGGTCAAGTAGTCCAAGTTATCATTTGAATATTTTTCTCAATGTATTTCTTTATGTTCTTGCTTTCAATGAAGTTTAATGGCTGACTTTGGTGTTGTGTTTTATTCTCTACAAGTTGGTGAGATATTGCAAGCTTGTGCCATTCACTATCAATATGAACAAGTATGTGATCAATATTTTCATGATCCTTACCAGCCTCAATATAAATTTCATCAGTCCCAATATGATCCTTATTAGCCCATGCATGAAGTGTATTAGTCTTATAACCAACCTCCTTAATGTTTTGATCCTCTAGGTCAACCTAGTCACTTCTCAAGCCAACCCATTTCCACCTTCAAGAAGATACTTTTGGGCTATGAGAGGTACATGTTGGATCTTGAAACACAAAGAGGATGTTTTATAGATATTCTTAACCATGTCATTAACAAGGTGACATAAGAATTAGAGTTTTTCAAAATATAGTGGCTATGCATTAAGAGAGCTAATTGGCAAAGGTTCACAAGTGAGATGCTTGATGTGAGTGGCCTAGTTTCTTCCTTAGAGGATAGGCTAGGGGTTCATGAAAAGTAACATCAAAAAATATATTAGACTTCATATACTCTTCCCTAAGTTTCCTATCAAACATATATGACCCCTACTCATGAGCCAAATCAAATATATCAAAGTCATCCTTTTCCCAATCAGCCAGAGGAGAGACTTGAGAGGAGAAATATTATGTTTGAAGCTAATCTTGATAGGCAAATTGAGCTAGATAATATGATTTTACATTAGTACATGTTAGTAACCAAATAAGTGGAGTTAAATCCCTCATTTCCCTCTCATATTTCATCCCCACCACCTCAAAAGGAGACTCACAATCCCAATGTCCTAAATTAGAACAAGATAGTGGAGTCATGGGGAAAGAAAGAGGATAAAAGTCTTGACAAAGAGTGTCAATTTGAGAAGGAGATTGATCCTATACAAACCTATCCCACCCTTCCTCAAGAAAATACTTCTAATCCTAACATCCTAAGCTAGAGTAAAATAGTGGAATCATGGGGAAAGAAATAAGATAGAAGCATGGTCAAGGAGTGTGAATTGGACAATGGAGTTGATCCTTTGAAAGTCCCTCCCACCCTTCCTCATGAGGCTTCTTGTGTTCCATGTCAAACCTCATGTATTATTCATACTCATGATGATTCCTAAGATCTTCAAGAAATACTTTTCCAAGAGAACCTAGCCAAGCAAATTTAAGAGTTAGAGTCAAAAATGAAGTTGCTAAGTCAAGGTGTGATGGAAGGTTTATACCCAAAAGAAGATCCTATGCCTAGACACACCCATCCACCCTTCCTCAAGAGATTTATCAAGATAAATCAGATGTGAATGAAGTGGTTTTCAAGTTTAATGAATAAAATAAAGTGTTTTTAGCCCAAGGTCTACCTCCCATTCCTCAAGAACTCCCAAAAGAATCCCCAACTTTGCAATTTCAATCTGATTTTGAACCTTATGTTCCACCTCTACAAACTAGTTCATTTTGTCCTCATCATATCAACATTTGTTTTAATGGACATATGGTATGGGAACTTCAAGAATAGAAAGTGGTTGATAAAAATTCATAAATCTTACTTGAATAAAGTTCAAATCCTTGGCAGCCTTATTGGGCTAGGTCATTGAATTTCAAAATGCCTAGTCTTGGCATCACTAAGAAGGAGATTGAAGATATTGTAGCCATTGATAAACAAGATCAGATTATTATAGTTGAGGTGAAATTTGAAAACCCTCAAGAGGTATTAAGTGATGAATAATAGGTGAGCTCTTTTGTTGAATCTCCTTATTTGATTTATGATGAAACATACACTCCTTGTGTTGAAGAAGAAATCTTGGAAGAGGTCTTATTGAAATATAAAGAAGAAGATAAAAGAGTCTCTCTTTTTGTTCCCTTTCATGATTTTGATAAAAGTGAATATGATGACATATGGTAGATATTTGAAGACATTTGCAAAGAGTTTAAATCTCTTAAGTGGTCTACAACTCCTTTAGGGCTAGTTATAAGTAATGGTAAGAAAGATGAAATTATTCAATATGTCATATATGAGAAAGATGACATTGTCCAAAATGTCATATGTGATCAAGAAAAAAATAAAAATCAGCCTTTTGAGGTCAAGACAAACCTCTATTGACCTCAATCTTTCAAGGAACAAGAAATCATTCTTATTAAGACTATGCCTACAAAAAAGATGAAATTTGATAATAAGAAAGATATTGGGTAGAAACATGAAGTATGCATACAAGGTCAGGAGGAATATGTCTACATTGGAGACCTATTTGGATATGATCTAATTGAGAACAAGTCAAGTGAAGTGTTAAGGAATAGGTCTAGTCTATCAAGTGTTCAATATAAAGAGAAAAATGCTTGGCACCTTCACCCATCTCATGTAAACAGAGACTCAAGAAACTTTACCTTTGATCTTGGAAAGGGAGGTATGAATGATTTTTAGTTGTACATAATATTTGTTTTTATATTCCCCTAAGTGCTTTGAGCACATGTATGTGTGTGTTTATTTTCTTTGTTATGTGTCCTTTGCTTTGTGTGTTTGAGGTAGTCATTAGCTGTCTTGTCTTGATCAAGCTCAAAGCCAATGGTTAAAGGTCTCCTTGTTCACCTTAGAATTTAGATGACTCCTAATCCCAATGGACTGATAAGGCTACTGGTCTAGTTAGTATAACAGGCATACTACCCCTATGACTCACCAATTTGTTGACCAAATTTGAATTTTAGGTCAAATTGGGGTACCCCTAGGTAAAAAATTCATTTTATAGATGTATTTGGGGGTATAATATCTTTTCATGAGGTTTTTAATAGGTAATTTAATGTTATTTAATGATATATTAGCCTTGGTCATAAATATCATTAGCCAACATGTCCTTTTGAGTCATTTTAGGGGTCAAAAAGGTGCATTTAATGATTTTTATGGGGTTTTTAGGAACTTTTAAGGTTTAAAAATGTGATTTCAATCCCCATGTGTCCATAAAAGTCTTAATTAACTAACAAAACTGAAAGATGACAAGTTATGCAGAAGAAAAGGTAGTTTTCATGAAGGAAAAAAAGAGTTTGGAACTTGTATGACCTCCTTGGGAAGTGTGCCACATGTGAAATGGTAAATAAGTTCCTATTTAGATTCCAAATTCTAAATTACACACTTTTTTTTATTTTTTAGTTTTATTTATTGCTCCAAATCATTCATCTCTCTTTTCAACCTTCTTGGCAAGCAGAAGTGACTTTCAGATTTTTGCTTGGTACAAACAGCTCAAGATGTTTCAAGGAAAATTATTTTGGGATGGTTGTTGTACAATCCATGAAATTAATTTAAATATAATTATTTTGAAATTTTTTTGCCTATTCTTCATGAACCATCTTCATGATGTTGACCTTTTAAATATGCCTATTAATATGTCCACCCTATAGGTTTTGCCTTGTTTTGGTGGACTCCAATCAATCCATTAGTTATGATGATTCCATATTATTTTTAATTAATAATAAAATTTTATCCATGTTTCATGATCTATAAATAAGCAATTTTTCCTTAAATTACAAGAGGATGCACTATGCTAGTTACAGTTAGTTTTTCACCATGACTAGGATTTTCACACTTGTTCATGGCTTAATAGGGTTGTTTTACTATATTTTATATTTTTTTAAGGTCATATTTATCCCATATTCACCTTTCATATTCATTCTCCATTGACACAATTTCTAAGATTTAAGGCCACCTATAGTTCGTACATTGAGGAAACACACATCTACAACATGGTATAGTAAATAATGACCTCAACATGATGTTTTGATGATGTTTGAATACATTAAATGGAAAAAAAACATGAAAATTTTATTTTTTATTTAAATAAGTTTAAGGGATTATTATAATCACTACAACCCAAACCTCTTGAAACCCTATGAACACCTACAACCATTGTAGGTGGTTGTTACAAATAGTGAGTAGGGTTATGATTCCTAAAGTGATGATCTAAGATAAAAAATGTGAAAATGGGACCAATAAATGAAAAGTGACCATGGATAAATTAATTAAAATTTTATGTCATGATACAAATCTAAATTCAAAATAGGAACACTTATAGGAACCCTAAACAAATAGGGTATAATCAAGGTTAAGAAACCCACTCTTATAAATCTGAGAGTATGGAGGGTGTTTGAGAGGTCAAGGTGTTGAAGGGAGATTAGATACACTATATTTTGATTATTAAAAAATACATAGACTTATTTTAATATATATGGAGCAAAATAATGGATAAAAAAGATGTAAAACATAGTTAAATTGGGAGAAGCCTATGCACAGTCTACCTCTTATAGTTTGCCTTGAAAATATAAGGAGTTTGAAGGTAAATGGATATAAAATGGGTTGAAAATTTGTGTAAATAAAATTTATAACTTTAAGGATCCTATAAAACTTTTTTTTTGTTAGATAGATAGAGGAAGTACCCCCTATTTTATCTCAGACAGGGGGTACTTCTCCTCATGCAAGACTGGTAGGTTTTGGTGAGTGGGGTGTAAAGGATGATTTATAAGATAAAAGGAAATTTTTGTAAAGTATTATAAGGTTTAAATGAGATAAAAAAACATGATTAAAATCTCATTGAAGGATGGAACCAAGAAAGAGGGTCTGGGCTTACTAAGTTTGTAAGTAGGCCTAAAGGTAGGGTTTTGGCCTAGGGCCCAAACAATAGGTCATCCTCATTTATAACTATTAGATATATTTATATACCATTGTAACATGTGTATGAGATTATTATAGGTATGTTTTAACTACTAGGAAGAAAAGAGAGCCATTAAAAGTCATGCTCAGCTCAAGAGTACTAGTAAGCCTACTAGGCAAGGATTAGGCCTAATGCCCAAGGAGGAGGTCATTCATAAATTTGGACTTATAAATTATTTTTAACCTATTTTAACACATTAATTATGACAATAAAGGTGTTTTAAAGCTTTTAATTTGCACTAGAAGCCTTAAGAAAGCCATTTTTGGCTCAAAACTCACTCAAACCTACAAGAAATGAAGGAAAAGGCTCGATGGGACAAGTTTGGAAGCTCACACAATCCATGAGGATTTTAATGGAGTAAAAAGGATTTTATGGAAACTATAATGGGTCTTAAACATCACATTAATGGAATTTTTATGTGATTCCAACATCCTAGCTTTATGAATAAAGCTTAAGGGATTAAACTGGTTAAAAACCCTTACAAACCCTTGTAGAGACACGATTGGGAAGATGAGGCTGGAAATATACCCAAATTAACTAGGGGAACATGAATTATGTTTGAAAATTTCATATAAATCCCTCAGGATCTCACATATGCTCTTTTTATATATGGACTTATACAGATGGGGTGAGAAATAGTCCATTTTTTACCATTTTTTGTGTTGTTTAGGATACAAGAGGTTTAAAGAGGTGAAATAAAGTTTGGGAGGAATATAAATACTTTTAATAACTACATATTCCAATTTTATTCCAAGGAGAAACTTATAAGTTTCTAAATTAGGTGCTTCAACTTAGCCAATCAAAACTAGCCTAATGGACAAGTTAGGGATAAGTGTGAAAAATTTAAGTGAATGGATTTTAAATGTTTATTTGGTGATTATAATTACATGGAGGGTATTTATATGTGTCATTAACTTCCTCCCATATATTTTCATGAACAAATGATTCAAATTTTAGGCCAAGTGTGCAAGGTTCATCAAAGAGAGGTTTTATATACTACGGATGATGATGGATCATTTCTAGATGTTTTAAAGTGACCAAAACTAAAACAAATGAATTAATAGGAATGCATAATTTAATTAAACTTAATTCAAATCATAATACCTAGTCCTAATTAGTTACAAGTAATTCAAACAAGGCTAATCATGTAGGTAATTTTTCTGAGCTAGAATGAGGAGTTTCTTACCACTTTTCATGAAGTTTATGACTTGGATTGACACTTGTAGCTCTTAAAATTTCATGGTTCATCCCATATCCCATTATAATGCAAAAATAAATTATTTTATTATCTTTAAAAGTGTCCTTGTGACCCTTGGACTTATCTCTTCTTCTTCTCTCTCTCTCAAGTTCTATAAGAACTAGCCATTTTGGCCATTGTATTCTATGCTCCACTTGAGTATGGTGAATCCCTAATAAAATGTATACATTTTGATCAATAAGACTAATTATGTTTACATCCTCCATGAATATTATTAGTGTGTTCATGTTGAATGTTTGATTTTGCATAAGTGAAGACTATGGATTCCTTAGAATGTTATTTCATTCTATCATTTATTTGTAGTTGGCAAGTTTCTTCTTGTAGGGCATGTGAAGTGTTTTAGGAAATGTATAAGATTTATTGAGTTAACCTATTAATTAGTGCTCTCATATGCCTCTTTTTTAGTCCTCTTAGATTTTAATATTCATCCATAACCTCATAATGTAACATTGATGTGAGAAGATGAAGATTGGAGAAGTGTATGTTCAGTTTGTCCTTTGATTTCAAGTGTATCATGCATATGGTTGGATGTCATAATATTTTTTGGTGTATCACTTAACTTATATTAGTTTTTTTTAGTTATCACTCTCCCTTTTCACCCTCTAAGTTTAGTAGTAATTACAATCCAAGGTGTTACATTAAGGGAACTAGCCCTATCTAGAGATTCACCTCATTTCTTAGGCTGCACACAAGCCTAGAGATGATTCCATTGTGCCACTTGGATGAAGAGAGTTTTGAATCTCCTCAAATGGTGTAAATCCAAGTGAAAATAGTAACCCTAAAGGTTTCATGCTCAAAACATAAAAATATGCCTAAAATTGAAGGGACACCACCTACCATGTCAACAGAACCAAACCTAAAACCATGAAAATCCCCCACCCACCAAGGTGATCCTATAAATCGATCGCCATCCTTAGAGGTGGTTAACATAGAATGACCAGAGGGTGAAATAAGGCCCTTAGAGTTACCAACATCTTGCTTGGATGAGAGTGTTATCACCATGTCATCTTCTAAACTGGTAACTCCAAGTTAGCTAATGATAACTCTAGGGGCCTCACTTTGCCCTCTATCCAATCCATGTTAACCACCTCTAGGGATGGTGAGAAACCTACATGATAGCATTGATGGGTGGGGGATTTTCATGGTTTTATGTTTAATTCTATTATCATGGCAGGTGGTGTCCCTAGGTCTTTATGTTTTGAGCATGAAACCTTTAGGGGTATGACTCCCCTTGGTGTGTATGTTTTTAGTTGTATGACTAATAATAATAATAATAATAATAATAATAATAATAATAATAATAATAATAATAATAATAATAATAATAATATCTTTTCTAATTTCAATATCAATGATATTAATAAAAAATATAACAATAATGAGGGTGGAAATAAACTACTAAATGACAATAAAAAATTTGACCTAAATGTTGTTATTGATGAATGTTATTCCAATAATAACAATACTAAAACCATCCATAGATACCTATGTGATTAAAATAACACAAGCTTCCATGCTCAAGGGGATGTTGATCAGGTTAAGAGAATATGGGTGATTGTAAGGCAAAGGGAATGGAAGTCAAGCTAGGGAAGATCAAGGGTAAAAAATAACACCATTCATAGAGGGTGAGGGTTCTAGGTCAAAGACAAAGATGATGCTTCTAATCTAGGATGGTAAATTTAAATATTCTAAGCCTTTGGAAGGAGTGAGATATTGTAAGGAGAAATTGGGAAGCATATAATCAACCCCAGCCAGGTTAGAAAACTAAGAGGCTAGGGCATCCTTGAATTATAAGTTCATCTAATGTGATCAGTCTAGGGTTTTGAATGTGGCAAAGAATCCCTTAGTGGTCAATTTCAAAGGTAAAGCTCTAGAGGAGATTCTTGAGGGTGAAGACTGGTATTTGGAGAAGGGCCTAGTTTGCTGGTTTGATAGGTATTGGCCATCCCTTTCTAATCTACATAAATTGTTTTCACATTCTTGGAAACCTTTGAGGGAAGGAAATATGTAAATTTATCCCTGTGAAAAAGGATTTTTTATTATGGAATTTGATTATTTAGCTGATCATAATAATATTTTTCAAGCTAAATCTTGGAGTTTTGATAATCACCTTTTTCTATTGAAACCTTGGTTTCCTGATTTTAACCCTTTGATTGAAAATCTTTGTGTTCATCCTATTTAGGTAGGGTTGTCATATCTTCCAATCCAATTTTGAAATGAATATGGGTTTACAGTTATTGGAGGAGATTTTGGGGATTTACTAGAAATTGATGCCTCTTCACTAAATTTTTTTCGTACCACCTTTACTAAAATGTTAGTTTGTTTAGATAGCTCTTAGGATTTACTTGATAGCATTGAATTAAAAGTAAAAGAGAGGTGTTGGTTTTAATCCATTGATTTTGTAGGGATTCCTTTCAAATGCCATAATTTTTTTCAAATTGGTCATATTTCTGCTTTATATCTTAAATCCAAGTGAAAAATAGTCTCTTCTTGGGGGAAGAAGACTAAAGAGGAGAATCTAATAGTTATTTTAGTTAGCAATCCTATTTTTCTTTCAAGAAATGTTTTAGATTCTTTTTGGAAAATAATTCATAATTAATTAAAAAACCTTTTGTGATCTCTTCTCCAAATTATGAGGTCATTGGATCTAATGGTAAGAGAGAAAGGGATTTGAGAAGTATGAATAAAGTAGATAATGTTAAACCCAATAAAGGGGGGTTGTTTGGTAAGTTTGGACTCAGATAAATTGAGTAATCAAGAAGAATTGAAGGTTGTCAAAAGTAGAAAAAAGGTCGCCTCATTCATAATTATCCTTTGAGGACATTGAGTTCTTATGGTTGATAAATGAAGGTAGAGTAGTAATTTTAAGATTATATTTTTTAATTTTTGTTTATTTAAACTAAAACCATTATTAATAATTTCAACTATTTGGCCTTTTTTTAATTAGTTAGTTATATCATTTGATGGATAATCTATTAATCCAGGCTACTTTTGGATTTTGGAATACTATTTTTTTAGGATAAGGATCCATTTAACCCTAACATCGAGCTAAAAAAATACTAAAACCATCCACCATAAACATAATAACAAAATTAATAATAAAATGATCTTAGACTGGGAAGATAATTTGGTGGTTAATTTATTCAACTTTCCTCTAGATAAACCTTCCTTCAAAGTTTTAAAATGGGCTTTGAGTTTCACTATCTCTCTACTAAATATCCATAATGAGGACTTCATTATAGCTTTAAAAAAATCCCTTCTAATGATGTTGAAAAGGTTAGAAAAGAATGTGCAGTGGATTTACATCATGCTAAACCTCCATCAAGTAAAATTTTAAAATAAGAAAGGTATGCTCTCAAGGATTTAAAATGCAACAAAGACTTGGTGATCCTAAAGGTAGATAAGGGTAACATAACTATCATTTTAAACCATAGATATTATGGCTTAAAAATGGAGGACCATCTTAATAATAGTGATAGTTATAAGAGGCTTGACCTTAATTTGGTATCTCACATTTTAAAGAATGTGATGAAGGTTATTAAATCTTCCTCTCTAGACACTATTACCAATAAAAAGTTGGTTCCTAACAAATAAGCTACCCCTAGGGTCTATGGGGCCCCCAAGATCCATAAATAAGGTTATCCCTTGAGACCCATTGTTGATACCACATAATCTCCCACTTACAGTCTCACAACTTTATTGGAAAATAAAATGAAACATTGAGTGGGTAAGACTTCCTCTTTCATCTATGACTCTAGTGATTTTGTGGAGTTTATTAGGATTAAGAAGATTGAGGACAATGGGTTATTAATTACTTTGATTTGGTGTCCTTATTTATAAAAGTCCCCATTGAAGATGTATTTAAAGTAGTATTTTATCTCACTAATGAAGAAACAACTAATTTGGTGGCTTTGTGCCTTGAGTTCACCTTCTTCTCCTTCAAAGGTGTTATCTACAAACAATGTGAGGGGATGGCAATGGTTAACCTATTTCACCCATTATAACCAATCTATTCATTGATAAGTTTTAAGATAGATATCTCATTACTTTCCCCTTAAACCCATATCGTGGAAGTGGTATATTGGTGACACCAATTTATGTTGGCAACATGGTAGGGAGAGTTTGGAAGACTTTCATTCCCATCTTAATAATTTATGTCCAAGAATCACATTCACTAAGGAAATTGAATTGGATTCATCACTTTTGAAAACCACTTTCAACAGCTAGGAAGGTCTATAGAAAAGGCACCCATATAGACCTTTACCTTCATGCCTCTTCACACCATCACCATGCACAAAATACATGAGTGCTAAAAACTCTAGCCACTTGAGCTTTCAAATTTTTTGATAATGACAACATTGACCAATAAATCATTCACTTAAGAACTGTTTTTAGGATGAATGGTTACATAGGTAAATAAATCACTAGGGCCATTAAAAAAGATAAGGATAACATTGATATCCATAAACCAAAGGAACAGTCAAAGGGAGGCCCAGTAGCTTTCTTACCTTATGTTGAGAGGATTCTCAAATGCCAAGATATTTTTACCACATTAATTCCTGTGAACAAAGTGAGAATGGATTTAGGTTCTTCAAAAGATCCCACTGATCCTACCCTTCATAGATGTATCTCAATTATTGAATGCTCATGTGGTATCCCATATATTGGGGAAATAGGGAAGTCCATTCAGATGAGAATCAAGGAACATGCAGTTCATATCCATCTTGAAAGGAAGGAAAAGTCATCTCTTACTAAACACTCTTTTAAAGCCAAACATGCTATCTGCATTAAAGATGAAAGAGTCATCGCTGTTGAAAACCACTTTCAAAAGTGAAAACTAAGAGGCACCATTGAGATTAGTAAACACTTGTTGAATCTCAATAGTGATGAGGGCCTACATATCAATCAAGCTTGGAAACCAATTTTTAATTTATAATTTTTTTAGGGTTGTGTTTCCTTTTAGGCCCACTTTCTTTATTTTATATTATTTATTTTTACATGTTTTGTTCTTAACCCATTTTTATTTCTTTATTTTAATTAATTTTTTCTTATCCACTCTCATATTTCTCTTTTCCAACCAATTTACTTCCTTTTAGAACAATTAATAATTTATTTACATTTGTTAACATCTAATTCAATAACCATTTTAACTACTTAATTTACTTTTGATAAATTAATTAATTTTCCCTCTTATTTTCTAACTTTATTTACTTATACTTATTTATTTTCGATATTTATTATTTTTCATTTTTTAAATATTAGGTTTTAGGTTTTTTCTTAGGTTTCAAAATAGAGATATGGGCCTGTAATTTTAAAAAGAGGGGGTGGGCACATCTTCCAATATATTAATGGCTACCTTCACAATTAATACTTCTTTTTTGACCATTTTCTCCACCTTATTTAAGGAGAGATAGTGTTTTTTGTTTCCATAATTCTTATTCCTCCTAAGGAAGGATCATGGGTAGTGATCCGAAATGTTGAGTTAAAAAATGGAAACATAGTTATCCCAAAAATATTTTGATGATTTTATGGACTATGGAAGAATTAAATATTTAAGGGTTAGTGTAATTTTTCTAGCCTAGGAAGACATTTTACACTTTACCTATACTTCACTAATACCATCATAAAATGGTTTCATTTATTACAAAATAATGAGACATGATGTTTTATTCAGAAGACCATGGATTAATCAAATGAGATTAATTATGCTAACATTACATCAATGTTCAATTTTTTTTAATAACAGTCAAATGATTAATATTCAAGGTACTATTATGATCCTCTAGTATAATTTACACATGAGGTTTAGCTTAAGGAGTTACCAAAGTAATAATTAATCATAAGACCTCAAAAAAGTTAGTTTAAAGTTTATGTATCTACTCTTCCACATATTAAGGTAATCTTATCACAACCTCATTTATATAAGAAAAAACACCTACAAATGATTCCATTTTTCAAGATAACATTTAGATAATAGACCCTATTACTTCTCAAGAAGGTATAATGGATAACCTAAATTATTACAATGATGATGATTATATTGATGAAGATTACATTGATGATAGTTATAAGATAATGCTTACACTGATGATATTTACAATGAAGATAATAAAAATGATCATGGAAATCTATTATCTTTCTTAGATTCTTAGACACTTAGACATATTGAGCTTACTCTTGATGACATGAATTATTTTACTTACATACAATATGATGATGATTCACCTAATAATATTGGCTAATTTTGAGATATGCCTTTAGAACAATACCAATAACTAAATTATTTTTATTGATTTTATATCTTCCTAATATTCATCTATATTTTTTATTATGTAATTTTTTTTTGAAAAATAATTCTCTTCTCTTAATTCCAATGGCTAATTTAATTATTTGATTTCATATATTTTTATTTTTAGTGACTCATGCTCAATATTTTATACCTCTATATTGAGGTGTGTTGCATAATAAAAATATGCACGATCATCCCATTCATTCTTTGCATTATTTTATTTAATTTTCTTACCAAATATTTTAACCCTATACCATCCTTCAATATGTGGCCTTAGGCCTTTTTTTTATAACAATGCGATTATTGTGAGTGTGTGCTTTTTAAGCTTATTAATTTTAAAAATTGCCACGATCGATATCATGTACTCACTAACACATAAGATACTATATTTTAATACTACTACTATGATCTTCATTGACACATTTATATATTCCTTGCATCATATGTTACATACATAATTTAAATGATGAAATTCTTATTATGCTAACACAATTTTCCCATATTCTACATTATTAAATGATTACATCTTTCTAGGCATGCTGCAGTTAAATTTTATTTTGATATGATTGAAGTTTAAGATAAATTACATTACCTAAAAAGTGGGGAATTTGAGTGGGTATTTCATACATGAGATAAGCCTCTTCTAAATAAAAAATCATTTTTGAGTACATAATACAACTTCAAAAGTTTCAAAATTCTACAATTTTAATCTTTAATATATATTATGGAGGTACATGCCACACATATGCATTCACAACAAGATCAAAGTAAAAATTCACATACTTTTAATTGTATGATATAGGTTCATGCATAATATTTAAACATAATTTAAAATTTGCATCTACATACAATTATAAATTTTACATTTATCAATGGGATCATGATACAAATTCATGCCATGCTATTCAATACTATTTTATATTTTTGGACATGATATGAGCATGGATGTTATCTATTATATTTTGATCATGAATTTAGGAATAAAGTTGTAATTGAATCTACAATCCATCTATAGTGGTTGATTTAGTTAATTTCATAATGCATAACTTATAAGTTTATTTCCCTCTGACATTATGTTTAAAAATCCATTTTGGATTTCAATCCATTTTGGATTTCAATCCATTTCACATATTAGGGTTAAAATGAAAATCTAAGTTAAATTTATTTTTTTTCATCTTTTAATGGGTGTTATTTCTTTTATACATCTAAAAATTCAATATAGGGCTCTATCACCCTCAAATTATCTATTGGTTTAGTTAAGGAACCAACTTATCCAAGTGCTTCATGGGAAGTACCAATTCTTTAATGCTTTAAAGAAGCATCATCTCCAAAAAAAGTAACGGAATAAAAATATTAGTTTCACACATAAAGATGTATTTATCACTTTCTCTCTTTTACATTTCAATATATCAAAGTATAAGAATTTTCAAATTTCAAGTTTAATAAAATTTCAAATTCAATTATTTTCAAGTTGAAGTTTTTTCAAAATTTAGTTTTATAAATAACAAATCAAATACTTCATGTTTTTTGTAATGTTTTCTAAACTAAAATGCCCTACACTATTGGATTATCAGTTCAAAGATATATTCTATCTTACACACAAAGGTATATCTTTCTTTTACTCTATTAATTTCATTTTTAGACAAAATAGGAGAAAATGTATTAACCTAAATCTAGTCATGAATACTTGATTATGCTAGTTTTGGACACTTTTCTTTTTAATTATTTGTGAATTTAATAAATAACTATTTAACACCTAATTATATCCTAATACCTTATTTGGACCTATTCTATTTTCTTAATTATTATTTTTTGCCTAAAAATTGTTCTGATTGATAAAAACACCTTTAAGCATATGCAGGACCAATCTAAGATCTAAATTTCACATCTTCCCCTTTAGGACAAGATTGACCAATAGGGAAAATAGATTTTATCCTTATGGTTCAATCCTATCCTTTTCCCTTCTAATACCACATTTCAAGTTTTGAACCCTCTCTTATAATTTGATCTGTATTTTTAGGATAAGTAGTGTGAGGTTTTCCTATTTTAGATTGATATAAAGGCACATTCAGGTCACTTATTTTAAAACTTGGTAATTTAAATACATAAGCATACTTATACTATTTTACATTTAAAAAACCTTCCCTATACTTCCCAATTCTAATTCTAATCATTTGAAGCATTCCTTGGCTAATTTAAAATCCATTTTATTCAACCTAAAGTAGAGTATGATCAAGTATTAAAACCATTTCTAGATATATTCATAGTCAAAGGAGAAAAAGTATAAAAAACACACTTAAGTGGGAGAGATACATGTGCTTGATTACCTCCTTGGAGTATTATATATGCAAGTAATGTTTAGTCATCATGGGGGTGTTAGGGTCAATTTAACCCAATTACACTCCATCCTTTTCTATTTTTAGGTTTTCAATCATTTCAATACTTATCAAGGTCTCAACCTTGGAGAATATATTTAAAATTCTTAAAAACACTTTCAAAGGTCAAATATATGCAAACAAACCTAATTCAATTTATTAAAAGTATTGTGTACTAAGTTATTTATTTTATACTAAATATAAGATGGATTAGTTTGGGATAATAGTAGTTGTTGATCTTGTCCTATGTTGGATGATTTTAGCCATCTTTAGTTTTAGTTCTTACTTTTAGGAACTTAAAAAGTCTATTCATGTGTTCCTATTTCAGATTTTAGTTAGCCAACATAGCCAAATATGAGACATAAAAAATGAATTTTTTCATTTCATTTCATAGTAAATCTTCTTTAAATCAATTATAATTTTTTGAATTCAATATTTTACCCCCATTTTGCTTGTCAAAAGTTCATTTTCAAATTTTAGCTTTATTCCATTTAATTTATCTAAATTATGTTTAATTCAAATTTTAATCCAAATTTCAATAAAACACTAGTGCAAAAAATTCTTTATGGGGGGTCAAAATTATGGCTTCCCCTTACTTGAAATGTTTTACCAACATTTTATTTTTTTATTATGCCTAAAATTATTTCATACATATAATTGGAAAAATGTAATTTTGTTAAAAAAAATGGGATTATATTTAATTTACAAAAAGAGAAAAAAAGAAACATAGATTAAAAATTAAAAACAATAAAGGGTGGCTTTCCCAGTGTAGGCCATTGGTCACGTAACAATCAAGCACTGATAGGCTGCAAGTTAGCCTAAAATGAACCTAAAGCACCCCAAAATTAACCTTATATAATATGAACTTTTGAATGCATTTACATAGGAAAAATAACCCCAAAATGAACCTAAATCACCCCCACCCCCCACCCAAAAAAATGCTGGAAAAGAAACACCAAAAATGTGAGAAAACTATAAAATTATAAGGGAAAAAGAAATAGAATGGATTCAAATGAAAATAAATGGATGAATAAAACCTCAAGGGTATGAAAAAATTATTCATACTTTCATTAAAATATAAATATTATGGATATTTTAATATTAGTGCTCTGATACCATATCGAAGAACATGAGATAGTGACAATACACAAGTTATTTTAACACTTCCACACTCAAGTATCAAGTTTCTATAAAAATAAACATAATATTATACAAAATAAATTTATTAGAATAACATAAATCTCTTTTATAGTAAATATTAAAAATGATTTACATAATTCTTCCCATTTCCCATTGCCAAAAGGTGAGGAAATGTTTGATTATATAAATCCTGAAGAGCCTTATAAATACAAGTGGTTGCATAAATATAAATAGTTATAAGAGGTGGCCTAAATATCACTTTAGTGTGCTAATATAAATTTTAAATTTATGTTCTAGAATTTAGTGTATTTTACATGTGGTGTGAAAATTTTACTAAGTTGCATTTCCATATACATTTATTTACTAAATAATAAAATGGGAAATCATAGGAAATTTACTTATTAACTAATAAACTTAAATCCTATTAGTGTAATTAATAATTTACACCAACAATAACCTCTATTAGATTACATTTATCAAATTTAATTCTAATAAATGTTTTAACTGAAAATACTATAATTTTTTTGGGGATAAGATGGAAATATTGTACCAAGCCAAATCTTTGGTAAACAAGATTTATTGTGAAATAATTTATACTCGTTATGAATGAGTAATGGTGAATTGATTACAAAACACTTGAATGTATTCAACACTATGGTAAGTTATTTTTCATCCATGGATGTCAACATGAATGATTAATAAATGTGTATCACATTTTTATGATCTTTTTTAGATGGATAGGATACTATAGTGATGTCAATTACAAGTACATCAAAACTAAAATTGGAAGATGTCGTTGTAGACTTGTTATCATAAGAAATGAGACATAATTTTGGGAAAGATCTCAAATGAAATATGGATATATGTGTTTATTTTATCATAATAAAGAGGTAAGTAGAAGATTGGATATAAGTTATTGAATTCTAGAGGTAGATATAAGAGTCTATTTTGATCCTCAAATAATTATTATAACTATGGAAAGACATGTGACTTTAATAAAGAATACATAGAAAAATTTTGAATGACTATATGTTGTAAAATAATCAAGCGATAATGTCTCCATTGAAGGATATGGAGAGACAATATATATCATAGCCTCAAGCTCACATTCATATAATGATGTATGGCTGATTGATTTTGGATCCTCCTATCATATGACTTCTATGAGGGGTTGAAATTTTGAATATGAAGAATATGATGGTGATGATATTTTTATGGGAGAAAAATCAACCTATTGGGTGATGGGTATAGGAATAGTGAAGCTAAGGATTATATATGGGAGTATTAAGTCTCTCCTAAGCATTTTGTACATTCTTATCCTTGTGATAAAAATAGTATCTATAAGCAAGATGAATGATGTTGGTGTCCAAGTCTCATTTAGTAAATATGGGTGAAAAATTCTATGTTGATCTATGGTGTTGGAAAAGGTTATGTGCATAGGTAATCAATTTAAGCTTGATATGACTATGGTAAGTAGCAAATTTAACAACACTATTTTTAGTAAGACCAAGGGTAAAGCAAAAATCTATGCATTAATTCTAGCAGAGAAGATAATGATCTAGCACAAAAGGCTAGAAAATATTGGTAAAAAATGTATACACATGCTACTGAATAAAGATATGGAAAAAGGGATGGAAAAAATTCCCTTGGAATTTGACTTCTATGAACATTGTGTCTATGACAAGAAAAGCTAGGTGAAATTTCCTATAAAATTTACAAAATGAAGTGAAATTTTATAGGTGATACATATGAGGTTTTTGATTGTATGGAGGGGGTGAAATTAAATTTTGATTCAATATGAAATTTAAGCTATGTATCAACCAATATTTCCCAAAATTACTAGTTGATCTAATAGTGTTGTAAGTGAGATTTTCGACAAAAAATTATACATAATAACTTAAAATATAAAAACACATGCTTGTTGGTCTTAATTAATGTATACTTGTAATAAAATTAGAGATAAAATATAAAAAATAGTTTCCTAATTGTAACTAATGTGCTACACTTCCTTGTTGATAATTATTTCTTAATAAACAAAAAATAATCCTAATACAAGATAAATTGCATGATAAGATATGTATATAAAATGAAAAGTGAATACATAAATTTAATTAATTAAATAAAATAAAAATTAAATTATAAAAATAGATTCAAATAGAACTAAAAATAGACTCAAGCAAACAAGCTGACTTATTGATAAGACAAGGTCAATGTGCAAGAAACCTTGCTTAAAAAGTAAGCAACTCATGCACACTAGTTAAACTAGGTTCCCTAAATTCCATATAAAATAGGAATAAACTAAAAATAAAATTAATTTTAGTTAAATAACACTAAAAATTTCATGCAAATAATATTTTAGACATGGATTATAGTGAGGGTGACAAAAATATTTTAAATGATTTAAATGGGTGAGAAGTTGCAAGGGGTTCTAAAGGTGGAGAGTATGATGATGACGATGATTATTTGGGGTTAGATTGGTAGAAGAGAAGATAGAAGTGAAAATATGGAGATGGGATAGTGTGGATTGGGTAGACTTATAATAGTTTTAGAATTACTTTTACTCACTCCTTGATGGTCTGCTCTGGTGAATAAAATTCTTGGATCTATATCACGATGATGGACATAGTTTTTCCTTTAGAAATTCATATTCATTTCTTGAGGGCTTTGAAGGAGGGGGACCTGACAAGGCCTAAGTTATCCATTTTTATCTTTCAGAGGTGGTTTATGTCATGGATTATCTCTTAAATTGGGTGTCTCAATAAGAGGATATCTATTCAATCCCTTTGGAGGAATGTTTGGATTGATCAACCCTAATGAGATTATGTTTTGATTGGCTAGAGTTTGTACGTATTTGTTTTGAGTTTGTTCTCATTACTATGTATCAAGGAGGAAAAATTTTGGAGGTGGATATTTGTTTATGGTATAAGGAATTTGAGACTTTAGGAAGACTTCTAAAATGGGTATCTACTATTGTTTTATGGGTTATGCTTATCACTTGCACTATTTTAAAGAAAAGAAAGATCTAGTTGAGGGAATTTTTTTTGGGAGTCTCTCCCACAACCTTGTCATGGTTATGTAATATTTGGTTCATTCCTAGGGGTGGAGAACCAACCTTCTTCAATTATATATGGTTTACAAGATGAGGGAGGTGTGGTGGAGGGAGTTTTTTGGCTTCACTTGAAGTATAGAGGTTGCCTTCAAGGCCTCTTAATATGGGCTAGTCTGGATCTTTTCCTAGAAGCTTTCCCTTCTCTTGGAGAGGCTCAACTTGGTTTTTCTAGATTGTTCTACCCTAGTTGTGTCATGGGAATATGTTGGGTACTATTATGGTAGGGTTTTATTAGTATAAATGGGTCATTTTATTCCCAGTAGGGTCAATCTTTATTTGGTGGTTTCTAAGATGGATTTATTAGTTGGTTCAGGTTGGGGGTTCCCCTGCTCTTTGGGAACACCCCTATTTTTGTTAGATTATTTCATGTATTCTACCTATAATCCTTCTCCAAACTACACTATGTATGCTTGATGGATTCTAGTTTAAGTTGGATTCATGGATTCCCTACATAATATTTCTTTAATCTATGTTGTTGATTCCTTGAGTAATCCTCTCTCAAATTATCTTGTGGATTCCCTATGGAATCCTTCTCTAAATTTCCAATTTTTAGGCTATTGAGAATTACTTTGGTCATTGATTGGAAGTGGGGGTACTTGAAACCAATGTAGATGTTTTTTTTTCTTATATAATTAGACCTCCTTTGTGTCCAGGTTGATTTTTGATCTAGTTAAAATTGGTTTCTTGGTTCCTAATCTAGTTAAAATCAATTAAGGGAAGCTTGAGCCTCTTTATCCATGAGTATAGGATAGTTTTAGGTATAGATACAATTGGATAGTTCCTACACTAGTTAAAAGGGGTTGTTATTCTGACCCTTCTAGCTAGTCTTTTAGGTTGGGCCTTTTTGTTTCCCTAGTGTGCTTTTCTAATTTTATTTGGTGTACCAAGGGGGAGACCCAGATTTCCTACTGTGTCTAGGTTAGATTTCACACCTATTTTCAAAGGTGGGTTTATCATAATATGAACACTAAAAATTTCACCCCACCTCTTGGGGATGAATGGATAACAATTCAAGCTCAATTAAATATACATTCAATGAACTACAATCTAACTAACATTTCTATCTATTTTTTAGGAATCTCCCAAAAAGTGTCTAAAATTTACCAAAAAAGTAATATAAGACATAAATGAATTAAATAACCTTCCTATGATGACAAAACATTGAATAAAATAAATCTAACTGTAATTATCAAGTTCCCATATTAGAATCATACTCAACAATCCCCCCTTTATTGTAAAGAGGAGAGATGCTTATTATCTCCTTAAGTATTCCATGAATCTAATTTGTAATCCATTGGTGAGAATATCAAAAAAATTATCTTGAATTCTCACATACTCAATGAAAAATTAATGATCATTGATCAAGTATATTAAAAAATGATGTTTGAGTTCAAGTGCTTAGTTATAGCATGGAAAGCTATATTCTTAGATAATTGCATTGCCCTATTATTATCACAAAAAATATGTGTTGGCTCAAGTTGAGCATCTCTAAAATTATATAAGAGTCTTCTCAACCATAATAATTTTATGAAATCTAATTTAAGGGTTGTATATTTAGCTTTAGTAGAGGATAATGCAATTTTAGCTTATTTCTTTGAAGACCACAAACCAACCCACTTTACAATGTGTAACAATAACCTGAAGTTGAATTCTTATCATCAAAAAATCCTCCCCAATATGAATATATTTATCTAATTATACATAATTAAATTACTAATATAAAATTAATACCATGATCATTATTACCTTTTACATATCTAAAAATTATCTTCACTACTTTCAAATGTTTAAGTGATAGTTTTCCCATAAATCTAAGAACTAGCAAAACCCTATAATTGATATTAGGTATTATCATAGTGAGATAAATAAAACCTCCCACCATTTTTCTAAAAGTTTCATAATATTAAGGAATTACATACTTTCTCATAAACTTTACTCCACTTATAATTGGAACATCTATGGGCTTAAAATTTTGAAGATTGTCCTTCTTTAACATGTCTTGAGCATACTTGGATTGAAAAATGAATAATGTTTATTTTGATAGACTTACATGCCAAGAAATTAATTCATAAGTCAGATATAATTCAGCTCAAATTATAATTTCATAGTTTATTTGACTCTATTTAACTTCTCCATAGAGCTACCTACAAATATCAAGTCATCTACATAGAGATAAACATATAAAACATTATAACTTGATGGTTTTATGTAAAGAGTTGGTTCATTTTGAATTATTAAAAAAACTTTATAAAATAAAAATATATAAATTCTTAAGTGCCAATATATTATATCTTTATTCAATCCATAAATATACTTTTTCAACTTAAATTCCTAAAACTATTTACCCTTTACCTCAAAACCTTGTGGCTACCCCACACATACTTATCCTTCAATCACTCCAATTAAGAATAAACTTTTGAAATACATTTGATATATTTTAAATCCTTTATGAGTATCTAAAAAAATAATTATTCTTACATTATATTAACATTTCATAAGTGCATAGGTTTCCTCATAATCAACTCTATATATTTGTGCAAATACATTTGTAACTAGTCTAGGTTTTAACTTGTCAACTATACCATCACTATTGACTTTGGTATTATAGACCCACTTTATTATAATGAAATTTTTATTAATTTAGGATTAGCTAAATTCCATTTATCATTCATATTATTTAATCTATCTCTAATTTCATATCATCAACCCATTCTTTCTTTTGACTAGATTCTACAGAGCTTCTAGGTTCACTAGCCACTATTGTCAATGTAAAAACATTTTTTTGATCCTTAATGATTTCCTAATTTTAAATTATTTTAATATATTATAATAATTATAATCTAACATTTTATTGGCTATATTTATATTTAACAACTACTTGATCTTGCTTGGAGTTGATGAAGATGGATGACTAGTCTCTTACAAAGAGCTATTATTATTTCGTATTGAACTAGATAAATGTGTATGAATTTTTAATAAATAAAAATAAAATTAAATATGGTTCACCCATTAAATTATAACCTATGTAGGTACATTATTATAATCAACATACACCTCTTTTTAAAAAAATTACAATCTGTAGAAACAACTATTGATTTACAAGTATGATTATAAAACTTTTATTTATTGATTTCATCACTATAACTTGTAAAAATACTAGGAATAATCTTTGGATATATTTTTTAATATTATAATATAGAACATGTATAAAATCCAAAGAACCAAATACCTTCATATGACTAACAATTTGTTTTTTACCATATGAAGGTTTATAAGGTGTCTTGTATTTGACACCATTGTAGGATTTATGTTTATGATGTAGACTATTATTTTCACCATTTCAACACAAAAATACCTTTAAATTTTATTATTATACAAAATATTCCTTGATAAATACATGATTTATCTATTATTTATTTCAGCAAAACCATTTTATTACGGTGTGTAAGGAGTTATTAGCCATCTTTTGATTCTTTGTGAAGCACAAAACTCACTAAATTCATTTAAAAAAAATTCATCTCCTCTATCTATTATTAATAAATTTATGGAATGTACACATTATTTCCAACCAAATATTTGAAAGTTTTAAAATATAAAAAATCTCCACTCCTTTATTTCAATAAATAAACCCACATAAACTTTGTAGCATCATCTATGAAGGAAATAAAATAAATGAAATATTCCCTATGAATTCTACCAACAATACATGACTTTCATGCATCATATTTCTTGAAATATAGCTTGGAAAGACCTCTTACCATACCCTTTGTGTCAAAATATGTAAGCTCTTAAAATTGGTATGACCATATCTTAAATGCCATAAAATGTTGACATCCTCAATGGTGGATAAAAAATTACCAACATTCATCATACTGATACTCAATGGAAGCATCCTAAATTTTAAATATAGGATTTTTAAATCAATATATTTCTAGATCTCTTATAAAAACTGAACAAACACCATATTTAAAAAGTAGTTTGAAACCATTTTCTACTTATTGAACAATAATAATTGGATTATAGATTAGATTTAGAGAAAAATAAACATCATTAATTTCAACCTTACCTTTATTTTTGGTTAATTTCATGAAACCCTTTCAATCAACTTAGATAGACTTTTCATCTTCCAAATATACTTGGCTTTTGAAAGAGTCATTTAACTTGTTGAAATCATATTTGTGACTTGTCATGTGATTTGATCAACCTGAATCAAGAAACCACCAACTATTTTTATCTTATATTCCCACATTTCATGTGAGAAAATAATATTATACCTCTTGAAAATCCCTTTGATTAACTTGAAAAGATTTATTTTCACTCTCTTGATTGGCTTGATTCTTAGTTTCTAATATCTTACAACCTTTTATCATGTGTCTTGGGTTTTTGCAATTATAACAATTAAATTATTTATTATCTTAGGGTGGCATGTACCGATTGATAACATTGTACAAAAATCTTTTCCATACAATAATTATCTTTAATTGATCTCTCTAATATCAAAATTGTCACCTTTGAAAATAGAATATTCATGGAAGCAAAATTTAGTGAAGCTATTATTTATTTTGATAATGGCCTAAAACACTTATAAACCTTTTTTAAATATGTATATAATATAAAATGATGGGTTTTAATGTATTTAGGGAGTGTAAATTATATTTTGTTAAATTTTAAATTTAAGTTATGTAGTAACTAATATGTCTTAGAATTACTAGTTGTTAATCTAGCAGTGTTGTGAGTTTGTTAACCAAAAAATTATAGAATAACTTAAAATATAAGAACCCATGTTTTTTGGTATTAATTAATATATAACTGAAATAAAATTAGAGATAAAACATGCATTTTTTTTCCAATTAGAACTAATGCATCACACTTCCTTGTGGACAATTCTTTATTAATAAACAAAGCTAAAATAATCCTAATACAAGATAAATTGCATGCCAGGTTATGTATATAAAGTGAAAAATAAATAAATAAATATAATTAAAAACTAAGTAAACTAAAAATAAAAATATAATAAAATATAACTAAAATTATGCCCAAGCAAATAGGTTGACTTATTGACAAGACAAGGTCAACCTGCAAGAAACCTTGTTTAGCAAATGAAATACTCATGCATGCTAGTCAAATTAAGAACCCCAAATTCCATAAAAAATAGGAATTTAATAAAAATAAAATTAATTTTGTAATACTAATAAGTGGGCCCAACCTCTTGGGGATGAATGGATAATAATTCAATCTTAGTTATATACACATTTAATGAACTGTAATCTAATTGGTACTTCTAGCTATTTTTTAAGAAGTTCCAAGAAAGTGTCTAAAATTGACCAAACATCTTGTCTAGGACATAAATAAATTAAAAAATATTCCCATGTTAATAAAATCTCAAATATAATAAATATGACATTAATTATCAAGTGTCTATATTGCCATCATACTCAATACCATAGTGATTTTTTTGGATATGTATATGTCCCATCACTAAATAAGTATAAATTCTATGTGTCTTTCATATATGAATACTAATCCAAAAAATTTGATGTATTATATTAGTAGATAATTATTCAAAGGAAAAAGATAGATCCATATACATCATAGAAAAATGGAGTTACAAAGTTGATGCAAAATATGTTTATGGAAAAGGCATAGATTATGTTGAGTGGTTAAAATTTGGAGAAATTATGTTGGGTTGAAGTAGTAACTACTACTTGTTACCTCATCAACATGTCACCCTCTTCAGTACTAGTTAATATTAATTTGTAACAAGTGTGGAATAGTGAGAATCCATGCTTTTGAAACCTAATTTTTTAAATTGCAAAGCTTATTCTCACATCACCAAGAAAAAAAAGTCAAAAACTGACTTTAATTCTGAAAAGTGCATCATTATTAGGTATGAGACTAGTTTCAAAGGGTACAAGTTTTGAAATACTAAGACACAAAACATTTTGTATTTGAAATTTAGTTTTTAGGGAGGTACACATGGTTCCTACATAATAAAAAACAAGAGTAGCCAAATTATGAAAAAAAAGATAGGGTTGATGTAAATGTTGAAGATCATATATCTAAGTATGGTGTGATGGATGAAGGCTTGAAAGACTTAGAAGAGGTGTAGCCTATAATTCCTACTTTTATAGAACATAATAGTTGCATAGAATGCCTAAAAGGTATAACCCACTGTATTTTCACTCTACATCCTTGTTATCAATGATTGATAAAAAAATACCCTAATTTATTGAAGGAAGATCTTGGTTTCATAGAAAGAAAGTCTTGGAAGAAGGATACAAAGGAGGAAATGGGGTCTTTGGAAAAAAAATGAGACTTGGGACTTGGTAAGTTTAATTCCTAAAAAAAATAAGTAGGGTGTAAGTGGGTTTTCAAGAAGAAGTAGAATGTGCAAGGGAAGCTAGAAAATTATAAGGGCTTCATAGTGTAGAAAATATTCTCACACATAGAGGGAATTGAATCTAGTGAGAATTTTTATCCTATTACAAAATTTACTTTAATCAAGTTTTTTTTAGATATTTTTATTTTAATTTATCTCTAGATAAATAAATAGATGTTATGACATAATTTTTACATATAGAGATTAAAGAAGAGATCTATATGTTACAACCAAAAATATTATAAGACATAATGCAAAGAGGACTTGGTCTATAGGTTTAATAAATCCTCTTATGGTTTGAATCAATCACCCAAAATGTGGAATCATAAGTTTGATCGTTATTTTGTTATACATATGTTTACATGAAATAATATTGATCCTTATGTTTACTTCAAGGAAGAGGGTGATAAATTTGTCATCATAGTCCTATGTAGATGACATGATGTTGATCAAAAATGAAAAATCCATGATCAAGTAGGGAAAGTCTCAAATTTATTCATAATTCAAAATGAAAGATATTGATATTTCCAGATTCATCTTAGGCAAGGAAGTCAAATGGGATTGTGTGAATAAGAAGCTCTGGCTAGACTAGAGGAACTATGTTGAAATGGTATTGGAGATGTTTAATATTTAGGAATGTAAAAATGTGTGCACATATTTTTTAGTTGGTTAGAATCTATCAACTACATAATTTCCAAATACATGAGAGTTGGAGGACATGAGTGAAGTTTTGCATGTGAGTACAGTGGGAAGCTTGATGTATGTAATGGTTTGTACATGAATTGACATTACATAAGTAGTGGGAATAGTCCATATATTCATGTATAATCCAAAAATTATAATGGGGAAGTAGTGAAGAGGATATTTAGGTATTTGTGAGGAACATTTGATTATGTGATTCAATATTAGGGCAAGCTTGGTGAAATCAAGAGTCAAAATCTATAGGGATTAGTGGATTTTTATTAGGCTTGATATCTTGATTTTTTTATGTCTACCAGTTTAGATGTGTTCAACTTATTATTGGAGTTGTGTTTTAAATGAACATATGGCAGGATAGTGTTGTGATATCTATCACCAAAACTAAATACATTACAAGTACTTATGCAAGTAGGGAAGTGGTTTGGATTCAAAGGTTTTTAAATATATTTGGGCTCATAAAGAAGGTCGTAAAGATAAATTATGATAGCCATAGTGAAATTCATATAGAAAATAACCCTAAATAACAGTCTCAAATGAAGAACATTGATGTGAAATATCATTGTAAAATGGAAATGGTGGAAGAGAGAAAAATATTTGGAGAATGTGTACACAAATAAAAATGTTGTGGATTCATTGACTAAGGAGGTAAGTATTAAGAAGTTATGCTGATGTGAGAAATATATGGGCATGTCTATTGAAATATTTTTAAGGATGAATGCATGTTCCCTTATGTAAAGTGTTCAAAAATTGGGAGTTTATTGGGAAATGTCTAAAATTTTCATGAATTTATGTAATGATAATTATGTGTTAAATAGGTGTTTCATAAGATGTTTTTTCACAAGCATTAGTATTGGGCAATGTTGCACAAGTTTATTGTATAGGCAAGATGGTTATGTAGACTTGCATTTATATTGACTTTGACAACTATTTTTTAGCATATGATAAATCTGTAGGGTTGTGCAAGATATTATACATAATTTCATTACACTCTAGGTGATTTAAAAGTGGTGCATAATGGCTAAGTTGTATTAAGGTTCTACAAGGAGTTGTTCAACACATAGATTAATGAATGGTTATATGAAGGAATTTCATACACTGGTATATCTATATATCTATTATACTAAAAAAAATTTAAAAATATATTAGTGGCACTCTGACACATATTTTTTGAAGAGGGATACATGATTATCAATTTGATTAGTAGTTAACAAATATAGATTCCTTTTTTATATGGACATTACAAGTGATTTACTAATAAAGGAATGCTTCTTCTAATGAAATAAATTTGTAATAAACATTTTTAAATTATGAGTACACATGTTTAATTCTATGCATTACAATATAGAGTAAATTTCTATATGAATATTATAGAACTTTGAGATTTAGTTTAGCATTATAAGTAAATCCAATTTATTTCATAATCAAGATGGTTATTTTTCTAGGTTTTTAAACTAAAAGGGTTTTCCCAGGTGAGAAATGTGTGTATATGTATGATTTTAATTATATTTTTTCTTTGTAATATTCACATAACATAACTCTCTTATGTATTTATTTGTTGTGCACAAGTTAATTACTAACACCCCTATGGTATTTGTATATTTATTGGATGTGGATAACTTCCTCTTCACATGGAGTAGCTTCTTAAATATTTTTTCAAGCTCTCTACATATCATATGCTTTAATATCTACCTCTAGGTTTGACTCAATTTATTCACTCACTAGACTAATCTAATTATCTTCATTTTATTCATTTTTTTTAAAGATAGTTATATTTTATAATTGAATATATAAAATGGAACTAATCATATTCATGTTTATATTGGTCATCCAATTCCACTATTATCCATGTGAAAACCATGCCAATTTATACTTTTAAACGGGCTACCAATACCTTCCATAAAATCTAACCCCACATTTTATAGATAAATTTTTGGTAGTTTGATTTATATAACCATCATTATTCCAAATATTTCATTTGATATAGGTGTTGCTTCCATATTCATGCAGGATCTATATTTAGATCATTGGAAATTAGCAAAAAGTATACCTTATTATATCAAAGGAAAAACAAATTTTGGTTTATTTTATTATTCCATTGATAATGCTAAATTATATGGTTATTATGATGTTGACCATGTTGGTGATACTATATATCTCAAAATAATTATGGTTATGTGTTTAATTTTAGTGCAATTGATATCACTTGGGACAAAAAAAAAAGAAACCTAATGTCTCCATCTCTTCTATTGAAGCAAAATAAAAAAGTGTTATAGAATTTCTAAATAATCCATATGGTTGTGAAGATTATTAGGAAAATTTCATTTGAATGTTTTTCAAAATATCACCCTTCATTGTGATAATCAAAGTTGTATAGATCTAGCAAAAAATCCAATGCAACACCAACAACCTAAGCATATTGAAGTTCATGTTTATTTTATCTAATATAATGTCCTCAATGATGATATTGATATTTAGTTTTGTCCTAGAAATGAATAAGTGGTAGATATTTTTACAAAACCACCTAGTGCTACCAAGTTTTATCAAATTTGTGTAATGTTGGGCCTCTCAAATTTACCATTGAGTGGAAGTTTGAATGACACTATCACTTCCTAATGGCCATGTGTTTCCTTATTATATATAATTATTCTTATTATAAAGCATTTAAATATATCGTGTTATGTTATTTTAATAAAATTCATGTGAAATTTTTACTTTTATACCCAATACATAAAAACATACTTTGTAATGAAGGTCCTTATGTTATGAAAGGCTCCAAATATGATTTCTTGATTCTTCATTAGAATATATGAGATGTAGTCTCACAATCATTCTAGCCTAAACTTAATTTTAGTATTTTATAGATTATAATTCTTTTTTATTGAAAAGGTAATGTTGGCAAGATGAAGGTTTTTAAATCCTTCAATTTTTGCATGCCTCATAAAATAATTATAGTTGATTCATGGAGTATAGTTCATTTATTAAGTGACTATGACATGTATCTCCACTTAACATTAATGGGGAGTGTTGAAAAAAATATTTCGTAAGTGGTGATATTTACCTTTTAACATTATTACAATGGTTAATAATTGAAATAAATATATCTAATTTATTGACATGAGTTAATCTCATGTAAATAAATTATATATATGTAATCATTGGGGTTCTTTAGGGAGAGGTTAGACCCATTGGTTAAAATGGTGCACCTACACATCCCATTATAAAAAAATGGTTTTACCCCTTTCATAAATCATTCACGATTCTTAGATTATTGTGACATTGAATATTTCTATATGGAAAATATTATTGAAGATCTTTATGAATATATAAACTATGGTTTTTTTACCTATATTGGATGTTTTCCTACCCATATATGTGTTCATTGATATATTTTTATCTTTATTAATTCATTCAGATGTCTAAATGTATATCTGTATCTGTATATTGCAAATAGTACATGAATTTTCACATCTTGTTGACTAATTTAGAAATTACACATGCGATACAGGACTTGGTGTAATTTTTGACATCAAACCCAAGGTGTGGCCAAAATAATTACTTATATAAAATCACAAGAGTATTTTCAACTCCAAAGTGTCCTGAATTGCTTTTAAAAATGAACCTCCCATATTAGTTTCTATCTCTCTAGCTTATGTGGAATGGATAATTATCTAAGTTGATATAGGATTCCATATTACAAGTAAAAATATTAGACATAGTTATCACAAAGTAAATTATCATATATATTTTAAAATTCCATATTAGATGTATAAAATTTTGACCAAGCATTGAATTCATGTCCACATGCATTAAGTATAAAAAAGAGAGTTTGAACACAAGGATAATTCATACAATATAACAAGATTGCCACTTCCTTTCTTATGCTTGATGTTTAGATAAGAAGACCATTTTTTTATGCCACTCCTATTGTAACTTGTTCTAAGTTTACAAGAGATAAAATAACCTATGACCTCTGTAGATTAAAATCTATTTTTCTAAGATTTTGGTTCCAATTCTTACATGCCTAAACAAAAAATAAATATCATGGTCATAATGTGTTTAGTTTCTTACTGTGATGAATGTTTCATTATGACAATCAAATGGATGACCATATTAGGTTAAGAATACTCCAACTGCATGTTTTTATGTAATGGTCTCAATTGAAAATGGTTGTTGAAGATATGGTAATGTAAGTATTGGTGAGAAACAAAGTCTAGATTTCAATTCTTTGAGTTATTTTTATTGTGTGGTTGGATAGATGAATATTACTTTAACACCACCTTTGGTAACTAGTTTACAATCCAAATCATGTGAAAAAAACCAAGTAAAAATATCATGTAGAAATATTCCAATCCCACTAAGTTTCATATTTATATGTGATTATTTGGTTATTTCCACTCTTGGATGACTTGAATCTTGGTTACGTCTATATGCAATCCTTGTGTGTATACTATGTATCCTAGATACTATATCTCCAACATGAAAAATGAACACTTTTCCATGTTTTTTATAACTTATAATTATGAAAAGTTTCAATAAATTGTTCTATATGGCATAAATATTCATCCCATGTTTTTATAAAGATTAGGATTTCATCAAGATAAACTAAAAAAAATTAATTAGTGATTTCCCTAAGAATGCCACTTATCATCCACATGAATTTCAACAGAGCTTTGATTAAGCCAAAGGGCACGACTAAGAATTCCAACAAGTATTATTTTTTCTTGAAGGCTATATTAAATTTTTTTATGGGTTAAATAGGAATATGATAATACACAAACTTAATATTATTTTAGTGAATAAATTTTCACCATAGAGTTGGTCTATAAAGTCCTCAATCCTTTGAAGAGGATAGTATTTCTTCAATGTGATCTTTTTAATAGATTTGCAATCAATGCACAACATTAACATGCCATATTTATTTTTTGTAGTCATAATTAGGACACTCCAAGGCAATAAGATATGCCTTATATGTCCTTTATCCATGAGTTCATGGATCTACTAATTGATATCCTCATTCTATATAAATTTTTAGAAATATATAGAGGTATTAGGTAGGGGTATTGTAGGAATCAAATCAATAATGTTATTTACCATATAGTGTGTAGAAAATTAATTTGGTGGTTTAAATATATCTTTTAATTATTCTAACTTGTCATCCAAACCCAAGATCTTCACTAATGCTATAGGAACTACAGTATGAACTATTGCCACAAGGATGTTCTTACATTCAAATATCACCATACAAAGAATAATTTATTTAATGTAAGCAATAAATTTATTTCACTATTTAATGCTAATGACTTATAATTAAGAACTAGTTACGGTATGGGGTGTCTCTTATCACCAACATCTATGAAAATATTTCTAGGATTTGACTCAGAATGCATGTTGATGGTAAATATATAGTTGCTTAAGTAAAACATCACATGCCTCTAATGGATCAACACTGTAAGGGATTATATATTTGAAATGATTTATGTTGTACAATTATTGACATTATTGAGTGACATACTTCTCAAATCCAAAACTGAACTATCCAATGGAATATGAATATGGGTGAGGCATCGTTGAAAAGCTCAATATAGAAAATGATTCAAGGTAACTCAAGGTATTCCAACTTATATTATCAATGATGAAGTATATCAGTTGATAATTGATCTAAATTTGAGAGTGGAATAATATTTATTCTTCCTTTTTTTCCACTGGGAAAGTAGAGATGTTTGTGGTACTCAATATGGCACTAGGTTCATATTACATTATTTTTTTACCTTTATCCAATGTAATAGTGTTTATTTCTATTGCTTTAAGTTGCACAAGTAGATTTTTCCTAGAATGACACTCATTGGAATTAATTCTAGAGTTTTGAACTAAATTCCACTTTCAAATATTAGATTTATTTTTCTAGTCATTTTTTAGTTCTATAAATAACACGTGGAACCATTTCCTAGTTTGGAATTTTTCTAGGAAGGCTTAGATTTTTTCTTGGTCTAGGACTTGGAGTCTTCTATCTTAGTCTTGGCCTTATAAATTACTTTAAAATTTTAAGTAAATATGTAGGCTTCTTTGATTAAAAATATAAATAGGACATCCATGTTGGATTCTATGTGGGGACTCAAGCCAAACCTATACTTCAAAATGAGTTTTTTCTTTGAATCCTAAATTCCCAATTTGAACATTAAAATATGAAAGGTATTTATGTATTATTGAACTATTTTATCCTTTCCTTGGTGAAACTAAGATAAATTAAAGTACTAGTCATCATAGTTCTTAATAATATTATAGGTTTATTTGAGTGCTTCTATGAACCCATTCCACATGTCTATAAATATGTCTAGGTTAACTTCATCTTCACAACTTTCATGTGAAATTTAGTAGTTTTCCAACCATTTTTTTTTTATTTTAAAAAAACATTTATAAGGGAAAATGTAATATTTTCTTAGTCAAAGTATTATTAACCACATAATACGAACATATTAGGTTTAGCTAGTTATCTATGGCATTTGTATCTATTTTTTACTTTAAACATAAGGATGTTTAGATTGACTTGTACCTTATATGACATGTGACCATAAAATGGTTGATATGAATGAGAGGTGTTAGAAATAATTTGTTACTTGAGAAGTATCAATAAATGACAAAAACATAATTTTTAATTCACATACATGACATTATTCCATTTTTATCTCATTATTTTTGGAATGCATCCTCCATAATTTTCTAGAGCATTTATGAACTTGGTGTCATCGAGGATTTGTCTCCCATATGAGGACATATAATAAGGTATGATGAAGGATCATAATTACTGATCCATAACTTCATTTATTGAAACCTATTATGAGTGGGAATATAAATAGAGACAAGGTTTAAAAGCACCACAATACCACTAAAAATTATATGAAGTGTGTAACCTTTGATACCACTAATCTAAGGCCTAAGAGGAATCCTTGTGGATCACTTTCTTAAATAATATTAATGAGGTTGTGTATAGAAATAATATATGAATGATGGAGGTTTAGATATTCATAGCACAAATAAACCAGGAAAGTAATGAATACAACTAAAAACCAATGTAGAATTATATTATAAAAGTTATATTATTCTAATGTTTGTAAGATATCTAAGAGATTATATATATGGTGTCTAGGTGCTCCCTAGACTCATTATTGTCTATATTGTCTAACTAAAAACAATAAAAGTGTATATTCATATACAAAGGAGAGATATGAAGAATCAATTAAACCATTACAAAGGTTGGTGGCAATTATTTCATAACCATGAGTGTAGTGATGTCATCAATCACCATTAATGATAGAATATATACTATAGTAATGACATTCTAGGATTTGTATAACACTGAATAAGAGTTAGATCTTAGAACAACTTGTGGGTGATAAAACTAGTTGTTAGAGTTGTTGACATTAACAAAAAGCCTGATGAAAAATAAATATGAATTACGATAAGAGCTAGTGTCTTATATCCTCCTGGATCACATGATCCACACCACACATATTTTTGATGGAAGTTTTATGTTAGTAGGGATCACCCATTTCATATTTATCCTTGTTTTTTTCCTTTTATCTTACTTTTTTATAGGCTAATTTATTTGATTGTTTTGTGTTTTATAATTTTTTTTGCTTTTATCTTTGAGTTTTACGTGGGTAAAAAACTTGGTATATTATGATTATCTACCTACTTATAGAGTTTATATTATTTACATACATGTTACTAAAGGTATTATTGAGATAGATACAAGGTATATATACACATAAAATAATGGATTCATAGTTCATTACGAACACCTCTCATACTCACTCTAGGAAAATTTTGGGGGATCTCTCAGTAGTGCTTCAGGTTTTATATTTATTGATTTATTTTATTATATTGAGATTTCATGTGATCACATTTATTCTAGTTTATGTTACCTAATGTGTACCATTGTGTACTTAGTTATTCTATGTATGTTCATATTTATATTGTACTTACTTTTAATTCAATATTGATCTATACATATTTATATGGGTTATTCATTTCCTATATGTTGATTTGGTTCTAACATGTCTTATATGTTTAATTCATATGTGTTTTATCATATTTTGAAAAACTGACGAAATTATATAATATGACAAACTATTGTGAAAAATGAGAATGCTACAAATATTTAATAAATATTAAAAACTAATTTAAAACTTACTCAAATTAGAATTATACTAAAAATGGAAAGTTCAACTGAGAAATATAAACTTAGCTATAAAATTGAGATGCATATTTTTTCTGGATTTGAGACTAACTGATAGATTGTGCTAATTGAGTACAGACCCATAGCATGATTTGGAAGGGTTCCTAGAAAATAGTGATGCAATTGGATAGTCATTGGGGTGTTATTTTATGAATAAGGTACCTTTTTATAACAAATAATAGGGATCTAATATTTTTGGGTTATATTTTCCTTTTCCTATTTATTTTATAGACCGTGTGGGAGCTTCTGATCTAATGTGAGGACTATTTTTTAACTCTTTATCCACTCAAAACTTGAGCTTAATAAACAAGAATAAAAAATGTAATCACAGAGTAAAAAGGGGTCAATGGTTGAAGTTGTATTTGACCTTAACACCCCTTGTGTTAAACATTGCCTACATACCAATACTCTGAAGAAAGATCAAACTCCATGTAGTTCTCACATGCTATGGTGGTGTGTGTGAAACTGGTGAAAAATGCTAGATGTTGGTGTAATCATGGTGTGATTAAGTGATTCAACTATGAATTGTAACATTAGAGGTGTATTCAAACATTATCTCAGGGCTACTAGGGTTATATATAATCCTAATTAGGAGAAATAAGGAATTTGTTCTCAATGTGCAATTTGAATTCTAGTGCTTTTTAGTGTGGAATCCTATTATGTGAAAATGGTTTGAAATGTTCTTCTTTAATGGAATTTTTGTAATTCCTTTAGATGGGGATTTATAAACTTACAATATGACCCCTAACTTTTTATTATTGGAAAATAATGGTTAATTGGTGGGAGGACTTTGCTAGTTAGGTAGATAATAATGGGGTGCACTATTGTCCAAGTGGGACATATTATCCTAGGGGCTAGAATTTTTAATATAGAGGTATGGTTTAGTGTGAAAAAGATTTTATAATATAGAGTGGTCTAGATAGAGGCATTATAGAGTGACTTGGGTTACTTGAAGGAGTGATTCATCATGCAAAAAGTGAAATAAAGTGATCAAAAGGTTTTAGGATAGGTCATGAGATAAGTGTGTCAAGAGTGTGGTCACAAGTGAATTGTTTTAACTTAAATGTTAATTTATGTGTCTAGATTTCCCCCTTTTATTATATTAATGAAAAAAATCAAAATTACTAAAGTAAAAGTAAAATTTCATACCTGAACTTACCTATGAAGTGTAATCTTGAATGAGGCCACAATATTGAACTATGCTTCACATGAACCTACATTGAAAAATATATAAAATGAATCCTTAGTTTAAGATGGAAATAAAGAATTAAATATAAGAGAACTTATTATCTAAATAATAAATAATGAATACACATGATTGGTTACATGAACCATTATGTTTTCTTGGTGAAAAATTGGTGATTAAAGAGGGCAGGATATTTGGATATTTCATTTGCATTGAAAAATGTGGATTGGAATGTGCATGCCCCAATCTTCATCAATAGGTTAGTGTGATTAAGAAATAAAGGTTTGATTGACTCCATATTTTCATACCAAAATTAATGAAGTAATTTAGAGTCCTTGTATGAATCCCAATAGATTGTTCAGGTGAAAAAAAGGTGAAAAATCACTTAAAATAGAATAAGGTTCATTTTTTGTGGAAAAATGGTGAAAAATTCATTAAAATATTAGTTTGGTATATACAACATGGATAATGAAAAGAATTTCCATTATATTTTTGAAAATAGTTCAAAAAGTGAGCAAGGAATAAGCCATATGCCACACACATGTCCCCAATATAATATATGGTGTATACATATTCTAAGACAAAGTAATAATAATTACAATTATAATAAAAAACCCATGTGTTAAAATTTAAAACATGCCATACATGCTTCCCCAAAACTAAGAAAATATAAGATAAAAATTTGAGTATTTTCTAGAAATTGAAACTATGAACCTATTGTAAATTATACTAAATTTCTTGAGACTCTGATAGATTCTAGAAATGGATATTTTTTATGTTTGGGAAAATAGAAACCTATTTAAACTAAAGTGTGGGATTCTCCTATCCAAATGAAGTGATCTTATCCAAATGAAATATTTATGTTATTTATGATATCCAATGTGTGAATCTTATAGAATTATGTATGTGCACTTATTCTAGGAACCTTATCTCTAAAATAAACCCTTGTATATGCCCCCTATTTTTAGGTGATTTTTACACCTATGAAATAAATTAGCTCAAAAGAGAAATTTATGTGAAAATGTTATGAAAAATATGTAAACTTGAGTGGTTATGATAATATGGAGAAACATGGCATCATCATATATATACTTATAAAAGTAGTAGTGTGAGATAAATTTAGAAATAATCATACATAGTGAGATTGTATATATAAATTTTAGCAATCAGGGTTACAAATAAGTGATTTAGACTGAGTACTCAAACCTAAATTTAACTACTTGGGGAGGGATGCATGATATCATTCATGTAATAAAAGACTAGGAAGATGCACTATATCCACCATGGCATCAAAATATGAGAAAACAAGCAAGTGTCATGGCCATTATGCAAACAAATAAATAGTACATGAAAATCACAAAAATCATGTAATAGAAGGCCAAGTATATAAATAGAAGGAACCTATTCAAATTTCACTCACACATAGATAAACATATAATGAAGTCTTAGAGCCACACATAATGAAATTTTCAAATGTACTCACATGCATAGAAATATATAATGAAGGATTAGAGCCACATACAAGGACATGTTAAAATCTCCTCAAGAAAGAAGATGATACACAAAAAAAATGAAGTAGGAAACCAAAAATGAAAATCATGCATGACATATGTAATTGATCAACATAAGTAATTTGTAACACTAGTATATTTAGTAACTTAGGTAACTAGTAAGATATTAGTGAGTTACTAAGTAATAAATATCAATAGATATATTTCCATGTAAATAAATAAGCTATGAGAAATAAGGGATAATCAAATAAAGATAAAAAAATATCTATAAGATGCCCCAAATGAGCCTGCATATGTGTGTACAAGTTTTAAATGGCATATATGTGGTCTGGATCTTAGAAATTAAATCCATTGCTTACTAGTATAATAGCATGGTGATTAGACAATATCAAGGTGTGATCCTATCCAAACAGGGTGGTAATGTCTAAATTTGGGCTATGCATTTGATATAGTGAAGTAACTTGAAATTGAATTTGGGGACATAAATGTGTATGATTTTCACTAACTCATGAACATTGGTGAGTTTTATATGATATGAAATTGGATATGAATAAGTATTGAATAACTTTGTACAAATTGACTAATGTAACAAAACTAAACATAAGCATGCATAGGTCTTGATTTTGATTTTTTCCTGAACTAATGAAAGGTGAAAAAGATAAGATAGAAAGAAAGATACTAACCAATGAATCCTACAAGGGACTCACAATCAATAGGCCAAATGTCTACAAGAGGAATTATCACCAATTTGAAAAAGGAAAGGACTATGTGATTGGGAATATGTTGAACTAAATGGAGAATTTGAATGATAATTACCCTCTATACCATAATGTGACTATCATATTGATGATCTATAACATACTATTAATATTTTTGATCATGATGAATTATAGGTATTTTTGGATCCAATTATGAGTGAATGAATCCTAAGTTATTGATGCATTATGTGTGGTACCCTTAGTGATATGTAATATTAATATTTGGCATGAAGGAATATAGAAAGGCACTATAAAACCTATGAAAAATCTACGTTAAACTAGAATTTCAATAATATGTTTCCATGAAAGTGTAGATATGTATTATGGAAATGTTTTAGTAAGTTTGACCTTTTTATGTGTCTCAACTTAAATCTTCTATGTAGTACCAAATATGTCTATGATCGAGGGTACTTGTAAAGGGTACCTCAAATTATGATAACCTCTTTATCATAGATATACTTTAGACATATATTAAATTTAAAGGGAACTATGTGAATCTATTGAATCCAAGGGAACCTAATGACATATAATTAACCATTGCACTTGGTACTATTGTGAATACAGTGGCTATGTGTATGGGACCAACTTGTAATGGTAAAGTAATCTCACTGATAGAACTCTGAGTGTGACCATTGAATCCTTTTATGATCATGTTAGTATGAAGTAAATATTTATTTGTGTATCCCAAATGATAAATAGATGTGATTTTACACATATTAACACTTGAGACTTTATTAACCATGACACTTTAAATAGGTTGGTGATCAATGTGAGTTCAAATGAACAAAGAATGTAAATTTGAGTCATCATATACTATGTCATTATTTAAAAATATGACAAGTGGCCTAGATGGTATTTAAGTATGGTAGGTACTAATGATGTAATTAAAAGGATGTGGTAATTTTTTATGATAATGGTAAGAAACTAGAGGAGGGGGTGCAATGTATGTATAATGCACTCTCGATGTATCTTCTATCTCATTAAATGTATGCTTAGGAAATGGATCACTAAATATTTTCATTTATTTAATTTCACTTGGTTGTGATTTTTAACTATATATTGGTGTTCCCACATCAATGATTTTTAAATATATCAAACCTTGAATATTATGCCTCAAAATGATATATTTTTTAGTAGTGTGACTTAGGGCCTATAATAATCACAAAAATCATTATGATAATTTTTTTTGGAAGGGGATAATTCACATAAAAATATTTAATGGGAGGGAGATATTTTTGTAATAAAAATGAATAATGGGGGAGTGAATCATTCTTCAAAAAACCTTTCCTTAAATTCCTTTTAATCATTCATGAACATTCATTCAAGCATGTGGATCAAACAATGCATAAGCAATCAACTATACAAGCATGAAACATAAGAACACAAGATAAGATAAATTATGTGTGGGAAACCCTCAAGGGGATGAAAACACACTGATATTTTTAAATTTAATCTATTACTATAATAAAAACATCAAATTTAATGAATCACCAACTTCACATAGAGCACTAACCCCAACTAGCTAAGTACAAACTCAGCTAGGCTTTAGCAAACATCCACTTGCAAGGAGGCACCAACCCCATAGATGACTTAGAACCAACTTAGCCAACTAAAAACACTTTATCACCTTCATAATACATTTTTTTCATGCAACAAATGATTATCTTTTTCCTTATCTCTTCACACACTTATATCCCTCTCAAACTGGACTCTAGCCTTCTTCACTCGACTAACCCTTTTCTTGACTTAGTTAGGTCATATGATCTTGATATTTATATGAAAAACCTATATAAAATCATAAAAATTTATTCTATATGATATTATTATGGTCCATAATACCTTATTATACTCACCAATGTGTTGTCTTATTCTCTTACACTCTACCCACACACAAATAGGCCTAAAATTGCCTAGTATTTATACAAGTCTCTAGTTCATATCCTTCTTAGTCAGCCAAAGACCCTTACACTTCTTAGGATAGAAATGAAATTTATATTATGAAATTTCATATACATGGATCAAATTTTATTTTATTTCCTTTGGGTCTGACCTACTTCTATTAGGCCTTATCTCTTCTTTAAGTCTCATGAAGACCTAATCCCATTAGGCCTACTTAGCACACATTACCCTTTGATCTTATTGAAGCACATTAAAACAATTAAAATAGAAGGATAATATAATATTACACATAAATATGCCCATAATAATCTCATATTATCTTCATAACTCCTTTTAAATCAAACCACTACATGGAGCACACCATTAGTATTGTTCATATTAGGCCTGTGCATACCCAAAAAAATTGTCATGAATAATTGAAGCATAAACACAAATTTGAAAATAAAACATGGAAAAAAATAAAATACACAAAATTTAAATTATCTAATGGTCATAAACATATTATTTTGTCTTTTCAACATAGGGAAAAAGTACTCAAACCTTTTTCTGCAAGTAGCTCACTCAAAACTGCCAACTTAGCCTCAAAACATAGTCATGGAAAATTGATATTCCACACCTAAAAGAATAATTTATATGAACTATAACAATTTTAATATATTATTTTATATCTATATGACACTATAAATTACAAATATCATAAGGTATAATACCAAATATTGGTCTTGTAAAGCAATCTTTTATCTTCAGTATACACAGTCAAACCTAAACCAATCAACCCATTTTGGTTTTACCATTTAAATTAATTTAAATGACTTAAAATATTATAAAAATAATGGATATTTAATTAAATTTCAAAACAAAAACATCATGTGCATTATATACATTGACTTATGGAAAATATCCACTAACTTATAACTGTAACTTGCTTACCTAGATATTCCAGTTTATCTTCAAACTCACTCATGGTGATAATGACCTTAAACAAATTTTTAGAAACTTTTATATAATTTAAATTCATGTTAATGATATTATAATATCATTATAAAAATATAAAATGGATAGATAACATGGTCATATGGAAATATTAGTCTTACATACCAATCTTACAACCTTACACCTTCACTATCTCATTTTTACTAGATAGGTCAACTCATGAGCAATATTTTCATCATATCCAATGATATCCAAAACTTATATCCAAAATTTACATATATTAAAAGTATTTAATAAATTTCCATGTACTGGATTCGTCCCTAATCCATGATAATACATCCTAATCAACTTCTCACTTTTACCTAGATTTTTCACTATTTGCATCATTAGGCCTGTTAGCGATAAGTCAAATTATATGAACAATTTATAAAACCTACATGATATAACCTAATAATAAATCACCATGGAAATTAAATAAAAATCTCAAGCTTAAACCTCCATCCATTTGGAAACTTTGACTTGATCCAAGAAATAATGCCTTTCCTTTAGGGTTCACTCACTCACCTAACAAACCAATCACACCTAGATGTGCCTAGGAGACTTGAATACATGATATAATAAATTAAATAGTCATGTAAAATCATTATGAACACTTTGGAACAAGATATTTCTCATTGGGTCACTATTAGGGTTCTTTGATGGTTTAAACCATTTTTAAGTCTTAACAATCATTCATAAAGCTTAAACCCTTATTATAAAAATCAATGATTATAAATTTGATCTAGGACCCTTACCCATATACCATAAATATATTAGGTTACCATGTATAAGTTACATGTGCCAATGAACACTTGAAATTTCTTCTCGGGTTGAGAACCCTCTATTTTATGCACTTGAGAGATGTTAAAGCACTTTTTATTGAATTTTATTAAAAAATTTGACCTAAAACTTGGTCAACATAGTTAAGAAAACATTAAATAACTTTTAAAACACTCACATACTCACTCTTTCCTTGGAAACTGATCTTAATACCCCATCTGATCACCATCTCTCTCTAGGCCTTTGACCTACAAGTCACATTAGGCCTTGAAACTAACCTTCTAGCCACTATAAAAGCTATAAATACCTAATATACATGTCATAAAACCTCTTAACATACTCAAACATTACCATACTTTCTTCATATGCCTTGACAATACCTCATGATACCTCATTCAGGGTCTAGAATAAGTCTAGATACATACTTGGGATTAAGGCCCTACTCATATAGGCTCACCTTGAAATTATCATGATTGATTTAACACCTCATATTAATTCTTAAAAAAACTCATAAAACCTCTTATTCCTATATGAATTCATCTCACTAGGCCACCAAGCTCATATCTTCTCATAGGGTCTCTTCATGTTATGACTAGTGTCATGATTAGGCTTCTCAAGTACTTGAAGCTTGACATGTGAACCTTAAAAAATTTCATGATGCTTCTACATCTTTATCATATTCCTTTCATGATCCTTGGAAAACAGATTATTACTTTCTACATTCCTCTCTATGCTCATCATGCACATGCTCATGATATGACTATTCCTGTTATGACTAGGTTTTTCAAAAACCTTATACTTGAGGACTAGTACTTAAACATGCTTATTTTATACTAAAAATTTACATCAACATAAGAATAATAATTAATTTTTCTTAAAATTCTCATTCAATAGATATAAAATATGTTTCTTTTAAATTCTCTCTTGTCATATAGCTTCTTTGTCACATACCAATTCACCATGCATCTTTACTAGATGCACCTTGACATAAATGACATGAACCTTGAAATAAATCACAAAACTTATAAAAAAACTCCCCATTTTTCATTGATGGGAAAAATATTATTCAATATTCTCACTCTCACCTCCCCCAAATTGGTCAAGCTCCTTTCTTGAACTTTTTCCCTCTTTGACATTAATGACAAAGGGTATTCCACAGACTGCCATCTGGAATCATATCTTCTTTCAACACAAATTATGAAGTAACATAGGAACATTATACCCCTTAATTCATGCATAACTCCTTAAGATGAAGTCATTAGATAAGTCCACTTCTCAACATATATCAAGCTTAGTCAAAAACCTAAATAGCTCTCCCTCAAACCAAGCATCCACCATGCTTCTACTAAATGAAGAGTGTATTCATGAATCCTAATGAAGTCACCCCTTTCCATAGAAACTAAAACAATAATATTTTAGGATATTCCTAGATCTCCTTGATTTCACAAGACTAAATGTATTTCAATACCCTTTTAGGCTTGATTGGTACTATAGGCTTGATCTCTTCATCAATCATTTGATCATAAAATTGAGCTAACAACATGCATTCCTAACTTTATTTTACATATAAAGCATGCTCTATCATATAAAATATTCCACTTGATCTTGTAGACTAATCATGAATCATATTTACTATATTTGTTTTTCATACATTCTTTTACATTCTTTCTTGCACTCTAGGGGCTTCAAACCTCCTATTTTGACTTGATGACCTTCTAACTCTGTTAGGAAAAAATATTGCAATATGTCCTACATTATTATAGCTATATAAAACCACCTTATTTTATTTATTTTAATTATTACTCCTTCCATATTTATATGATTACTCATTCTTGGAGGGTCTTCTACACTCTCTTGCTCTATAACCAAACTGATTTCACACAAAAAGTAACCATTGAATGAATTAACAAACATTATAGTATTGGGATATTTGATATGTCTTTTCATGTTGACATTCTTATCTTCAAAAATATTTTCTTTAACTTGAGTTGTGTCTTTTTGGTCTTGTTTGAAACCAAGACATGTCCTGTCACTTGTAGCCTTTTGACTATTCAAGATATCATCTAAGGCCTTTGTTCTCTTTTCAAACTTCACAAAGGTCCTCACCTTGTTAGATTATTAATTCAACTTAGTTTTCAAGGATTCCACTTTAGTTTCATACCTAATACATTCTTCCTCTTTATCTTTTATGCTTACATTAACTACCTCCATTTGTTCCTCAACTTGATTGGTGATCTCATTGTACTCTTTAGAAGTGTTACTTAGCCTTTCCTCAAACAAGCCAATCTACTCCTCATAGTTCTTAACTAATGATCTTAGTTTGTGATTATTGCTCCTTTGTAATTTCAAATCCTCTAGGGCACTTATCAATTTTGACTCAAGGTTCACTTTAGCTTCTTCTTTATCTAATTCTATATCAACCATAAGGCCTTTCCCACTTGATCAACCCTCATTGTCTAATTCTATGGACATGAAAAAGGTTTCATTATTATCATGTTCACATTCATTAATACCATCATAAATGTTAAACATGATTGAATCACTTACCTCAGATGAGTTGTCTTCTTTGGTATAAAAACTCTTCTTATTTTTGAATGACCCTTTCCTACCTTCATAATTCTTGAACTCCTTGTTTTTGTTAGGATTATAGTCTTTCTTGTCATATCCATGATGTTCATCATGGTCTTCATTATGCTCATATCTATCTTTGTTAGGACACTTAGAGGTAAAGTGACCAATATTTCCATAGTTGAAACATTTTTAGGGTAACTTACCCTTATACTTACCAGATCCAAACCTCAACTTCCTTGTAAACATGGCTATCAGTTGATCATAATCAACATCTAAGAATTCCTCATCCTTAACCTTCTTATATTTTGAATTCTCAAATTTGAAAGCTGCTTCCTTTTTGGGAGGTGTTTTTTCATTAGTTCTCATCTCATAGGAAATTAAGATGCCATGAAGCCCATCCATCTCTAGCTTGTCCAAATATTTCATCTCTTCCAATAAAGACACCTTAGAGTCAAACTTAGGAGTTAGTGATATCAATACTTTTTGAACAATAGTATATTATTTAACTTCTTCTCCTAATCCTCTAATGACATTAAAGACTTCATCAACCCTCAATAGGTAAGATGTAATGGTTTCATCTTTATGATTTCAAACTATCTTTAGTGAGTCTACAACTTGGCCATCTTCACCTTGGTTTCTACTTCATATATAGTCTTTAATTTATACCATATCTCTTTATCCGAGTCATCATGTATTAGCTTCACAATATCTATCTCTGATAAGCCACAAATAATACCATTCATTTCCTTGGAGTTGTTTTTACTAGATTTCTTACTTACTGCATCATTTGATAGAATAGGAGGAGCACTATAACCATCCACAACTGATTTCCAAATTTCATGACCTTGAGACATCAAATATATCTTCATCTTGACATTCCAAAAGGAATAATTGGATCCATTAAATAACAAATCCTTAATGGTATATAAACCACCTTGATCTTGTCATGCTTCAAAGGAACAGGATATAATGCCAATTTTTGGAAGAAAAATGATTGAGATGGGTTTTAATAATTCTTCAAAAAATTATTATTTCAATTCATTTTAATAATTCATAAACATTCATTCAATCATGTAGATCAAACAATGCATAAATAATCAACTATACAAACATGAAACATAAGAACACAAGATAACACAAATTATGTGTCAGAAACCCTCAATGGGACGAAAACCTATTGATATACGAAAATTGACTATATTACTATAATAAAAACATCAAATTTAGGTAAGCACTATCTTCACGTGGAATACCAACCCCAACTAACTAAGCACTAAATTAGCTAGGCTTAACAAACACCCACTTGCAAGAAGGAACCACCCCCTAGATGAATCAGGACCAAATAAAACACCTAAAAACACTTTATCACTTTCATAATACCTTATTTTTCATACAATAAATTATTATATCCTTCCTCAGCTATTCACACACTTTGATCCCTCTCAAACTGTACTCTAGCCTTCATCACTTAATTAGCCCTCTTCTTGACTTGGTTAGGTCATATGACCTTAATATTCATATACATAACTTATATTAAATATTATTAAATTATATTATATTATCTTATAATGATATATAATAACTTATTATTCTCACCAATGTGTTAACTTATTTGCTTACACTCTACATACACACAAATAGGCATAAAACTACCTAGTATTTATACAAGTCTCTAGTTCATATCCTTCTTAGTCGACCAAGCACCCTTACCATTCTTAGGTCAGACATGAAATGTATATTAGGAAATATCATAAACATTTATCAAATTTTCTTTGACTTCCTTTGGGTTTGACCTACTTCAGTTAGGCCTTATCTCTTCTTTAAGTCTTATGAAAACCTAATCCCATTAGGCCTACTTAACACACGTTACCATTTGATCTTCATGGAAAAAAGTAAATCACTTAAGATGGAAATAAATATAATATTAAACATGTATATACCCATAATAATCTCATATTATCTTCATAACTCCTTTTATCTCAAACCACTACTTGAAGCACACCATTTGTACTATTCATATTACGCCTCTGCATACCCATAAAGTCTATCTTGAATAACTAAAGCATAAAAATAAATTTTACAAAAAAAATGGAAAAAAATATAAATAATATACATAACCTCATGGTCATCACCATATTATTTAGTCTTCCAAACATAGGGAAAAATTACTCAAACCTTTTTCTATAAGTAACTCACTCAGAACTACCAACTTAGCCTCAAAACATAGTCATGGAAACTTGATCTTGAACATATAAAATAATAATTTATATGAAATATAACACTTTAAAGATATTATTTGATATATATATATATATATATATATATATATATATATATATATATATATATATATATATATATATATATATATATATATTTATATATATATATATCACTCTCAGGTAAAAATATCAAAATTTCTAATGCCAAATATTGGTCTTGTAGACCAATCTTTTGTCTTCAGTATACACAGTCAAACCTGAACTAGTAAACCCATTTTGATTTTACCATTCAATTAATTTCACTAACTTAAAATATTATTAAAATAATTTATAGGTAATTAAATTACAAAATAATAACATAATGTTCATTATATACATTGACTTAGGGCAAGGTCCTTTAACTCATCATTGAAACTTGCTTACCCAGATCTACCAGTATATCTTCAAACACAGTCATTGTGATAATGAGCTTAAACACATGTGTATAAAATTTAAGATAATTTAATGAATTTTTATGATATTATAATATAATTATATGGATATAAAATTGATATATAATATGGTCATATGGTATATTGGTCTTGCGAATCTCATAACCTTACACCTTCATTGTCTCATTTGTAGTAGACATGTCAACTTATGAGCAAAATTTTAATCATATCCAATGATCTCCAAAACTTTTATCCAACATTTACATGTATTAAAGGTATTGAAAAAACTCTCCATTTACTTGGATTCATCCCTAATCCATGATAGTACATGTTAATCAACTTCTCACTTCTGTATAGATTTCTCAATGTTTTCATCATTATGACTTTTAACGATAGGTATCCTTATATGACCAGTTTAAAAAACTTGAGTGATATAAATTGATAAAAACCCACCATGAAAATTAAATAAAAGTATCAATATTCTAATTCCATCCATTTATTAACTTTGACTTGGTCAAATTTGATGGCTACATTAGATCTCTAAGAAACAAGACCTTTCTTTTAGGGTCCACTCACTCACCTAACAAACCAATCACACCTATAGGTTCCTAGGAAAGTTTAATACATGATAAAAATAACTTAACTAGTCATTTAAAACCATTATTATCACTTTATAAAATATATTTCTCATCGCATCACTATTAGGGTTCTTTGAGGGTTTAAACCATCTTTTAGTCTTAATGATCATTCATAAATCTTAGACCATAATTATAGAAAAAAATGATTTTAAATTTGATATATGGACCTTCCCCATATACAATTTATATATTAGGTTTGCATTATAGGTTACACATTCCAATGAACACTTGAAAGTTCTTCTAAGGTTGAGAACCCTCCATTCTGTGCACTCAAGAGAAAAGCACTTTTTATTTCCTTTTATTGAAAAAATTGACCTAAAAATTGGTAAAAATACTTAAAAATATATTAAATATCTTTTGAAACACTCACATACTCACACTTTCCTTGGAAATTGATCTTGATACCCCATTTGGTCACCATCTCTTTCTTTGCTCTTTAGGCCTTTGACCTACAAGTCACATTAGGCCTTGAAAATGACCTTATATCCATTATAAAAACTATAAATAACTCATATACATGTCATAAAAACTATTACCATTCTCAACCACCACCATAATTTCTTAATATGCCTTGACAATACCTCATGACACCTCATTAGGTCAAGCAGGGTCTATAACAAGTCTAGGTGCATACTTGGGCTTAATGTCTTGTTACTATAGGATAAAATTGAAATTATCATGAGTGATAAAAAACCTCATATTCATGATTAAATAACCTCATATATACTCTTATTCCTCTAATAATTCATCCCACCATGCCACCAAGCTCATATCTTCTCATAAGGTCTCTTTATGTTATGACTAGTGTCATGACTAGGCTTCTCAAGTACTTGAAACTTGACAACTAAACATTGAAACACTCATTGATTCTTATAAATATTTATAAAATTAATTTAATTATCCTTAAAAACTATCATACCTATATTTACATACATATCCATGCTCATCATGTACATGCTCATGATATGACTATGCTTGTTATGAATAGGCTTCTCAAGAACTTTGTACTTAAGGACTGGTAATTAAACATGATTATCTTGTACTTAACCTCAAAATAAACCTCATAAGGATCATTAGGTTGTCTTAAAATTCTCTCTCAATAGAGAGACAATATTTTTCCTTCAAATTCTCTCTTTTCATATGGATTCCTTGTCACATACCACTTCAGCATGCATCTTCACTAGATGTACCTTGACATCAACTACATCAACCTTGACCTTGAAATAAATGACATAAAACTTGACATAAATTACAAAAATTGTCAAAAAAATATGAAATTGTATCCAATAGTGTTTTGGGGATTTTATATGGAGCTTCTGGTAGATTAGTAAACTATCTACTTAGAGGATATCATCAGATAATACATGGAGTAGGATCATAAATTATGTGCATTATTTCATTTTGATCATCTTTGTTATTAGTTGGTCTCACCTTGTAATGTGTCTTGATTGAAATTTTTATATTATAATCTGATTTGGTTTTATACTTAAGCTTAATCACTGCCAATAACTTGACTTCCTTTTTTTCATTATGTGACACAAATATTTGAATGATGTAAACTTTTTAAACGTAATGGAATCATGTAAGGGTGGAAAAAAATTTATTTGAAGATATCCTATAATTATTTATCTACCATAGGATTTATCACTTTAGATAGAATTTTATTTTACCTTAAGACATATTATTTGATATGCCAATTAGATTTCTATTTAAGTTGATCAATCACAGCATCAGAAACCTTCTCACTAATATTGATTAAAAAATGTGCTAATAAAATTTTAGGCCAATAGATTGAATGCATGAATTAGTTGATGAGGTAAATCATAAAACCATTGTAAATCATATTCTTTTATACTCGTTTTGGAATAAATTTATCAATAACCTATCATTGGACACATATTCCAAACATGCTACATGTAATGCTATGAGATTTTTCTCAAGGTCACCCTTTCCATCACATAACGTAAACTTGGGCACCAGAAAACCATTAGGTAGAGTATATAATGTTATATGTTATGCCAATGGAGTGTATAATAAAATATGAGAATCTAGTGTCTAATTAGGTTTTGAATCACTTTAATCCAAATGTATCACCTTAGTTTGTGTATATTGAGTACTGTGCATAATGTATTATACATTAGGAGAAGAGGAATGTATGCTAACCAAAGGTAGTGTCACCAATGACTGAGTAAGAAATAGCATATTAATATATTGAATCCCTTTGGTTTCCCCCATTGTAAATGGTGGTATAAAATTTATATCCAATGGACCCATAGGATTAGAAGTCTCAAGGGATTATCCTTCATATGATTTGTTACTTTCCTCTATTATTTTTATAAACTCATCTTACATATATTTATTCTTTGAAAGAAATCCTTGTAATTGTATTTTATTTGTATCATCAGATATACCTACCTAATTTTCCATTATTGATATATGAACTAAAATTGGACAATATTAACCTTGGTAATAGTATAGTGTATAGAGAAAAAAAATTCTCTTAGCTTGGATGAAACAATAAATACAAATTTGAAATATTATAACTATTAAAGAATGTATAAAATCTAAAAATCTTAAAATAATAATTAGAAACATTAAAAAGAAGGATAAAAACCATATCAACATTTATGGTTAGGCTTTGGAAACATTTGTATAATGGATGAGTTCACTAATAAATTTTATCAAAATTGGGAAAGCTACAGAAATAGATTACCTAAGATGACAAACTATTGTGTAAAACTAGACTACTACAGATAGGCATATATATGAAAGGTGGAAAATACAAGATGGAAATAAAGATAAGAACCAATGAATCCTAAAAGGGACTCTAAATAAATAGTCCCTATGTCTAAAAGAGGAATTGTCACCTTTTACAAATGGAAAGGACTATGTGATTTGGACTATGATGAACTAAATGGAGAATATTAATGATAATTACCCTCTATAACATAATTTTGACTATCATATTGATGATCTATATCATATTATGACTATTAATGATCATGATGATCTCTAGGAATTTTTGGAACCAATAATGGATTAAATGAATCATGTGTTACTGGTGCCTTATGTGAGGCACCCTTAGTGATTTGTAATATCAATCTAGGGCATGAAGGAGTAGAGAGAGGTACTATAGAATCTATGATAATTTGTTGAAGTTGCCTTTCAAGAATAAGATTCCATGGAAGGGTAAATACCTACTATGGAAATATCTAAGTAAGTTGTAATTTTTTAGGTGGCTCAACTTAAATCTTCTATGTAGTACCAAATATGTCTATGATCGAGGGTACTCATAGGGGATAACCAAAATTTTGATAACTTAATTAACATAGATATAATTTAGACATCTATGAAATATAGAGGGAACTATGTGAATATTTTAAATCCAAGGGTGCACTAATAACGTATCAAAGACACATACACTAGTTACTATTATGAATTTATTGGCCACGTAGATGGGACCAACTTATAATGGTGAAGTAATCTCACTAATAGAGATTCCATTGTGGCCATTGAATCCTTTTATGATCATGGTGGTATGAAGTAAATATTGATATGTGTATCCTAAATGATATAACTGTGATTGTACACATATTCACACTTTAGTCTTTATTGACCATGACACTTGGAATAGGATGGAAATGAATGTGAGCTCAAATGAAAAAAGAATGTAAATATGAGTCATCATATACTATTACATTCTATTCAAATGTGATAAGTGGCCTAGATAGTACTGGAATATGGTAGGTACCAATGATGTCATTTAAAGGATATGGTACTTATATATGAAAATGGGATATGTAGTAATATTGAAGGAGTTATTCATAATACATAAAGTTAAGTAAAAAGGTCAAAAGGTCCTAGGATAGGTCATGAGATAAGTGTGTCAAATGAGTGGTCACAAGTGCATTATTTTAGCTTAAATGTCAATTTATGTGTCTATAATATGCTTACTTTTTTGCATTCCTCTATTATTTTCCTAATAATTGATGTATCTTCCTTGTCTCCTCTATATACTTTGTGTCAAATGTTTGTTCTTATTTCATTTGTATGCATTAATTTTTATATTTATTTATTGCACTACATATGTAACATTATTTTTATTGTTTAATCTATGTATGGCATGTTTACTATGTGCTTATTGTGCCCTCCCTACTTTTTTGTTTTTTCTATATAATTAGTCTCATGATCTACATCATGCAAAATTATATATGATTTTCCATGATCCATATCATGAAAATGATTTGGTTTTATTTCCTATGTTTTCATGAATCCTATAATGCATCTATTGGGGAAAGGATCCATTTTTTTGATTTCATTTCATATATTTGATGGAAACACAATGAATAATATGGATTTGAATTAATATTCAAAACTTTTACAATATTTACCTTATCATTCATGAACTATCAAAATAATATTAGTAAGCTAGCAACACAATAAGAGCCATGAACATGAGAGAAGAATATAACACACAAAACACTTATTTGAGTGGGAAACCCTCAAAGGGAAGAAAAACCACTGATGATGAAAATGGAATTCTATCCTATAATTCAGACATAAATATTTATTGAATCACCAAATTCACTTTAGAACCAACCCCAACTAGTCAAACACCAACTTGAGTAGGCTTTAGCTAATACCCATTTGCAAGGAGGCACCAACCCCCTAGATGACTAAAAACTAAATAAACCACCTCAAACATTTGATAACCTTCAAAACCATTTATTTATCATAAAATATATGATGATATCCATCTTCATCTCTTCACACACACCTATCCTTCTCAAATTGGTCTCTACCCTTCTTCGCTCAATTAGCCCTCTACTTGACTTGGTTAGGTCACATGACCTTGATAATCACCTATAGTACCATGTCAGATATTCATGATGGTTTATTTATACCCTCATAATTTTTTATAATACCTCTCTAATCTCTTCAACTTTATATATCATTCACTTCAATACACACACTCTCACTCTAGATAATTAGGCCTATTAGGCCTTGTTTTTATACTAGGCTCTTGTCCATGCACCTCTTGGTTGGCCATTCACACTTGTCCAATTATTTTTTTTGATAAAATGAAAATTAATACATGAAATAAACATTAATAAATAATTATAATAGATCAGTCATATAATATATGACCAAATCCCCCCTTTTAGGCCTTAAGGAGACATAATTTAATTAGGCCTTTATTAGCACATGTTACCCTTTGAACACATTGGAACACTCTCAAAATTATCACATAGTAGGAGAATATAATATTTAAAATTAATATACCCATACCAAGCTTATATTGGGTCCATGACACATTTTATCTCTGACCAATACTTGAAGCACGTCATTGGCACTATTCATAATTAGGCCTGTGCATACCCAAAAAGTCTATCTTGAACAATTGAAGCAAAAAACCAATATTGTAAAATATCCATGGAAATAAATAATAGAATATTAATGAACTTATGGTCATAAATTTTTTAATTAAAACTCAAAAATCAAATAAAAATTACTCAAATCCTTCTCTACAAGTAACCCACTCAGAATTGCCAATAAGCTTCAAAACACAATCATGGAAATAATGACCTAAAACACTTGTATAAACACTTTCAGAGACTTATGATGAATTTATATGATAATAAAATATCCTTATAACAAATTAAAATAAATATATCATAATATTTAATTTCAATATTCATATTATAGACCAATCTCATGACTTCACTGTACACAGACGTCACTGAATTAGATAAGTCAATTTAAGAGCAAATTTATGCTATATAAAATCATATAAAAATATTATATACAATATGTAGATTTATTAAAGTTATTCAAAAACATCCAAATTAATTTTTATCCATCCCTAAACCATGAAAACACATCCATAATCAACTTCTCACTTCTACATAGTTTTCTCACTATCTACACCACTAGGTCAGCTAGTGACTGGTCAACTTGTATGACTAGTTTAGCACCCATAAGGGATATAACATAATAATAAACCAAAATGGACATAATAATAAAATATAAATATTCAAACTTCATATAATCATCAACTTTGACTCAATCAAATGTGCTTGCTACAACAAATTTCAAAGAAATAAGGTTTTTCCTGTAGGGTCCACTCACTCCCCTAAAAAACCAATCACACCTGGAGGTTCCTAGGAGATTTAAATACAACCTAAAATCACTTAGATATATATTACAAACCATTAATATATTTTCTTATCAAAATTTTTCTCATTGGGTCAAAATTAGGGTTTTAGAAAGGTTTAAACCACCTTACAGTCTTAATGATCATTCATAAAGCTTAGCCATTTATTTTAAAAACCAATGCTTGTAAATTTGATTTAGGATGCTTACCAATATACCATGAATGTATTAGGTTATCATTAATAGTTTACACATGCCAATGAACACATGAAAGTCCTTCTCAGGTTGAGAACCCTTCATTATGTGCACTTGAGAGACCTTAAAACATGTTTTCTTGCCTTCTATTGAAAAATTTGACCTCAAATTTGGTCAAAAATCTTGGGAAAAACTGTAAAACCACAAAATATTCTCAAAAATTCATTATTACCATGGAAACTAATCATGATACCCCATTAAACCACCATCTCTCTCTTTGCTCTCTAGGCTTTTGACCTGTAAGTCACATTAGGCCTTGAAATTGACCTTCAAGCCTCTTTCCATGAACTCACCACCTCACACATGATAAATAGAATTGTAAAATTATATATATTTTTAAAAATCATTAATAGGTCTTGAAAGTACCTCATGACCCCTCATTAGGTTAGGTAGTGTCTATAACTAGTCTAGTTGCATGCTAGGTCTGTAGGTATTACCCTTGTAGGATTAATTTGAGAAACTCATGAGTGATCTAATGCATCATATGAATTATTAAACAACCTCATACAACATATTATTACTTTGTACTTTCATATCACTAATCCATCATACTCTTTCATATACAATACTAAGCATCCTATGCACATGCCTTCTCAAGTCTCTTGCTAGGTTCAAATATTTGAAAACTTTGGAAACTGACATTGAAATAGTCCTTGATGATTGTACACCTTGATTTCATGGCTTATAAGTTTTTCAAGCAATTTAATACCTATCATGGATAAAATAAACCAAAAACACTATTCAATGACCTCATACCTCATGAACAACCTTTAACATTAATGACAACATCAATTCCAAGCCTCAACAATAGAAAAAATGCTCAACAATCTCCCCCTTTGTTGTTGATGGAAAACCTTACTAAAAATTGATCATCATTATCTTCCCATTTTTTTATTTCTCCCATTTTTACATAAATGATAAATTTATGTCTACAATCTATTATATTACACTCCTTGCAACCAAAATACTTTACACACATAACTATGAGTTTATGAGACATAAAAAAAACATGTTCCCCCTATCTCTATACATACCTTCTTGGAAAAACTCACCTATTCTTATAGATAATGAACATGATTATATCCCACTAAGTACTTAGCTTCTTAAATGATTGTTAGGGGTAGGAATTACACCCAATTCCTATCTTAGGTGTTCAAAAGTTGCCTTTGAAAGTGGTTTAGGCCTTGAAATTGACCTTCAAGCCTCTTTCCATGAACTCACCACCTCGCACATGATAAATAAAATTCTAAAATTATATAATTTTTTTAAAATCCTTCATAGGTCTTGAAAACACCTCATGACCCCTCATTAGGTTAGGTAGTGTCTATAACTAGTCTAGTTGCATGCTAGGTCTGTAGGTATTACCTTTGTAGGATTAATTTGAGAAACTCATGAGTGATCTAATACCTCATATTAATTCTTAAACAACTTCATAAAACATATTATTCCTTTGTAATTTCATATCACTAATCCATCATGCTCCTTCATATACAATACTAAGCATCCTATGCACATGCCTTCTCAAGTCTCTTGCTAGGTTCAAATATTTGAAAACTTTGGAAACTGACATTGAAATAGTCCTTGATGATTGTACACCTTGATTTCATGACTTATAGTTTTTTCAAGTAATTTCATACCTATCATGGATAAAATCAACCAAAAACACTATTCAATGACCTCATACCTCATGAACAACCTTTGACATTAATGACAACATCAATTCCAAGCCTTAACAATAGAAAAAATGCTCAACAATCTCCCCCTTTGTCATTGATGGAAAACCTTACTAAAAGATGATCATCATTATCTTCCCATTTTTTATTTCTCCCATTTTGACATAAATGATAAATTTATGTTTATAATTTATTAGATTACACTCCTTACAACCAAAATACTTAACACACGGAACTATGAATTTATGAGACATAAAAAAAAAATGTTCCCCTATCTCTATACATACCTTCTTGGAAAAACTCACCTATTCTTATAGATAATGAACATGATTATATCCCACTAAGTACTTAGCTTCTTAAATGATTGTTAGGGATAAGAATTACACCCAATTCCTATCTTAGGTGTTCAAAAGTTGCCTTTGAAAGTGGTTTGGTCAAGATGTCTAAAATTTGATCCTATGTAGAAACATATTCAACTTTGACACTTTATTCACTTACCTTCTATCTTAAAAAATGATAATTTATGTGAATGTTTTTTTTTCCTTGAGTGCATGACATGATTCTTTGAGACATTCATAGCACTTCTATTATCATAATAGATAGGTCTAGGACCATCATACTCCACCTTGTAGTACTTTAGGGTTTGTCTCATCCATAGGACCTAAGTGAAACATGAAGCTGTTGAAATGTACTTAGTCTCACAAGTGGACAAAGATACTAATTATTTATTCTTGTTTATCCATGAAACTAAGCACCCACCTAGGAAGAAGGCTCCTCCAATGGTACTCTTCCTATCATTTATACTTCCTACACAATCTGCATCTATGTAGGCTATCAAATTAGAATATATGATTCTTGGATTTCATAATACATACTCCATAGTCCCATTGAGATACCTGATTATCCTTTTGACTGATTTTAAAAGATTCCCCTTTGTGTCTACTTGAAACCTTCCCATAATACCTATTGCTTGCATGATGTCAGGTCTAAAGGTAGTGATGCATAATAAACTACCAATCATTGACCTATATGATCTCTAATTGGCCTTTGAAGAGTCATCTTCCTTGATCAAATTACATCCAATGATCATGGGTGTATTAATTTCCTTGAAATCCTCCATCTTAAACTTTTTCAACATCTCTCTTATGTACTTATATTATGAGATGAATATACTTTTTTCAGATCGAATGACTTGCAACCCAATAAAAAATGATAGTTGTCCTAACATGGACATCTCAAAATCTTTCTTCATCAATTTTATAAATTCCTTTATCATGTTTTCATTATTTTTTTTAATCACATAAAAATGCAATTTATACAACTTGAGCATGACTTGTGACTTCAAAACCATAGGTCTTTCTTATTTACTTGCACAACCCACTAGGCATGTTTTCATTACTTCTCAGTCACCCGAAGCCTTCTTGAATCAGCCCTAGATACCTCAAACTCTTATCCTAGGAATATACATATCCCATAAGGTCCCTATCCCCTTGGACAATAGCACCATAAGTTGGACTATAGCGCTGGACCCTAGGGTGTTCACTTTTTATCTCTATTGTCCAAGTCACTCTTAGCCTCAAATGGTCAGATTTCCCCAGATCTTTATCCTTTTCTCTATCATCTTAATATGAAGTCATATAACCTAGGATCATTAGTTTCCATATAAAATCCTATTCAAGGGTCATTTATAAGGGTTGGCAATCATTCAAAAGGCATGAGCTAGAAATACACTAAGCACAATCAAACAAATCTTCCTAATCTCTGCATAAAACCAACCACTACTATTTCTAGCCTACTCAAGCTCCCACACAAGTCACAATTCATCTCAAGCTTGCCCAAATTATTATAACACTTGTATTTCATGCACAATATTGCACAATACACATTCAATTTGGGAGAACTACATTGGCCTTGATCCCTCCTTGGAGTATTGGTATATAGGCATCATGCCCACATATGGGGTGTGATCATATGTTCAGTGCATAATACACACTAACACCTTTTTCTAGCTAATTTAATACCACTTGTCAAGCCTAAGGAGAAACTAAGACCCTAGAGGATAGAATTAGTTACACACAAAGCTTTTCAAATGATTGAGACTTGAGATTATAGACATAGAGCCTCCTAAAGTATTATAATAAAACCCAAAAAACTAGAAGAAGCAAATCAGAGGGACTATAGTGCCAAAAATAGGACTATAGTGCTATACCTCCAAGTTTCTAGTTTTTGATGCTACTATCTAGGCATAAAACATGCTTCTAGGTCCTATTTTTGATAGTCTACCTAGTCAAGTCAACAATTTGTAGTTCCAAAATCCTCCATCTCAATCTAGAAATTAGGTAAGTTCACTTTTTATCCCCTTGTTTTCTATTTTTAAAAATCAATTAAGCACTTTCAAATTCAATAAATCAGTAGGTTAATTAAGGCATATTGTATTCACATATTTTCTAGATTAATCTAGACCTCTTTACTAATTAATAAATTAAACCCTTAGTTTCCCAAAAATAGTAAAACATTTGGTGAACCTGACTTACTTCAAATTTTGCATAAAAACCCTAGAAACCCTAGGGCTATTTATTTCTAATTTTTTTGCCATATTTTTTGAGTTTTATAGCATTTAAAAATTAGTAAACTACAAATTTAAGTGAAATATTTTCAATAATTCACTAAAACCCTAGTTTACACATACTAGGTCCTTTTTGCATGAAACCACTTTCAGACCACTAGGAAAAATATTTTTCTAATTTTAGAAATATTTTTAGATTTTTCCTAATATATTTAAAGTCAAATCTACTAATTCTTAGTAATTTTTTCAAATTTTTTCATTAATTTTGAAAAGAAATCATTTTAAACTCTAGTTACATCACTTAATTTCTAGTCATTTTCCAAAATATTCGTCTTATTTTCTACAAATTTTGATTGTATATTAAAATCAAAAAATCATTTTCAAATTCAAAAGTTCATAGTATTGTGAAAATAAAATTCCTAAAAAATAAATAGGTGCATACACTAGGTCCTATTGCATCTTGAGATATCAACTTACATACATAGCCAAATTTCAAAAATGATACTTATTTCCAAATGTTTCTTACATTTCTTGAAAATAATAAGGAAACTATAATAGGCCCTATAATGTACATGAATGATGATGTTTATCACTTGTTAGTACAAAGTTTCATTCTTTGCTTAACATGTTTTATTTTTATAGTATGGAATGATATTCAATAATCTATTGTTACATATGTTAAGACACTTCTTACCCCATCTCCCATGGAATCCATCTTCCATAATGACTACTATTGCTTGGTTGATTTCACCATCCCATAGGTTACTACCCATCACCAAAGATCCTAGCTGGCACCCTTCATCCCTCCACCTCCCCACCCTATTGATTATCTATGCTCTTCTCCAACACACACTACTAATCCTATATAGATAGTGGATAATGTGGTTAGAGCTATTACTTGACCTACCATTATCCCACTTCCCCACCCTATCAATTATCTACACTCTCTTCCTGCACACACTACTAATTCTATATGAATAATGGATAATGTAGTTAGAGTTGTTACTCAACGTGTTGTTATCCCTCCTCCACCCACCTAGGAACCCCATAATCCACCTATTCCATCCCATCCCTGACCTAAGCCTATTACATAATTAGATGCAACCAAGTTATATGATATTGTGGATCAGTTGCATAATACTCCAATAAAAATTTCAATGTTAGAATTACTCTAAAAAGCTAATGTGTTTAAGGAAATTCTTTATCAGGTACTCATTCATACTTCCATGCTAGCTAAATATGAGCTTACTTATTTTTCATCCATGGTTAATACACTAAAAACTATCAAAGATGCCATTTCTTTTGATAAAGATGACACACCATCTCAGACAATTATTGATCAAAATTTACCACTATTCATATAGATTCAAATTAAAACTAATGTAGTAAAGAGAATTTTAGTTGATAGTGGTGACAAAATAAATATATGAAATATCACATTCCTATAGTCTATGAGTGTAGATATGGCATCCATTCAGAAATCATATAAGACCATTAAAGGGTTTGATGATATACCATGACAAACATTGGGCACCATTACATTGGATATCATAAAAGGGCCAAAAACTCTTACTACCTAATTTTAGGCTATGCCTAGTCCTCTCCATTATAATATTTCAATTAGATGACCATGGATACACACTATGCAATCTATTCCTTCTACTCTACACTGATGTGTTAGTTCATTCATGATGGATATCTCTACATATGTCTAGTAGATAATTAGCCATTTAGATACTACTGAGTTACAGAGTCATCTTTGACTATTTTTTTAGATGGGACACCTTATCTTACTATGTAGTCACCACATCATCATATTCCTATAGATAAAATACATACATATGAGGTGGGAGAAACTAACACATCTCATGTTTTTCAAACTCTAGCTTCTCAACCAATTATAATAGCTCCAATCACTCCAACAGTCATAATAAAAGCACCTATTACATTTACGCCATCACCAAAATTAATTCCAATAGTGCTAGTTGCTCCCATAGATACAACCCCTTAGAATAATACAAATACTCTCCTAGTATCATCACCTTCTCTTACTACAATTATTGAGACATATATCATAGTTACCCCTTGTGGTAAATTCAGAGTTATCTTATGTGCACGATGTTGATACATATTCCCAAGCTACCTCAGATGATGATGATACAACACCCACACTCATAGATGATTATCTATGTGGATTAAACTTTACACTAGTTGGCCCAAGAGAATATCAAGATTTCTAGAGTACTTATTAAGCATCCTACAGCTAATATGGTCACTTCTATAATGAAAAAGATAGTCATTTAGATCTAGGTAGGCAATACACAACATCGACCATAGATTTTGCTATAGATGTTAATTGATCATAAATTAATCAAGATTCCTATAGTACAACATAGATTTATCATCAAACTATCACAAAAGGAAGGTAATCCATTTTGCCTTTTTCATAGGATCACCAGCCATGATACTGACTCATGTATAGCTTTACAATAGTGATTGGATAAACTACAAAATTGAGGCATTATTCAAATCACATCTCTACTAGCATCATCAACACCACTTCCAATGAAATTACTCACTAACAAGGCTAAATGACTAGGAGCAACAATAACATCTCCACCACTAGAGCAACCTTCATTTCATCTTTGAGTTGATGACAACAAAAACACAACATTTCTAACATATGACGATACTAATGATGATGATCTCAATACATTTAATGATGGTTGTAATCCATTTCTCCATTTTTATCCCCAAAATCCTCCATCTCAGGATCCTTTCCTAGCCCTAGCCTAGTATCTATTATATTATGATGTTATGTTTGTACATACTTTCCTTTCTCGCATTGCCTGTACATAGTCTCTTTTGCATGATTATAAATAGCTTATTCCAAAAATACAAAAAAAATACAAACATCTAAAAAAATACAAAAATATGTTAATTGTATGCATCATATATGTTCTTAAATTACCAAAACACTATGCTAGACTTACATTACATTGTTATATGCTACTTGTTTATCAATTTATCTATATTACCAAGCTTCAATTGATCTTCTTTTAAGTGTGTGTTGTGCATCCAGATCGTTGATTGATCTAATCCACCTATCAAGGGGGCATCTTACATTTACATTCTAGCTACATATCGATTAATCTACCCATTGGAAGCACACTCTACATGACTACATCATCCATGTTATGCCATTCTTACACTACACACTTTAGACATCTTGTTGTAGTATGTTCCTTACTTGCTTACATAGATATTACATCAACATCCATTGGCATTTATCACACTTTTGTATTTCATAGCATATACATTAGTCTTGCATTATATATCTTGTATACTCTTGCTTCTTAATTTTTATAGTTAGATGCATTTTGAGTTCTTTCAGTACTTTGCATGCTTCCACTCTTTACTTTGATTAGCTATATCTATTTGTATTTTCCAAATTTTGTTTGTATTTTAGGATATTTTCCAAATGTCCTTTGCTCTTGTCTATATGTGTGTGCCTTTAAACATTTGCCAATGTCATTTTTGTGTGCCTTTATATGTATTTGTGTCCCTTGTGCCAATATTTGATTATTCCTTTTTTGTGTATATGTGGCATTTGAACATGCCTTATATGCCTTTCATGATTAATTGGCCCCTTGGCTACCCTTGTGTGTTTATTGATTCTTGTTTTTTATGTTTTTTCACTTGATGATTTCTCTTTATGTGCAATGCCATGATTTCAATCATGCATTTACCTTACTTCTTAGATGCCATGATGGACATCATGTTTCATCCCTGCATGCTACTAACAACTAACATCTCACATTTCATATTTCTCTTATACACATGCTATTACATTGTTATATCTATCGAGTCATACCCCTATAGATCTAGCAGTCTCTCTTTACAAATTTTTCTATATCTTGAGATCATGAATATCAATGCTATATCAAATGTTTTCATAGCTTAACACAATTTTAGGGATTCTTCTTCCAAGGTCAGTCATTGTAGGGTCTTCATTCCTATCCTTAGAAGAGGGGGTAACAAAAGGGGGTTTTGTCATAGAGATTAAAGCTTCTACTGGTAAAAAATATTATAGTTTTAGACCAATTTAGTCTAGATTCTAGAATTTAGTATAGGTAGGCTAGATCAAGCAAATAACAGAGAAAACAATCTAGTTTTCAATTTTGGCTTTGGATAATAGTGCTAAAATAGGACTATAGTGTTGGACCCTAAAGTGTCTAGTTTCTAGCACTAGTGTCCAAACAACAAAATTTCTAGTTTTTCCAAAATCTGGTAGAGGGGTGAGTTCAGTCATGATTTTTACATAAAATTAAAGTCTAAAATATTGTAGCTTTTAGCACTTTTACACTCAGAGAATCTAGATATATGGGACATCATACATGACATAAGGGTTTCCACTTATAGTTCAAATATGGTAGTTGATACAAGTTTCATTAAAAATCTATGTTCTAGACACCAGTTATTGGGGGCAATGTGCACGACACATGAGCCTTTCTCTTTTCCAAGTTCAATATATTTTTTTTTCATGTTCCTAGTAATTGCATGCCTTACTCCATCTATAGGTGGTTGGCATCAATTTCAAGTAAACTTTCATACAAGTTTATTTCTCGAGTACTTAAATTCCTGAGTTGATTCTAGTTTTAGAGGGGCTTTTTATACAAGTTCCAATCTCCATCTTTTGAAGTGGCCAACAATAGCCTAGTTTCTACTTACATTTGGCTATCCATGCCAACATTATCAAATTACAACATGTTCATGGGCTTCATGAGCCATCTCATATGATATTCATCTTATACTGGTATCTTTCTATTCAGCTTCACATCATGAAGTAATGATGGAGCCAAAGGTCTATATAACCTTTGTCTTCTTAAGCCACCTATTTAGAGGGATTAAACACATAATACAAACATTGATTAACACATGCATGATTGGTTAACTTCACATAGTTGGTGATGACAGAACCAAAGGGCCTACCTTTACATTCCTAAGCCACCTTATAGGGGATTAAACACTCAACTCATCCATCGATATATCTCCTAGTTTAGTATTCATCCAGCATCACTTAACACAACCCATTATCATAATAAGTTTTATATTGGTTCACATACTCAGTGAGGTGTATTCATTCCTTTCTCTTCTTTTCTCTCTATTTACCTATATTTGTATGTTTTTATTTTAGATATAATGTATCTAGTAAGAATTGATCTACTTTCACTTTTCTTATTTGCAGATTCACATAATACAATGTGCTTTCACCATGCACAAATCCAACATCACACAGCTTCTTGGGCTTAGCCTCACAGGTAATTTTAGGTACACTTCTATTTTTTCTCCTATCTCTTAGAATTTCACTTAGATACATACTTATAATAAAGGAGGAAATTTAATCACATAAAAATTGAATCTTTACAACTTGAGCATGACTTGTGACTTCAAAACCATAGGTTTTTACTACTTGCATAACCCACTAGGCATGTTTTCACTACTTTCTAGTCACCCAAAGCCTTCCTGAATCAGCCATAGCTACCTAAAAATCCTCTCCTATGCATATAACTATACCCTAAGGTCCTTTTCCCCTTGGACAATAGTGCCATAAGTTAGACTATAACACTAGAACCTAAGGTGTCCACTTTCCAGTGCTATTTTCCAAGTCACTCTTAGCCTCAAATGGTTAGATTTCCTAGGATCCTTATCTTTTTCTCTATCAACATAACACAAAGTCATCTAACCTAGGATCATCAATTTCCCTATAAAATCCTATTCAAGGGTCATTTATAAGGGTTAGCAATCATTCAAAAGGCATAAGCTATAAATGCACTAAGCACACTCAAGCAAATATTCATATTCTCTACTTACAACTAACCACTGCTATTTCTAGCCTACTCAAGCTCCCACACAAGTCATGAGTCATCTAAATCTTGCCTAAATTCATATAATACTTGCATTTCATACACATGATTACACAATACACATTCAATTTGGGAGAACTACACTAGCCTTGATCCCTCTTTGGAGTATTGGTATGTAGGCAGTGTGCCCACACATGGGGTGTGATCATATGTTTAGTGCATAATACACACTAACCCATTTTTATAGATGATTCAAGACCAATTTTCAAGACTAAGGAGGAACTAGGACCATATAGGATAGAATTAGTTGCACATGGAGCTTTGTGGATGATTGAGACCTAAGATTCTAGACATAGAGCCTCCCAAAGTATCTAAACAAAACCTAGAAAGCTCAAAAGAAGTAGATCAAAGGGAATATAGCACCATAAATTAGAATATAATGTTGGACATCTAAATGTCTAGTTTTTGGTGCTACTGTTTAGGTAGAAAATAGACTTTTGGGTCCTATTTCTGATAGTCTACCCAGTCAGCTTAATAATTTACAGTTCTAAAATCCTCCATCTCAGTCCAAAAATTAGCTAAGTTCACTCTCTATCCCCTTATTTACTATTTTTATAAATCACTTAAGCACTTCTAGATTCAATAAATTAGTATGCTAATTAAGAAAATTAGGAGGTTAATTAAGGCATATTATACTCACATATTTTCCATAGTAATCCAAACCTCTTTACTAATTAGGAAATTAAACACTTAGTTTCTCAAAAATAGTAAAATAGTTTACACCAAATATGATGTCATCCACATAGACAAATATTATCATCTGATGGTCATCTTCTATCTTAATGTATATATTACTATCTCTAACTCTTCTTTTGAATCCTTGATCTAACATATACTTATCCAACCTAACATACCAAGTTTTAGAGCTTGTTTTAGACCATAGAGATCCTTATTCAATCTGTAAACATGGTCTTTATCATCTAATAATGAGAACCATTTAGGTTTCTCAATGTACACTTCTTCTTCCAAATTTCCATTTAAAAAGGTAGATTTGACATCCATATGGTATACCTTGAATCCTTTAAATCCTACATAAACTAGAAATAATCTAATGGCCTCCAATATTACTACTGGTGCAAAGGTCTCCTCAAAGTCTACCCCTTCAACTTGTGCATATCCATTACATACCAATATAACCTTTTTCTTATTGACTTATCCATCTTCATTCAACTTGTTTCTAAACACTTATTTTATGCCAATGACATTATTGTCTTTAGGCCTAGGAACTAGTTCCCAAGTCTCATTATTTTCTATTTAATCTAACTCCATATTCATACCACCTATCCAAAATTTGTATTTTCTTGATTCTATAAGACTCTTAGGTTAAATATTGGATAAAAAATCATTCCCTTGATTTAGATTACTTACCAGTCTTCTCCTAGTTTGCATATCTGCATTCTTATTGCCAATGATTTGAGATTTAAGGTGGTCTGTTTGAATATATCTTGAGGGTCCTTTTGAGTCCTATATTTCTTCAACTTATTCTTCTTCCTCATCAAAATTTATAGTCTCCTTTTCATTATTTAATTCCACGTTATCTAAAGCATTCTTTAATTATGAGTGAGATTTCCTTGTCTCATCAATCCTCACATTGGTGTTGTCCACTATCTTTTGTAGTATTTTGTTATAACATCTATAAGATGATCTCATTAATGAGTATCCAAAGAATATACCTTCATCAGATCTAGAATCAAACTTACCCAAGTATTCATCATCCCTTTTGTTGAAAAATTTTCTCCCAAACACTCTAAAGTGTTCTACATTTACAGGTGCACCCTTCCATAGTTCATAATGAGTCTTGTTTACATTAGTACTCATCTATATTCTAGTTAAAATGTATACAATAGTGCTTACTACCTCTCTCAAATATCCATAAAATAATATAGATTCATTCAACATCATTCTAAGCATATATTGAACTATCTTATTCTTCCTTTCCACTACCCCACTTTGTTGAGGTGTCCTAGCTACTAAAAATTATCTCCTTATTACATGAACCTCACACAATTAATAAAACTCATTGGACCAAAACTCTCCTCCTCTATCAGATCTTAGGCACTTGATCTTCCCATTATTCTCATTCTCAATAAGAGCCTTGAATGCCTTAAACTTGTCAAGAGCTTTTGATTTCTCTTTTAGGAATGCAACCCATGTCATTATTGTGTAATCATCAATGAGTAACATGAAGTAGATATCTCCTTGAATTCTTTGAATTATTGCAGGCCCATACAAATCAATGTGGATTAAATATAAGGGCCTTGTAGTATATTACTCCCTGGACTTACACCTTTTTCGAGTCTGATTACCATGTTGACATGCCTTGTAAAGTATGTTTGTAGGTTTGATTATCTTAGGAATGTTCTTTATAGACTTCATAGTGTTAATCCTGACTAGGTTGTCGAAGTTTAGGTAACCTAGACTTCTATTCCAAATCCAAATTTCATTTATATTTATAATAAAACATCTCCTTATTGATATCACTTAATACATATATGTTGTTCTCAATCCTCTTTGCATTGGCAATTACCCTTCCTAATTTGGATCTCCTTATATCACTCCTTTTGTCATGAATTTTAGTGTGTGTCCTTGATTACATATTCAACTCAAACTTAATAGGTTATGTTTCAGACCTTATACATAAAACATATTTTATGTTTTGGTTTTTTCATTGTCCAAATGTAAGACACCCTTGACAATTATATTGGAGTTATGTTGTCTCCAAACCTCATTATTCCTTAAACATTCTTATTTAATGAGATGAACTTGTTTCTGTCTCCTATCATGTAGCTTAAGAAACCAATATCTATATATCATTTCATTCCTTCATCTTGAATGTGAAATGTAGCTTTAGATAGCATAGAGTCCTATTTGGTCTTCTATTCCTTCTTGGAGAATAGTTTATCTTGCTTCTTGAGATCAATTTGATTTGTCTTAGCTTGTTTTGGCTTCCATACCAATGTTTTATCCTTCCTATGCATTCTAAGATATTCATATATCTTTTTGAATCTTGTGGACCTTATAACTCTATTAAATTAGAATCTTACAATGTGTCCTATATTGTGACAGATGTAGAAAACAACATTTTTGTACTTACCATGGTTCCATGATGACTTATCATTTATAGCATTAGGTTTCCTGATTGATATTTTTAGGTTAGTAATCTTGAATTTTTATGACTTATCATACACTCTCTCAAACTTTCTCAAGTTGTCTATGAGCTGTTCATGCTCAACCTTCAAAGAATCTAGCTTTGTCTTTAGTTGGTCATACTCAACTTCCTTTGACTTACACCTTATGGTGACCTCTTATAACTGACTCCTAAGATCATTGATAGTCTTCTTTTGGAATTTTAAATCATCAAGGGTATTTATGAGCTCATCTTCAAGGTCTACTTCAGCTTTTCCTTCACTATCATAATAGACTTCATCATACATGTTTTCTTCTTCCTATTGATCATAAGACATTCTTGTGCTTCTTAGTACCACATTCAAGATATTAGACTTTCCTAAAAGGACTAGGATCTAATACCAATCATTGGAAGCATAATGACTAAGAGGGGGATGAATCAATCTTCAAAACTTTTATAATCTTTTCCTTATCATTCATGAACTATCAAAATAATATAGTAAGATAAAAACACAATAAGAGCCATGAACATGAGAGAAGAACATAACACACAAAACACTTATTTGAGTAGGAAACCCTCAAGGGGAAGAAAAATAATTGATGATGTAAATTGAATACTATCCTATAAGTCAAACATAAAGATTTAATGAAGCACCAAATTCATGGAGCACCAACCCCCTAGATGACTCAACCAACTCAAAATTTTTATCACATTCATAACCCATTGTTTCTAATATAACAGATGATGATCTCCATGTTTAGCTCTTCACACACACATATCCTTATCAAATTGGTCTATACTCTTCTTCACTCAATTAACCCTCTACTTGACTTGGTTAGGTATTGATAATCACCTATAGTACCCCTATCATATTTTAATGATGGTTTATTTATACCCTCTTTATGTTATAAAATACCAAAATTATATCTTCTGATTTATATCTCATTTGCTTCAACACACACACTCTCACTATAGATAATTAGGCCTATTAGGCCTTATTATTATATTAGGCTCTTGCTCATACACATCTTGGTTAGACATACACACTTACAATCTTAGTTTTTCAATAAAATGGTAATTATAATAGGTTCTTCATAGCATATAGGACTGAAACCCATTTTAGGCATTAAGAAAACATAATTCAATTAGGCCTTTATTAACACACATTACCCTTTAAACACCTTGGAACACTCTTAGACTTATCACACAGTAAGAACATATCAAATTTCAATTTAATAGACCCACACCAAGATTATCTTGGGTAAATGACACCTTTTAGTTCTAACCACCACTTGAAGCATGCCATTAGCACTATTCACAATTAGGCTTGTGCATACCCAAAAAGTCTATCTTAAATAACTAAACCAAAAATATAATATTGTTAAATAAACATGGTAATACATCATATAAAAAAACCTCATGATATAATGGTCATAACCATGTGTATTACACCTCACAAATCAAGGCAAATTTACTCAAACCCTTCTCTATAAGTAGCTCACTTGAAACTACCAATAAGCTTTAAAACATAATCAAGAAAATAATGACCTAAAACACCTATATAAAAACTTTTAGAGAATTAAAATGAATTTTTATTATCCTAAAACATATTTTTAATGACTTAAAATAAATATATCATAATCTCTAATAGCAATATTTTTCTTATAGACCAATCTCATGACTTCACTATATATAGACCTCACTGAGTTGAACAAGTTAATTTGAGAGAAAATTTATACTATATAAAGTCATATCCAAATATTATATATAATATTTATATGTATTAAATATTTTAAATAACATACCCATGCATTTGGGTCCATCCCTAATCCATGACAACACTTCCCTAATCAACTTCTCACTTCTACCTGGTTTTCACATTGTCTGCACCACTAGGTCTATTAACAATTGGTCAACTTGTATGACTAGTTTAGTACCCATAAAGAATATAACCTGATTAAAACCATCATTGACATAAAATACAATTCTCAATATTTAAACTACATCCAATTATCAAATTTGACTCAATTAAATCTACTTGATACAACAAATTTATAAGAAATAAGGCTTTTCTTGTAGGGTCCACTCCCTCCCCTAACAAACCAATCACACCTAGAGGTGCTTGGGAGAGTTGAATCAAACTTAAATATCCATTCCAAACCATTTTGATCAATTTTTATCAATATCTTTCTCATCAGGTCAAAGTTAGGGTTTTAGAGAAGTTTAAACCACCTTATAATCTTAATGATCATTCATAAAGCTTAGCCCCTTATTCAAGAAACCAATGATTAAATTTTTTATCTAGTACCATTATCCATGCACCATTAATTTATTAGGTTCACATTCATATGTTACACATGCTAATGAACACATGAAATTCCTTCTCAAGTTGAGAACCCTTTATTTTTTGCACTTGAGAGACCTTAAAACATGTTTTCTTGCCTTTTCTTCCAAACTTTGACCTCAAACTTGGTAAAAAAACCTAGGACAACATATCAAACCACTAAAAATTCTCAAATTTTATTTATTACCTTAGAAATTGATCCTAATACCCCATGAGGCTACCATCTCTCTCTTTGCTCTTTAGGCTTTTGACTTGTAAGTCAAATTAGGCCTTGAAACTAACCTTCATGCCTCTTTCAATTCATTCACCACCTCACTAACATTCTCAAGAAAATTATCACATGATCTAGCATTATTTTTAATCCTTCATGGGTCTTGACAACACCTCATGACCCCTCATTAGGTCAAGTAGGGTCTAGAACTAGTATAGTTACATGTTAGGTCTATAGATCTTACCCCTATAGGCTTATTCTAAAACACTCACGAGTACTCTGATTCCTCATATGAATTTTTAAAAAACCTTGTATAGCCTCTTATTCATTTGTGAATTCATCTCACTAGACCACCATGCTCATTCATGTAGAAGACTAGGCATCTTATGCACAAGCCTTCTCAAGTCTCTTGTCAGGTTCAAACATTTGACAACTTTGGCAACTGACCTTGAAATACTCCTTGATGCTTGTACACCTTAAATTCATTCCTTATAAGTTTTTCAAATAATTTCATACCTCTTAGGGATAAAATAAACCAAAAATACTATTTAATGACCTTATACCTTATGAACAACCTTTGACATCAATGACAACATCAATGCCAAGCCTCAACAATAAAAATAATGCTCAACAATATTTTCCACTACACTAATTACATCAGGGCATATCATTGGTATGGTTATATTGCTTATATGTTGTTTATGGGTTAAATCTCATTATTATTATGCTTACATTTATTATATCTTGTTTACTTAGGGCATGTTATAATTTTTCATAATGTAGATTATAATTTGGATCAAATTGGGGGCATTTATCTATGACATATAGGATTTCATGATGACATATTATTATGTTATACACCAATTATTTATTTTTTAATTTCACACATAGTGCACATGATCCCTTTATATGTGATTCATAGGTTCATACTACACATAAAAATGAGGTAACATGATCCAATTATTTTATATTCAAGACTCTATTACAATCCCTTACAACCTCACATGGTGGTACACAACATACTCAAGTTGGTATCACCATGATACACATATGTATAATTCACTTGATATTTCCACACTAAAAATATATACTATATACATTTTATCAACATCACACACATGCGCACACACACACATGCGCACGCACATGCACGCGCGTGTGCACGCGCGCGCGCACACACACACACACACACACACACACACACACACACACACACACACACACACACACACACACACACACACACACACACACACACACACACACGTACGCATGTGCACACGCACACACACACACTCACTCACTCACTCACTCACACACACACACACACACACATTGAAATAAAATACAAATTTAGAGATATAAATTACACAAAAGCATCCTAACAATTTTTTGCACAATCATGTATATATGTTCCCACTATCATATTTTTTCCTAGAATTCAATAGTTCCTTGATTATTTATTTATATATACATTTATTAAATTTCATATGTTTCTCACATATTTTTAGGGGAAATTTTTTTCATATCCTAGACACAGGAGCACATATGTTTGTTTTAGTATCTTCATCAATTTTCACAATGACAATTAAACAATCTCTCTTTCCTTTTGAATGATAGTTAATAATTGTTTCTAAATTTACTTTAATAACTCTTAAATTTTTAAAAAATCAAGTATTTTTATATAAACCCTATGAATAAGTTTAAAAAAAAAATTGATATGTATGTACATACACACAGTAAAGTGGCTTATTATGTAAACATCTAATTTTGGTATGGGGGTAGTTTTAGTTGTTGTTTTAATTTATTTGTGTTTTATATAAAAACATACTAAGAAAATGAAACTATTTAAATGTAATATGAAAATATTCATAATTCATTAATATATGCCAGATCATGGAAATATAGTTATTTACACATGTGTAATAAATACATTAAAACACTAGGCAATCATGGGATAAAGGGAGTGTCTCTTATTTCATGTGTTGTCTTGGACTATGACTATGATTTGGAATAATCTCATGATAGTGAAAAATATATAGGATCTACTCTCTTTGTGCTTTGACTATTTTTTCCTCTTATATGCTTGCATTAGGTTTTTGACACTAATGTTGATGTAGATGTCTAGGTTCACCACAAGTGTCCAGTCTAAAATATATACAGTAATGAACCCAAATATTTAATATAGCTACACTACCACTTGTATATCTATTTAGTCATGTAAAACATGTTAGTGTCTACACTGAGTCCAATTAATAATTAAAACCCTAAATCTCTTTCCCTAGACCTCTTATGAATTTGGTAAAAGGGGTTAGAACATGAGTCAAGCTAACCCTAGAAACTCTATCTATTTCTAAGTGATAACTACATATCCATATACTATGAAGAGTGTCTTAAAATTTTATGTAGTTATCCCTCTTCGGTATGTGTATGAAAGTGATCATGCAACTGTATGTTATTTATCCTATTGAAAAATCCTTGGTACAAGTAATGCAAGTACAAATTGACCTTTTGAATACTTCAAACTTTTAGTTCTAGTAATATAATTTAATTTGATAGCTTAGAATATAATGTTGTCTAATTTTTAAACTTTATTGATAATGTTTGATGATATGGACAAAACCATAGCTTTATATATATAGGGATCTCTTAATTTTGAATTAAGACCTAGTGGCATGTGAAAATTTGACAATAAAATAGACATATGGGGCTAAATAAAACAATCATAATACTAAAAATTATGAAAACTACTAAAAAGATAAGTTTGGACACTTGCATTATGGTTTTATACCTATATCAATGTAAGCGTCTAACCCAAACACATGTTTCTAAAGGGTAAAAACATAAGATAAACATAGGTAGGCATCCCTAGCATACATTGATAAAAAGAAAATTTGATAACATATAGGCTCAAAGGGGCAGATAAATCAAGTGAAATAAGATGGAATTGAAGAGGTCCATATGATATTGTGCCATTAGATATCTAACTTTATATCAAGATACCTACACATGCAAAAAGATATGAAAAACATACTATGAACTATACCTATACCAAATATGGGTATCTAAATTTCCCCCCTTTAATATAGTAATCCATTCCACTAAAATTACCAATTTAAAGGAAAAAATGTACACCTTAGTGTGTACAACACACCTTGTATTTTCTTGAGATCTCTTTGAGCATTTTTATTGAATGTTTAATTGTAACCAAAAGAATTTCATAAATTAATCAACATATATAATCTATAGATGAGAAATAACATAAATTAAAACAAATAAAGATCATAAATATAATACACCTATGTTTGTGTCACATAATGATGTATTTGGAATGTTAAATCCATTGTGGAGATTGAAGAAGTAAAAGGAGAATTGAGGCCTCATCCATATTCAAACCAATAAAATGAATGAATTCATAAGTGTTCAATTAGGTAGCACCATGGCAGTGTTGTATCTAGATCAAGGAGAATTGGGAGGTGATAATGCCCCAAAAATAGTGGTGCTTTAGCCATTGAGAGTATCACATATCAACCATTGAGTTTATATATATATATATATATATATATATATATATAAAACATGGTGTAAGATGAGTGATTTAATCACTCCAATATATAAATATAACCAACCACTATAGATGGATGAGGCTAAATAATAGTCCATCTTAGGTATGATAATAATTGATAATGTGATAAAATTCCATGATATAGTAACAATACATAGTAAATTGGTGAATCTAGAAGATAAATCAATGTCTAGTTACATAAAAGGAATGAAGTCTTGTTCATAACCCCTACCATATTTGGTGTGAATAAAGGTATAATACATAGAGCCATGTATTTTATTTAGAATAATCACCACTGTTGTGTTATATGTGTGTAGTGATATTACTAATGTATATAATTCTAACACAAATATATTTTTGGACCATATACTATGAAGAATATCTAGAGACAATAAAAATTAGTGTGAGTGTGGAGGACATGTTTCCATAACATGCCCACACTAAATCTAGAGGATCTAGGAATTGGTGTAAGTGTGGAGAACATGTTTACATAACATTCCCCCTCTATAATCTGGAGATGTTGAGGTCATGCCTTTTTGTCTTACCCCCACAAAAATCTAAAATTGTGAAAATGTGGAAGCCATGCCTTTATGACATGATCCCACTTACATGCCCCCCATTTTGAAGTGAGGGGGACAAAATTTGGTAGTCATCTCGTCACAAAAGGATGAAGTGTATTTAATGTATATAGATCAAGTGTGTGGGATTTGATTACGTATCAATGATGTTATTTAGTAATTTTTTAAGAGGGAATGTACTAATAGTTTAATAATATTCACAAATTTGAATGATGTTTAGGTATGATAAAGACATTTCAGTTGTAGACACCCCTTTTTGGCCACAACTGTGCTTCCACCAAACTTCAAATTGGTCTATACCAAACAATGACAATTAAGCCTAAGAATCACTGAATGTCCTAATTTCATCCATACATCAGACATTAGTGCTCTGAATCATGTTTAGGTACCCTATTTAAGGTATTATCCTATACACAATAGTAACCTCTCATGGATTCATCTCCAATCAACTTATGACCTAGTAAATTGATGGTTTGGCCTTTGGAACCATTAAACAGGGCACTTAAACAATTCCTAAAGTACAAAAAAGATAAGCAGAATTAATTAACTAAGTAAATAAAATAAAATGATTAAGTGAATTTTTCATGTGAAATTAGTGAAAATTAATTTTGTAAAAAGGAAATGCCATTAAAATTGAGGTCATGATGATGTCATCATCATCAAAGTCAAGGAATTGAAAATATCTCCCTTAAATCCTTAAATTTAGAAATGGAGAGCCATGCTTAATAAATGGGATATATATCCCAAATATTAATTGATTTTTCCCTCCTTAACTCAACTAAGGTTAAATTAAACTTAACTATGGTTAAATTTAACCTAACTACACCTGGGTTAGAGTTAGTTTGAAAGGCTATAAATACAAGGCCTCACCCATTATTCAACAGGCTCTTTTGGTGTAATGTTATTATGTAAAAATACCTTCAAGGATCCCTCTTGTGTGATGTTATAATGTTCATTTGTTGAAATAAAGAAGCATCAAAATCCAAGCCAAAGAAAAATCCAAGCCCAACATTTCCAAGGTGATAAGGAGAGATGATGCAAGGAGCACCATTTCCAAAGACTCTTTGAGCACACTACTGAGCACATTCTTCCATGGACAAAATACAACTCTTGCTCTCAAGGAAGGTAAATAATTTTTGTTTTGTCTTCTATTGATAATAACTTGTGTTTTTATCTTACTACTTGACTATCTAGGCTTGAGGTGTTAGCTTTATTAGTGTGTTTTTAATTGGTTTTTATCATACTAACATAACATTAACTTCCTTCTTGGATTCCTATTGATCACATAATGGCATGCTCGATGGGACCACAAACCCCACATGCATAAATGAAACATCTTTAGACCTCCTAAGAGCTAAGAAGTAGTAATTTTAGTCTTTACTTTATTGATTTTTAGCTAACTTTTCCTTGTTTGGCTTTGGATTATGAAATTGTGAATTCATGATTAAATAATTGCAAATTTGGTGAGATAAATTGTAAAATCATCGACAAAAATTATGAAATCCTCTCGAGAAATCATGATATCTCCCTAGTTTAGACTCTACTCTATGAAAATACAAAATTGTTGAAATAAATCATGAAATTATCTTGAGAAATCACAAAATTGTCCTAGTTTGGACTCGTCTGTATGAAACTATGAAATCAAGCCCATAAATAGTGAAATTATTGAACAAAACTATAAATTCATCTTATAGGAAAAATTAATTTTCCTCTTTTTATTAGTTACATTTAAAAATTATTTAAAATTAGTAAAATCATCTATTTTATTATAAAAATCATTATTTATACCAGTGAAATCACATTTTTGAGTATCAAAATCACATTCTTGGGTTGAAAAATCATTAGTTTGGGTTGTGAAATCATTTTCTAACTATGAAATCACTAGAAAATAGTGAAATCATAACTTTTTATGTTTTGTGTTTGCTATAGTTTTACCATAATTGTGAAATTTTTCATGAAAGTTGCAAAATCACTAAGGTAAGCTACAAATCATTGAAACAAGTTGTGATATCATTCTAAAACTATGAAATCACTCACTGTAAGTTTGTGTTTCATTCGAGTTTTATATATTTTTATGTCTAAATAATTTCATAGTTCATAGATTACTATGTAACTATGAAATCATTTCAAAGAGCTTAATTTTTTTTTTCTTGAAAATTCATCTTGTCTTAAAGCACAAATTAATCCACTAACCTTGTTTGTAGAGAATTGAGCCAAGAAAGAGGAATTTTAAGTGTTTTTGAATTATTTTTTCCATTTTTCAAAGTCAAATTTTATAACAAAGGCTAAAATTCATTCACATTTGGTTAAGGTGCTTAAAAATCACTTAACAATTTGTCTTTTAGAACTTTCAAGCTTTTAAAAGTGAAAACATGATCAAGGGGCCAAAAATTTCAAGCTACATCTTTAGTTACAACTCCTAAGGTATTTTTCAATTTTTTATTATTATTTTCAAACACTTAGATTAAATTATCTTTATTTTGTAAAAAAGAAACTATAGCATGTATGCTCTCTTCGGTCCTATTTGGGGAACTCAGGAGACAAAAAATGCTTAGTTTATAACCTTTATTTGTAAAGTTGTGTTGGAAAGAATGTTGTGTATGTTATCCTAAGTTCTGAGTGACTTGGGTGATTCAAAAGTGACCTCTAAAGTCTTTCCATTTTCATTTATTTATTTTTATGCATTTATATTGTGGGCATGATTTCATTGCCTCCCCATGATTTATTTAGGGGTGCATTGGCTTGGGGCTTCATCTCCCAGCATTGTACCAACCCCATTCCATAGTGGGGCATATAAATTAAGGAATGCAATACTTGTATTGCAAGGGGGATGATTGGATATTCTCTTTGATCCTAATGAAAACTTGGGTTAGGTCTTGATAAACATCAAACTCCACTAATTAGTACATGTTTAGAGTATCTATGCAAAGGAATATACCCATGCATTGTAAATTAATATGTATGAACCCAATTGATGTGATTGAGCCCTTGTGTTAACCATAATTGGGACCATATAATATGTTTGAAACTTATATATTTTTATTCAACCCCAATTTATGCATAATTTCTTGCCAAATGTTGAGTACTCCTCACTCTAAATTCATGCCAAATACCAATTATTGAGAGACAGAGGGGGGTGTAAAAACTCTACCTATACCTAGACTTTAATTTTTGGATTAACACTTAATTCCTCACAAGCATTGGTATATCAATGGAAACTTTGGAAAAATATATGTACACTCATGTTAGTTATAGGATTAATATGAGCCATTTGGGATAATTCTATTTTCTTGGATTTACATGTGTGTTTTGAGAATAGAAATTATTTGTTTGTTCAAAACTAGTCATAACCATCACATGTTTTATTTTATCTGTTTGGTGTCACACTTTTGCCTTAGACTTTTTATCCCAAAAATATTTATGTGTGTGACACTTATTTAAATGGGGCATCATTATGCTTCCCATTTCATCCTAAGTATTTTCCTTGAAGTTTTAAATCCAAAATAATTGTCATACCTTTTTTTTTAAAGTAACATTATTACACTACTCATGTTATTCCAAAAACATTACTTGGTTTCAAACTAAGTTCCAAAGCATGTGTACCTTTGGTCTAAATTTGGTATCGTCATGATATCTATTTGGGTCTAGGATGTTATTTATTTGAAAATCCAAGTCTTTTAAACAAAGTTAAAAATTTATCTTGTGAAGTTTAGATTCAAAATTGATTGGTCTACACCTATGTCTTACTTAATTTTGGCTTGGTTATTTACCTCTCACTATTTAATTATGTAACTTGGACTAATTCCTTACTTACTTTGAAGAACTCCTTTGCCTAGATCTAAGAGGTGGTCTATTTTTGTGTGCCTTAAATTGATTTTTTGCCTTAAATTAAAGTCAAAAATCATTTTTTAAGTATAAATTTAAGCATGGTTAGTTTACATTGGAGACTTGCCTATCACTTGGGCTTGAATGCTTTACTAATTTCTTTTATTTTAATTACTTGAGATTGACTTTACCAGTTAGTTTTAGGTGTGTGTCTAGAGTGAATTCTTCATACCAAGGTCAAGTTTGTTTTAAACTCCATGTGCCAAGATTGAATCAAAGTTATTCAAACTATTTGCCTTAGAAGTTATATTAATTGTAAGTTTTTACCTAGACCTAGTGTGTTTTAAAGTCTAGCTTTTTGCCTTCTTACCAAATACCTAGCATTGCCTTAAAAAATTTTAGATATGGTTTATGACTTTTTTAGTCTAGCTATGTTTATTTTGACTAAAGACTTGACATCTTTTCATTTTAGACCTAGATTATATTTGTTTGAAATACTTTCAAAAAATCAGGATTTGAATTTGCCTTTCCTTTGACCATTTGTGTGAAATAACTTAGAATATTATAGACATTTGAGATGAGGATTTGTTGTTGATATTTTTTGAGAAGATATCCATTATAGGCTAAGCTTACACCATTTGTAATAATAGATTGAGTTTTCCATCTAGACCAAGTTTCAAGGCATTTATAAGCATCAACCAATCTTTCTAGGCCATGTTTCATGTGTTTTGTGAACTTTAGGCCTTTACTTCAAGAGACCTAGTCATATATTCGAATGTGCCTCGATCAAGTTTATTGTCAATAACCTAGATCATGTTTATTTTTAAGACTAATGTCACTTTGATTATACCAATGCCAAGTTCTATGGACTATATTCAAGTCCATTTTTATAGACCAAGACTACACTCTTTTGGCTAATTGTCAAACCCAACCATTTCATTTATCATATGTTTAGGTTGCCCTTCTTTGGGCTAATTAAACAACCAAGTTTTCCCTTTCAATGATAATGGTATCCTATCCCCTACTTATGTCAATAAAACTCATTGGGCTTATGTTAAAAACCAAGCTCCATTGTACCCATCCATTACCATTTCAAGCCCTCTTACTTTGGCCTAAATTAACAACCAAGCTTTACAACACCCAAGGATTACCATTCTAGGCCCTCTTATTTTGGACTATGTTAATAAAAAATCTTCACAAAACCCATTCATTACCATTTTAGGCCCTCCTTTTTTGGCTTGTGTTAGCAACCAAGCTCTACATTGCCTAAGGACTACCATTCGAGACCATCTTCCTTTGACCTACATTAGCAACCAAGATTCATAGTGCCCATTCATTACCATTTCAGGTCCTCATCTTTTATCTTATGTTGGCAACCAAACTTCATAATTCTCATTCATTACCATTATAGGCTCTCATCCTTTGGCATGTGGTAGCAACCAAGCTTCACAATTCCTATTCTTTACCATTACATGCCCTTCCAAATCTATTAGCTCATTATCCAAATAAGGTTATGAACTTAGGACTAGATGGATCATAGTCACCATCCCAAACCCATAGCCAATATTTGTTGATCCCATCTTTGATGAGACTATTTACAAAGGGCTCATTATTAAACCATTTGTTATTCTTCATCCATTAACTATTTCCCCCATTTTAGAAAATCCAAGTCGGTCTTCGATCCACAATAGATCCAATAATTACCTCTCTAAAAACTATATTTTAAAAATCAAAATGTGATCAAAACTAATATTTTGAAACCAATTGTAAGCCAAGGCCAAGAGAACCAACCAATCTATGATGTTTTTGTTGAAACACCTATTTATGATGAGTTAACCTATGTTTAATCACTCTTTGACCCTTTCCCTTTGGTTAAGGAGTCTCACTTTGATAAGACAATCTTTGTTGAGTCACCCCCTAATGGTTATAACTGTCTTTGGGTAAATCATTAATTCAACCATTGCCCTATTTTTAAAGAGCCTCACTTTGATGAGTTAGTCTCTATGGAGTTGCTTGTTGACCATTTCCATTTTTTTGAGAAGCCTCACTTAAAAAATCTATTCTCTATGGAGTCCTTAGCTAAGCCTATTTTAAAAGAGCCTATTATTCAACCCTAAGTCATTACTCATCTAATATCAAACATTCAACATATCATATTATTTACAACACCATATGAAGAATCAATATTAAATTTAGGTTCTATTCTTAAACCGATATCATATTTAGCATCAGAAGAAAAATTAATGTCAATCTCAACATCAGACTCAGAGTCCCTTGAGTAAAACTTATCTTTAAAATAAGAATACATTTGTGGTTGTTATAACATTGGTTATACATGCCTTGTAGATCAATTTAAATACATTTATGATCCTTCCATAGTTTTTGAGGATGATTAGTCTACCATCAACTCAAACTCTCTTAGTATCTTCTATGAGGATTGTGCTACCTCTTTCCATTACATTTACCATACCATTTACATTAACACCAACCAAACTAGCCATTATTAACATTCCACCTCCCACAAGTGTTAAGTGGGACCAATAAAATCACACATTATTAAATCACATCCATGAAGACATATGAGTTGTAAAACATTAGGGGGACCAAGACAACCTTCATGTAGAAGAAGAAAAATCTCCTAGTGAAACCTTTTTAGAGGTCCTAGAGGACAATCAAAGTCCAAACTCAACATATTCTAGTGAAACCTTGTTTGAGGCACTAGAAGACAATCAAATTTAAAAGTCAACATTCCTTAGTGAAACCTTCTCAAAGGCATTATGGGACAATCAATACAATTTTATTAGTGAAAACCTCTTCAAGTTACCAATAGTTGGGCATAATATTTCTTCAATTCTTTATGAAGACATTATTAAAGATAACATCAATATAACTTCTAATCTACAACATAATCAAATGTCAATGTCTCTCAGGCCCAAATAATAAAAAAATTTGGTAGTCCTATCAAGAGCATATTTAGAAGTCTTTGACCCCACCAAAACCAAAATTATGTCAAATTTAGAATTAAAAACATTGTGTATGCCTAAAATTATCAATCTTAATTTTTTGCCCAACCATTATACATTCCATTATGATCTATCTCTTCATTACCAAATTATACCTTTTATCCACTATTTATCTCTATTTACCATCCCTGGTTGCACTTTCCTTTATAGAGGCTATGCAAACATATTGTCTCAAAGTTTGGAGGAAATAGAGTCAACAACCAATGAAGATCACAAAAACATTATTAGAGTCCAAATCAGCAACAAGTTCTTAATAGAGCAACTATTCATAAGGGGTGTGGGTTAGCAATTTACATAGTTGACTATTCTAATTGTACCTTATGTTGATCAAGGCATGCATCTCCACATTAGTAGGAATAATAGAATCATTTACCTTGCCTTGCCCTTTCCATTATTTCATACCTTACCATTTAACTTACCTTGTCACTTGGGGGTAACCTTATTACCATTATAGGTAATTATCATGTACTATTCCTTCCCTACCTTCGCTATTGGATAAATTTATTTACCCTCCCTTACCCCACCCTTTTTTACCTTCGTTTTGATCCATTGGTACTTTGGGCACCTTTAGAGATTGGATTCATATGAAGTTTCAGTAGTTGATTCCGTATGGTGATTCATTGAACACATATTTTTTAGAACAATGTAGTATCTTGGGGTAGTATGATAGTGGTTTATTAATTACATTCTTCATTTTTATCATGTTCTATCTCATCTTTGGTACTACTAATTATATCCACCTTTGGGAAAATTAGTATCACTAGCCTGTGTTATTATTTCTTCAATTATAGCCATTTTTTATAAATTAAGAACAACCCCTTTTTTATCCCCATTATTGCATCACTATTCCATACATTTCCATTTACCTATTCATGAGCTTGTTGTTACCTAGTCAAATTATTCTGTTATAAGGCATAACTATAGTAACTTGAGGTCTCATTTAGGACTATGTAGGTAGTGTTCAATTCATTTTGATTTCATCTTAGTCACCCTTTTACCACACTTTAAACATTTTACACATAACCAAAACCATGATTTAATATATATTTTAATTCTTGATTGAGTTGAGATTCCTAGAAAAACCCAAAAAAAATGTTTGTATGCTAGGCCATTCAGATTATATCCATGCCACTCAGGATGTGCATCTCCTAGTCAATTGGTATAACTAAAGTGTTCTCATGGCTTTCATCATGACCATTTCCATTTGCCTAGTTCATTTTTTGATAGTGCTTCATCCCATTCTTGGGAAAAATACATTCAACCTAAAGTCCATGTTGGACCTTGTGTCCATAAGACTATATAGGTAGCATCTAATTGCCTAGTATATTTGGAGTTAGCTTGACCAGTCTTGGTGATTGATTTCATTCACCATTTACTTGGCTCGTTCCTTATTCTAGGTTTGTCTCATGCTCTTATTGTTGTGCAAGCAACCTAATACAACACTCTCACCATTTTTCAAGTGGTATCTTGTCAATCTATAGTGATTTAAGATACCCTAAAAATTTAAAAACATTTCAAAAATTCCAAAAACATAAAAAATAGAAAATCAACTTAAAATCTCCTAAAGATATATAACCATAAAATCCATAAACATTTGTCCCTTTCTAAACCTAGTCAATCATCCTTGATCCACCCTAATAGGTCAAATCCATTATTGGTACTAATTCCTTCCACTTCCATTGGGGGTGTGACCTCCTCTTTGCATGTATCCTTGCTTAGGGGATTTATCCAATTCACACTTTAAGGCCAAGCTTGTAGCTTTCACCCTACTGGGGCAACACCATAGTGCACAACTTATACTAGGATATATTATCCCATGTCATTTCCTTGAATGAAGATTTTATTAGAGGTACCATCTATTTATCAATCCATTGAGCCTTCACATGTATAAATTGACTTAGTTAACAATATGATGCTTTATATTTCTTTTATTTTTGGTATTTCTATGTGTTTGTTTGCTTAGTCATTTGATTGTTTGTTTACCTATTTGTTTACTTTCATTTTTGTGCCTTGACTTAGTCTATATGCATTCATTAAGAGATTCCTTGTGCATCGTACTTGAGTTTATCCATATTCATATGCCAATATTTCCATCATGGTTTTTATCATTAGTGCATTATTTTCAATTATTTATTAGATCAAGAGTTAGTTCTTATGCACATTATGGCCATCTCATCATTTTGTTTTATATCATGATGCATACCATCACATGCTATAATAAAAATTAGTTTAGTGGAACTTACAAGAAATGGTGTCATAGAAACTTCTCCTTATTCACTTTGGTAAATCCTCCCACCCTCCTTGATCAAATCAGCCCATTGACCACTCTAGTTATATCAATGTTAATAAAGATAAGAATCTCCATATTAGAAGTTACAATTGAATCGTTCCCATTGATCAATTATTATTCTTCTATACTATTCCTCATTCCATTTTCTCCCACTTTTAAGTGAATAACATTACCCTGAGGTCTATTTGAACTATGTAGGAAATGCTTAGATACATGATGTATCTTAGGTCACCTCAACCACCTTTTCTATTCCAATCATCTATTTCATCACTTTTTTCATCCTCATGTTCCTATTTGTTTATAGATTCTTTAGTCATTAGACTATCACATCTACATTCAGGCTCACCCATCTTTATACTATCTGATAGTTTACATCCTTGAGTTATGCATGCCAATATGACCTACTAGGGAACAACTAATTTATCACAATCAAATGTACCCTAATGTATAAAAAATCATTTTTCAATCTAGGTCATCAAAATGATTATAACCACCTTTGGGTAAAACATTATTTCAACCCATCCATCCTACTAGGGTGCATACCTATGCCACTGATTCTAACCATCTTTAGGAAAATTAGTACTTTTAATTAATGTGTGAAAGCATTATCTTGATTGGATTAATCTCATCTATGGGTTAATTTCATTTTTATTCTTGCTTCTTTTTTAGGGATAATCAATCAATCATATTTTTTAGACACTCCATTGAGGGGGCACCATAGGCTTCCCAAACTTTGTTTGGAGCATTATTCCATCATTGTATGAATTTTTATTCTTATCCAAGGCATTAAATTTTTTCATACTTTGATAAAGTTTTACTATACCTACATATTTCAATGCCTTCCTGAATAGGGGCAAATTGTAGACACCCTATTTTAGCCATAACTATGCTTCAACCAAAATTTAGATTAGTTTCTACCAAACAATGCAAATTCAGCCTAAGAATCCCTGAAAGTCCCAATTTCATCCGTACATAGGATATTAGTGCTCAAAATCATGTTGAGGCACCCTATTTGGGGTATTATTCTATATTCAATAGTAACCTCTCACATATTCATCTCCAATCAACTTATGACTTATCAAATTGATGGTTTGGACTTTGGGCCCATTAAGTGGGACACACAATTTTTAAAGTGAAAAAATGCTAAGAAAAATTAATTAAATAAGAAAATCAAATTAAATTATTAAGAGAAATTTCCATGTACAATTAGTGAAAATAATATAAAGAAAGAGATTTAAATAAAATTGAGGTCATGATGATGTCATCATCCTCAAAGTCAAAGAATTGAAAATATCACCCTTAAAGCCTTAAATTCAAAAATGGAGAGCCATGTTTAATAAATGGGATCTCCATCCCAAATATTAATTGTTTGTCCCCTCCTTAACTCAACTAGGGTTAAATTAAACTTAACTGTGATTAACTCTAACCAAATTGCACTTGGGTTAGCATTAGTTTCAAAGGTTATAAATACAAGGTGTCATCCATTGTTCAATAGGCTCTTTTGGTGTAATGTTATTATGAAAAAATACCTTTGAAGATCCATCTTGTGTAATTTTATAATGTTCATTTGTTGAGAGAGAGAAGTATCAAAATCCATGTCAAATCCAAATTCAAGCCCAAGATTGCCAAAGTGGTAAGGGGAGATGATGCAAGGAGCACCATTGCCAAAGAATCTATGAGTACACGATCAATCACATTCCTCCATGGATAACATACAACTCTTTCTATCAAGGAAGGTAAATAATGTTTATTTTATCTTCTATTGATAGTTACTTATATTATTTTCTTACTCTTTGAGTGTCTTGGCTTGAGAAGTTAGCTTTATTAGTGTGTTTTTCTTTGGTTTTTATCATACTAAAATAATACTAACTCCCCTCTTATATTCCTATTGATCACATAGGTGATTTTTGCTTTGTCACAAAAACTAAAAAAGTTAGTATAAAATATGAGATCTCATTATTTGAATCCTTAAGCAACTTACAGTTTTGAATTTGGACAACCGATGCTCAAGATATGTGCCTTTGAAGATCTTGTAGAAGTGTATATTAGGAGTTATGAATATAAATTTCATTTCATTTTCATTTTGAACCCTTTATAATTTTTATCTCTATAGATAATTTTATAATTATATGTGAGAGAGCTCCATGACCACTATGATTTGATGTACTTCAGATAGTCCTAGTTGGTAATGATTTTGATGAGATGATAAGTATGTTTGATTGTGATTTATGTAGCAATTATGATTTTTTAAAAATTTAGTTTTGTATTTTATTTTTCATGGGATGATGGACACTTCCATCATATTTTTGGATGGCATCGTCATAACTTTGATGCTAAATCTGGACAAAACCATCCAATGTATGTCTCAATATAATAGTAACATCCAATGTTTCCATCCATTTATGTTTATGAATCTTTGAAAATAAAATTTTATTTTTCTTTCTCAATATTAATGATAAACACTTTTTTTACTCAATTTTGTTTTTAGAAGGATGTGCATATACACGAATTATGGCATGGGATGAATTTTTCCACTATGGGAGAGATAGGCTTGGATGTGGCTAATTGGGATGGGATTGATTAGGATGGATTGGGTCATGTGGCCATACTAGGCCAGATTGCATATGATATCCACCTTATCATAGCTTTAAATATGAGGTGAAATATGGATACTTGTACTTTTTGGTTCTTGATAAGGGAGATGATAGTCAATTTGGAGGATGTTTATTGTATTTTCTAGTTTTTAATCAAGGTTAAGATAGCACATGTTATTGGGGATGGTATCCATGGTTACATTTAGTGGTCTTATCTATATTTTAGCAGATAAAGATCCATAGATTTAGAGCCAAGTAACATGATATAACTATCTAGTAATATTAAAGATGAATTTTTTTTATTATGTAAATTTATTTTTGCCTTGTTAGCTTCATTTATAGCGGTAGAGGGTGGCACCATGGCAATTTAATATCACATGTATTAGATTGTTCAACATATTTAAGAGGATGGTACCAAGTATTTATTAGGCTACATAGTGTTGGCCCATTTGAATAAATATTATTATAGATTATGTTTAGAGAGTCATGGTGGTGGTATCAAATCTGGTACTTTGTTACATGTTTGGGTGTATGATCATATTATAGTAGTATGTCTAGTTTGTGGATTGATAGTATGATGTGCCCATCCTTAGACATTTTTAGAGTGGTGGGTACTCCATGATGGTAGATGTGTTTAGAATGGTGATCATGTATCTATATGATATTTATTTTATTGAAACACCATTTGTACAAGAAATACAAGTGTAAATTGACCATTTTAAATGCTTTAGAATTTTAGTTCCATTAATATGATGTAATTTGATATCTTGTAATATAAATTATTAGATAATTTTGAAAATTTATTGGTAATGCTTAATGATATGAAATAAATCATAGATTTGTATATATAGGGATCTCTTAATTTTGAATTGGGACTTAGAAGTGAGCAAAATGCCAACAATAAAATAAACATATGGGGTTAAATAAAATAGTCATAATGTAAAAAGTAGGAAAATACTCAAAAGATAAAGTCTAGATAGTTGCATCATGGTTTGATACCTATAATGATACAGGTGTTAAACCCATATACATGTGTCTAGAGGGTAAGAACATAGAGATAAAAAAAAAACATAGATAGGGATCCATGACATACATTGATAAAAAAAGATAATTTGAAAACATATAGGCCCAAAGGAGAATATAAATAAAGTTAGATAATATGGGATTGAAGAGGTCCATATGAGACTATGGCACTAGATATCTAACTTTATATCAAGATATCTACACATGAAAAAAGATATGAAAAACATACCATGAATTATACTTGTACCAAATATGGGTATCTACAATTGTCAAATTGAACTGTTCCAATGTAAGTATGTGTTTATCAATTATAAATTAATATTAGGCTCTTATTGGATTATTTTTCTAATTTTATGACCTTATTTTATCTTTTATACTGCCCCTTCCTCTGATTTTCCCTTTCCTCCATGGGTTTCTCTCTTTTCCCCAGTTTCTTAATATTCTAGGCTTTTTGATATAAACATAGTAGTCTGGTTATAGTCTGCTAAGACTATACAAAGATAGTTCTGGAGCCATTTTTTGTGGTCTTTTTTACCCTTATTTTGGGTCTTTTAAGCCTTGTTTTCATTTTTTTTCAAACTTTTCCACCCATTGTATGTTATTTTATGCACTAATTTGACCTGCTTTAGAATTAAGAAATATATAAATACACAAATGATTTAATGCATATATGACATGATATTTTTAATGAAAATGTCACTAGGATAAGATATTTTGAATAATAATTTAAATCAAGAGATGAAAACATGGTTCATAGAGCACTAAGCATATTTTTATTTTGAACACTCAATTTTTCATTTATTTTTTTGGTTACTGTTATAGCCCAAATTTATACCCTAGATAAGTCAATCAGACCTTCTCAAATTTGGGATGACATGGAACTATCTCTAAGTATATATAGATTGCTACAAGAGATAAATCTCTAGATTATGGGCTAGTTCCCTTGATCTAACTATTTAGGCTCTTAACTACACTAGTGTAATCACTTGTTGGGGGGTGAAAAGTGAATAAGGAAACATGAAAGTAACCAAATATAATGGAGATGATAATCCAAGGATATCTTCCAAAATATACTTGAAACATTAATTATGAAGGTAGATTGCTAAAACTAATTTCAACTCAAGGTTATTATAACATAAGTGTTTCTACATGGAGGCAGATTGCTATGCATTTTCAAATGTGGGTAAATAAGAGGTCTAATATTAGACACTACTAATATTTCTTCACACTTCAAAAAACACCTAAAAATTAGTTACACTTCATGAGACCTATTGTAATAATTATTACTCACACAATGCATATAAGAGTAGAATTGAAGCAAGGGGAAACAATTATCACTTGTCATCAAAAGGCAAGAAATTTCAAAGACTAAACCAACTTGAGAAATTTATTAAAATGTAAAATAGGATGTGAAACTATAAGGTCTTCACCATACCAATTTTGGATAGTGTAAAATTCAAAAATGGATTCAATATATAGAGCATAAGAGAGGAGAGAGAAAGAGTGACATTGAAGAGTTTGTTAGAAATGGAAAAAACATTCCCTGAAGCCAAGATTTTAAGAGTTCATAACAAGAACATCACAAGTAGCTATAAAAAAAATTAAATACAACATTTAGCAAATCAACTTATTATTCAGACAATGAGATAATGAGATTTTAGTACAAAGGTAAGCACTTACTTATATAGGTAAGACAAAATACTAATCTAGCTAATCTAAACAATGTGGGATAAATCCTCATATAGGAAAAACCCACTACAAGACAAAATAGATAGCTACTACACTATAAAACATTAGTAAATTATTGAAATACATACTCTAATATCCCCCCTCAATTGAATCTAGGGGCTAAGAAAGCCAAAAAATAAATAGTGGCATATCCACAATATGAGTCTCGACAACTAGGCCTGATAAGGTACTCATGTACAATATGTATCCATGAAATGAAGATGGAAGATGTTCTAATGAACAACCCCCAAAGATAACTTCTGAAACCCAAAGCATGCCACATAACTCAAGAAAATGAGATGATGTAAAAGGCTTTATGAATATGTCTACAACTTGTTGTTGAGTTAGAATATACTTTAAGCTAGGAATGACATCTTGAATGTGTTGACAAATAAAGTGTATATGTACCTCAATGTGCTTGGTCCACTGATGCTCAACTAGGTTTCAAGATATATGAATTAAACTTTACTTATCAAACCAAATTATAGTGGGTGAATCTTACATGAAGATAAACTCTATCAACAAATAACAAAGTCAAAGAACCTACTGACTCATTATAACTACTACTTTGTACTCAGCCTCTAAAGATGAAAGTGCAATATCCTATTGCTTCTTACACAACCAAGTAATAGGTGAAGAACTAAGATAAAATATGTATCCATAATTAGAATTCTTATCATCAATAAAACTTCCCGAATATGAATCATTATATCCAACCAACTAAGTATAGCCCCTAGTGTAATGTAATCCAAAATGGTTAGTGCCTCATAGATATCTCAAAATCCTCTTGGTAGTTTCCCAATGATTAGCATGAGGGGCATGTGAAAACCTAGATACAAGCCTAAATTCAAATTAAATGTTAGGGTGAGTGTGGGTTAGATATGTAATACTCCCAACCATCTACTTATACAATGTAGGATCACAAAGTGGAGTAGTATAAGAGGTAATGAGAGTCACTCTAGATTGATAAGGAGTAGGGATTGGATTGTAATCAACCATGCCAAAATGATAAATAAGATCAAGGGTGTAATTATACTAACTCAAATAAATCCTTATATCTAATTATGAAATCTATAAACCAAGGAATAAATGTATAAGACCAAGATCTATCATGTCAAACTATGTTTAAAGTGCCTTTTGAATTGTCTAAATCTAAGATGAGGAGCTACCTATGAGATGTAAATCATCAACATACAAGAGTTAATAACAATTTCCTCCCTATTATGCTAAATATACACTATGGTATTGTAATGAAAAAAGGCAATAGAGAGAATAAAATAATATATCATCTCATACCAAGCTTGAAGGGCCTATTTAAGATTATAAAGAGACCTCCTAAGTTGACAAATAAGAGAAGAATCATGAATGAACCTAGTAGGTTGATCCATATAGATTTAATCATGTAATTCTCCATGTAAGAAATAACTCTTAACATCTATCTAATATACTATAAAACCCTATGATGCAATAAGAGAAAGTACAAGGAAAATAGAATCCATCTTGGTAATAGGCACAAAAGTCTTAGAATAGTCAATACCTTTAACTTTTGATAATACATTTATAACAAGATGTGCCTTATACTTGTTAATAGACCCATTAGTTACATACTTGGTACAATAAATCCATTTTTACATGACCAAATTTATTATTTTATGAAGAGTGACCAAATCCTTAGTGTGATTCTTCATAAATATACGATACTCATCTATCATCACATCATTTGACTCATATATCCCATGATCATTTGAAAAAGATTGTGGATCCTTAGAGAATGCCTGACATAAGAGTTTAGTACTTGTAGAATGTGCATGATGATTTTGAATAGGTGTAAGATCATATATTAATGGTGTTGCCTCATTAATTTTAGTATGAACCTACCTAGGCATAGTGGAAACATCAATGTGAACAATATCCTTATCCTCTATGACCTCCTCAAGAATATCCTAAATTGGCTCCTCAAAGAATGAATGCTTGAGAGGAGGTGAATCATGAAAATAAGAAGAAGGCATGGAAGAAGATGAAGAGTCATGAGATATGAAATGCTAATAAAACTATACATATGTTTGAAAATGAACATCATGAGTATTAGGGTCTAAAAGATAATAAGCTCTAATGTCCTTACAATACCCTAGAAAAACCAAAAGTTTTCTCTTCTTATCCAATGCTTTTATTTTATTATTTGGTACAAATTCCCAAGAAAGGATCTTAAAGACTAAAAAAATGAGACACTAGGCTTGGATCTAAACCAATCCTCCTCCAGAGTCATATGCTCAAGTGCTCGATGTGGTGTGCAGTTTTGAATATAGTTCACATAATTAATTGCCTCTACCCAATAGATAGGAGGTAAATCCCATGAATGCATCATGAAGTTAGTCATCTCATTCAAAGTTTGATTATTCCTCTCTGCTAATCCATTCTACTATGGAGTATGTGAAATAAAATTTTGGCGAACAATATCATGGGCTACTAAAAAATTAGTGAACTCTCGAGATATATGAGTGGGGATATAAATCTTGTGTTTCCTAAAAAATTCTCTAAGGCTTGCATTCTCTTGAAACACCTAGACTCTTCATGACTAGACACACCACAATAGGATCAAGATAGGTTAGACTTATTCTTGGATTTGAAAGATGGTTTGGGTTTAGATGAATAATTGTTGGTGGGATTAGGTGCATTTTGAGGTGGAGGAGGAGTGTTCTTCTTTCCCTTAAATTTTCCCTTAGACTTAGGATATGAGGCCACTAATTATTTTTAAGAGGTGGAAGACTCAAGGTGAGATAATTTGGATTCCTTCTTAGTGAGTCTCTCATAAAATAACTCAAGATATAGCATTTTGAATGTGGTACCTAAGGCATCCATACTATAGAAAAAGGTAGATACAAAGATTTGGAATTTGCCACTTAACTTAAATAAAATTAAGTATACACACTCTTCATCCTTTTTATCTCGACCACTCCCATTCAACTATGTCAATAAATTCTTAAATTTTGTGAGATAATATACAATAGAAGCAAATATCTCTAGATTTAGTGAAGTAATCTTTGCTTCAAGCTGCATTTCTATCAAGTGGTATACCTTCCCAAATAACCCTTTTAACTTAGTCCACATTTTAAATGGAGTATCACACCCATCAAAATGAAATAAGAGAATATCACTCACATAACTCCCAATAAATCCCATACATTCTTCAAACTTACACTAATGCCAATTTTTTTCAAAATCTCTTATAAACTTTGGTTATGTTTTGATCAGTAGAAACCATAATCCTTTAAACTTAATGATTGTCTCTATTCTAGGTCTCCATGTGTGGTAATTATGGGTAGTCAAAAGCTAATACTGATTAATTCCAAATGTAGATGCCATGCCAACTAATCATTAAGATTAGAAATAATGAAAAGGGTGTACAAAAATAAGCATTGAGATAACCCCCCCCCAAAAGATTGTATTATTAGACCCCCCTCCCCCCCCCCCACCCCCAAATTTGGCACTTTATAAAATAGTGAATTTTTACAATTTAATACCACCAATAGATATCTAATTAAAAAATATGCACTTTTGAAAAAAATATAACTCAAATCTGAGTTATAGTTCAAAATTTATAAACATTTTAAATTCTCATAAAAATGGGTTAAAATAATTTAAAAAACTACAAAATAAAATTTGTGACCAAATCAGAAACAAACATAGTCATAAAAAAACTTGTTGGAACTAGAATTTACCCATGGAATTAAAAAAGTCAACCAAAGGGGAAAATAGTCTTTTTGATTACCTCGGTATGCATGCAAGTGAATTTTACTTCTTCTTTAAAAAATTACCACTTAATAAAGAAAAAAAATAAAATGTGTAACTATTTTAAGAGGATAAAGGAGTGGTTTATCCAAGCATGTAGTCCTAAAAACATTCACCTAACTCCTCCACTCGGGAAAATAAAGTGTAAAAAGAAACACACCAATTCTCTAGTGCTCCACCAATCTCTTTCAATACCTCATAACTTTGAAAGTACCTGGTAGACCAAGAAATAACTTCCTTTATGTACATAAAAGAAGTCTAGAAGACAAAAAATAAAGGAGTAGGCAGTGGTTTTACAAAAATAACATCATCAACAAGGCAATGTAATAGTCCTTATCCAAGTTACAACACTCCACAAACTCCTTCAACGTTGTAGACTTCTATTCATATCCTCCAATGCTTTGACAGATTAGATGGGGAGCTATTTTTTTTTCCAATGTAGCACTAAACTTCTCCTTCAAACTCCACACTAAATTTATCCTTCAAATGCCTCAGATGCCAAAGTGTAGTCCAAACATTGAGAATGGTTGCTTCTAATGCTTGGAAATTACTAAGACCTACAAATGTAATGTCTTTGGGAAAAAAATTAAAAACAAGGAATTAAAGGAACACATGTCTACAAAGAACTCCAATGCTTTACCAAGTTGTGGCACCAAGATAGATAAAGGTGCCACTATTATGATTAGAGGAAACAAATATATCAATGAGGAATGCCACCTACAACATTTGGTCAAAAAAATCGAATGCCCACCTAAATATTTCTGTAAAAATCTCCTTCCAAAGCCAATAGAGAAGCAATTCCTTCCAAAGCACCTAGATTCTAACACCAAGCAAGGTAAAAAATTTCTCCTCTAATTTATTTTAGTCTAAAGGTAGATAAAATTCCACCAAAGGAAAATTAGAAGGATTATCTAAAAAATTATAGCCAACAAATAGGTGGTTGAAACCCTTCAAGGCTTTGGTACCATGTTAGGAATGGTAAAAACATTCCATGAAACTAAGATCTAAAGAATTAATAATAAGAACATCACAATTAGTTGTCAAACAAATTAAATGAAACATAAATCAAATTGAATGATTATTCAGACTATGAGATAATGTGATGCTAGTATAAATTTAAGTACTTGCTAATATAAGCAAGGAAAAATACTAATCTAGCTAATCTAACCAATGTGGGATAAATCCTCATATAGGATGAAACCACTAAAAAATAAAATAGATAGATAATACACTAGAAAACATGAGTAAACACATAAAATAAATATTCTAATAGAGTCACCATGCCAATTGTTAAGTCTTGAAGACTAGTTACAATGCAAAGGAAGAAGTTAGATAACAAATCATGAAGTTCTCTTAGACAAGTGTCCATCTGAAACATGAATTCTTATTGAAGTCAGCATAGGGAAAATTCATGTCCTTGAAATTATTTTCTTGATGAGGACTCTACTTAAGTGATTAGAATTGCCTTGGAAGTCATTGACACATGTGACCTAACCTTAGGTGGAAACATGGTTGGTGCATGTCATTATACACTTCTCCAACTGATGATCTTCCCTTTGCCGCTTATTTATACTCACTAATTAGACTTATCAACCTTAATTATCACACTTAGGTGACTTACACACACTTAATAAGATTCATTGCAGAGATGTGAGACACCTTTTCATAACTTCTTTGTCCTCTAGTCTATCATATAGACTTCAAGAAAACTCAAGATCACACTACTCATATCCAACTTGGTAGTCATGTTTATTCTCAATATTTTATCCAAGATTGTATGAAACAACTAGTTAGAAGAAGGGTATCCATGCATGACTGAGGTGAAAATGTGGTTTGAGGGGTTATAATACATATCCACACACCTTCCACCATGAATTTTACCTATTTATTCCCTTTTGCACCTTTAAATTACCTTAAATCTTGAAGAAAACACATAATTTGACTCATCCATACAAGTGACGGTATAGAAAAATTGGGTGGTGGGGATCTTTACAGAGTTCCCAATAGGTCCAAATCACTTTCTAGGCCAATTTACCCCTTTTATATGAATTGATCTTCATATCTTTCTCATCGAGATCTTGTGAGGGTTTTAGGTCATTTAGGTTATTAATAAGGACTCATAAAGGTTAAGCCCTTAACCTTAAAACCAATGCCACTAGTTTCAAGTTCATGATCTTCCTCAACTATCCATAAGTGCTTGAGACCCCATTCATCTCGTTCATATAGATATGAATGAAATAAATTGCTTCTTGGGTAGTTGCCATGCATTCTGAACACCCCTAAGATAAATTTAGGCCAAAATTGACCAATTTGAGTTGTTCTTTGTAAATTGATGAGTCCCATCAAACCTAAAATATCCCATGAAGTTTCTCACATTTATTTTAAATATCATATGAGTGAATTTATAAGATTTATGGTTCATGCCCAGTTTTAGGTCTCATAGGCATAGACTAGTTTCTGAGTATGTGACCACCTTTAGTGTTCATAGTGACTTTAGGACATTTTAAACAGTCATTAAAATTTAATTAAACCCTATAAATCATCCCATAGTCTCTAAATACTCTACCATTCATCCTTTCACCCTCAATATACTAGGTCCACAAGTTGTGTTGCTCATGGAGTGCCTCAAGTCTGAGACAAAATAGTGATCACTTCCATTATAGTCTGACCTAAAGGAAAACATGGAGGTCTTGGTAAAGTCATGATAAATTTACATACCATGTTTAAATCCATAACCATGGTTCAATATCCCTCAACACTTCAAATTCTCAAGACTAGCTTCTAAGCTTGTGACTGTGTGCAAGGCTTTGATAGGACTTAATAACTTTTAGCTATGATTGTCTCTATTCATCCTTACCTTTGAGGATAACATGAAAGTGTGGTATTATCACTTTGAGAGTTATTTATATGTGTTCATACATATTATACCTCTTCCTGCCAACCAAACCTTCATCCTTCATAGCTTAGGCTAGTCTGAGTATGAGTCAAACTGTAAGTGCTTATTAGGGAAGTGAATGGATTCTTGTAGGTGGTGATACATGTTTGAGCATTATACTTTCCATTTTTGGTTTCTTTTGAGGTAAATATGGATATATCACACTTAGATGTATTCATTTATTCTTTAAAAACATGCCCTTATCTCTTATCATGAATGCACTAGGTGTCACTTTCAAGTTATAGTGTTCCACGTTCATTTTGACCTAATGGCATTGTAGTTTTATGAATATTTCCATTAAAAACTTGACTAAGTTGAAACCTCACTCACCATGATTCTCTTGTGACCTAAAAATATCCTCTTATGTCAAAAATTTACCTCTCCATGTAGGATAAAATAATGAAACTATTAGGCTTGCCTAGACCTTATAGACACTCACCATGAAGTGACATTGTGTAGAGCATAATCTCTTTTTTAAGAAAGCAAGTTAAATAATCCCATTTTTTCAAATTTATCAAATTTTGAGAAAATAGAAGTGGATAAAGTATTTGATACTTAGCCCCATATTGGAATATCACCCTTAAGGTATATTCATTACAAAACCTTAATAGAGAAACTAACTTCCATGCTCTAAGGGGTTGAAAACAAGTGTACTACCTTGACCTGAAGCCACTCATAGAAGAATGAACTCTACAACTGTCAAAACACTGTTCTTAGCTCTCAATGGTGTTCACCTCTAACATAGGGAGGTGTTTATACCTATATTCCATGGTTACACATGCCAAAAAAAATTTAGTTTAACATGACATGAATGGATATGAATTGAAAGTCTACATACATCACTTGGTTCACATAGACCAATCACTAAAGTATAATCAGATGAGAAAAACTAGGTCATTGGGAATACATAGGCAGTTTAGAGGTGATAAAAATATTAATGATTATTAATATAACATAGTTTTTAGGTGTTTTAAATTATTCCCATAATGTTTCCAAGAGTGTTCATGAGTTTATTTGTATACGTGGTTCTCAATGACAAAGTGTGTTTTAGCTATCATGCATGAACCTTACAATGTTTGCTTCATTAGGCAAGTTGATTGATGTTAGTGATGAGTTGACCATGTTTGAGGGGTTATATGAGGGGTTAAGAGTGATTTTTGTACTTTTAAAAGTGAAATTAATTAATTAATTATAATATCCTTGTAAAGGTCTAGGTTATCCTATTCATCTTGGCATAACTTTCTGAGTAAGCATATTGATGATGTCAACATTCACACATGTGAAGGTGTCAAAAGAAAATGGTCACATGGGTTTGTTCATATTTGTGATTATATCATGTTTTTAAAATTTTAGGTCTTGAAATGATGTATATAAAACGTTATGGTAGTGAAAATTTGGTTTCTTAGTTAGATTTCACTAGTTTCTATAGTCAAATTTGCATTAAAAAGTGACAGTTAGAATTCAAATATTTGAATTTACAAAGGAAAACTAGCTTGCATTATTTTATTAATAAATTTTGATGATGGAAGAATTTGATGGTGGTATAAAAATAAAATTTGTATATAAATTTAAGGTAAATCTAGGAAAAATTATTTTGAGGTTTTAATAATCGTACACTTGTATTTATTGTAGTTCAAAGTTGACCGAGGGTTTAACTATCTTTTGCAAGTGACCCAAGAAGGATGTTTTAATTTTTATTGATGGTGTTTGGATGTTTCAAGATAAATTATATATTTGAGAGTGTTTTATACTCCATGAGGATCATATTTATGGATTGTTTAGGTTTGACCAATCCATATTTAGTATGATTAATTTCTTACAAGTTGACTTTTGGTTCATTCAAGGTGTTTTCATGTACAAGGCAAATGATTGATAGGTTTTGAATATGTAGAGGCATGTATTGATGAATGTAATAACTTAAGGGTGTCTTAAGGGTCATATAGATAGGAAATATATTATTTTAATTGGTCTTATGTTCTTATTTTTGCTTGGTGACGTGATAAAAGGATGAATAGGTCTCCATGGACCTATAAGGGCTTCTTAAGGCCTAATTAAAAGGTGTTGTTGCTTAAGGGTGATTTATCAAATATATGAATGACCTATGTAGGTGAAATTGATATTATTTTAAGTTTAATATAAAAATTAAGGTTAAAGGTATGTCTTATGGCTGACCAAGTAGATAATGATCATTAAGGCTCTACAAATAACATAAACAAAGATGAATGTTTCTAGTGTTGACAAGTGAAGAATAGAGAAGGGTGAGCATGATTAGTAGATAAATTGAAGATAATATGAGTGCGATGGATATTTTTATGACATATAGGTCATATTTTTGATGTTTTAATAGTGTTCTTTCAGGTTTTAAGATTGAGTATGAGTGAAGAGGTGTAGAGTGATCCAAAAGGTTGTTTTAGATAGGTTACATGTGTGTGAAGGATTAAGAGAGTGTGAAGGGTTGAAGAGAGTTGATATTAAGTATCTCTCTATTATATTGAAAGTAAATTAGAGATATAGAGGTGATGATATTATAAAGTATTGTATGGCTGCTCAACATCTAGGATAAGTGGGTGCTTGTTCATGCTTAGGGGTTGGTGCTCCTTGTAAAGTTGGTCCTTCACTAAAGTCTCTTATTTATAAATATTTTATAGGACTGTAGTCCAATTTTTTGTAGAATTGAGAGTCATTTTTGTCCCAAATGAGGTTTTCCCACATAATTCATGTGTTATGAGTGTTGGTTTTGTATAGTTTCCTTTTTTTTTTAATAACTAGTTTATATGCTTCATGACTACTTTTATTGATTAGTTAAGAGTTTGAAGTTTTGGAATTTGAATTGAATTAATTACATCATTAATTCACCCCCCCACCCTCTCAGTGATTTTACCTCTAACATATAGACAAATAGTATTTAAACCATGAAAATGAAATGGAAGGTCATAAGGACTACTAACATCCACCCAATGCACTCACTCCAACTACTCTTATCATGTCTATATCAAATAAAAGCTATTGACCCATTTTGACCTACCCAAGAAAGTGATTGGAGATAGGAACTTATTTTCATAAATTTTAGATATATTAAAACTACCTAAGCATAGAAATGACCTATGGGGATCTAAAGACACCTTCCTAAATCATTCACATGTGTTAGATGAGTCACCTCAGTCTATACAGGCATCTAAAACTAACTTTTTATAGATGATTTTCTTATTTTTTAAATTAGACCTACCACAATTTAGTTTTAAAGCCTTCTCAAACCTTATCTAATAGGAAGTATATTAGATTGCATCTTGAAACATTTTTCTTTTTGTGAAAAATTATACAATTCCTTAAAATGGCCAAAAAGGAGGCATAAAAGGACATTAAGAAAGTTGACAAATATGACAAGGTTAAAACATGTTGTATGTGACCCTCAAAGTGTGAATTTACCTCAATTATGACCATGGTAACAATTTTCAAACCTAGGGGGCCTTATTAAAAGTTTTAAGATGTAATGGGGTTGACTTAATTTAACTTAAGGTGAAATTTTGGTCAACATTTTGGCAATTTCTATGGGTAGCATGCCTTCTATGCTAATACTTAGGCAATGGAGTCATTCATATGTTACAATTGACATTGATATGCCTCTAAACTGACACCAAACATAACAAGAAACAAACACACAAAACAAGACAATAAAACACACACATGTGCTCTCCAAGCACTTAGGGAAAACACACAAACCACTCACACTAGAAAATTTACGTAGAACTTATGGAAAAAACACACATATATTAATTTATACAAGACCTCAAAATAGTTGAAGTGAAGGACTTCTTCATTTCTTCAACTAGGGTCAAAGATAATGCTTCTAGAATCACTGCTACTCCATGAAAAAAAACCATCATAAAATGAATATTTATTAATGAAAATTTTATTATGGAGGTAATCAATTGAATTACCATTTTTGGAGATTCTACTAACAACAAGTGTGTCACTTAGAATTCTCATGAACAATCCATTTAGCTATCCTAGAGGCTTGTTTGACTTTGCATCTTTTTTTAACTTTATCATGTTCACTTGACACTCCTTAATATAATCATTGAGAGTCATGAAACCCTTACCAATTTAAAATGTATTTAAATTAAGATGTGTTTTATATTATGAGTCATCAAGGTTGTCTTATTTTTCACCAAATACTTCATGGTCTACCAGGATTATCTCCTATTTGGTAGAGACCCCAAGCTCTTTTTTGTGCTCATTAGGTGCATGAATGACCTCATAATTATGTATAATTTTATTTTTAAGAGTTACATACCTAATTAACTCTTCCAACTCTTTCACTATGGAATTTAATTCTTTCCACATATCATCTACCTCTTATTGAGGTTCATGCTCATGAACATTCTCCTCTTTGGTAAGTAAAACTGAATGCTCACTAGGATTGTCATGTTTTGTTACATCTAGGATATAAACATCATCATACATGTGAAAAAGGTAGTTTTTTCACTTGGATTTGCACCATTAGGAGATGAAAATATCTCCTCATCAAATTGGCATAATGGAATCACCTCTAGGCTTATGGGCAACCTAAGGAATGAGGTGAGTCTCTAGATAGGGCTAGCTCCCTTGATGTACCACTTAAGATTGCAATTACTACTAACTTTAGGGGTGAAAAAGGAGAGATGTTAATAAAATAAAACTAATATAATGGAGCTGATACACCATATTTACTAATTACATCCAACCATATCCAATTTACACTTGAAATCAAAGGACAACTAAAAATAACCTCTCTAATCTATGTGTTATTACATCAATGTTACATTGTGGGGTTATGGATGAATTTGTAAAGATAAGAGGACTATAAAAGAGGACTTTAGTGACACTAATGAAGAGACTAACTCAATTAAACTTTTAAATTTACTAGACCACATCACAAGAATAAGCTACAAATAGGTGAGAGAATGTAACAACTTGCTAAGGAATCCATAGTTTTCACTAAGAAAACTCAACATTCGAGTAAAGGACACTATGAAAAGTCATGGAAGAGATAAAAATTAGTAATTTTATATATAAAAATGAATAGTTATTTTCCATACTTAGGTGGAGCATCCCACACAATGGCCAAAATGGCTAACTCTTATAGAGCTTGAGAGAGAGAGAAGAGAAGAGAAGTCCAAGGGTCACAATGACACTTGTAAAGATGATAAAATAAGTTATCCATGAATGAGAAGATGATATGGGTCAAACCATGAAATTAATGAAGTAAAAATGTCAATCCAAGTCATCAAAGTCTTGCAAAGTGGCACAAAACTCATCCTTTTGCACAAAAAAATTATCTTCGTGGTTGGGCATTTTTGAACATCCTATAATTAATGAGGAGTAGATATAATTATTTTAATGGAAGAGGAGACTCTCATAAATTCCCCTCCATGAATTTTTTGTATTCTTTATCCTATGGAAACCTTTGAAAGTGATCCATCATCATCTACTATCCAAAAACCTATAATTCCATGCACCCTACACACTTGGCCTCAAATTTAGCAATAGTTTCCTATGAAAATCCATGAGATAGGCTGAATGATAATTTTTAAGACCATACATGGCCTTGGAAGCATTAGGAAATATCTAAAATTAGTTTAAGTGATTCTTTTCACCCTTATCACTAACTTGTGCATTAGGCTAGTTTTGATTGGCTGAGTTGAAGGACCTATTTGAGACACTTAGGAACATTTTCAAGGAATTAAAATTACATGGGGATTTATCTAAAGTCTCAATCTTTTCATATATGTTATTTTCATCTCTTGAAACTTCTTACAACCTGTAAAACACATAAAATAGTGATAAAAATCTTGTTTCCACCCACATCTTTACAATTTCATGCAACCAAAAAGGTGTGGATCAGAATAGGTGAGTCTTATCAAAATTCAAAATTTTTTCATGAGATAACTATACCCCTAGACTAGATTTCAACTCAATATTACCAAACTGGTCCTAGCTGAGGGTTTAGTAGGGTTTTAGGGTATTTTTGGGTCTTAAGCATTGTTCATATAGATGGAAAATTAAATTTTAAAACCAATTCAAAAAACTAGTTTATAGGGACCTTATCTAACTCCCCATAATTCCTTTTGCTTCCATGCAGATCCTATAAGAAGATGTGAGTTATAAAAATTGCCTTATCGAGTTGTTTTCTCCATTTTTACATAAGTATGAGTGGTTTTGAGCTCAAATATTGATCTCTTAATATTTATCTACATTACAAAAGATATTACACCTGTATTATGACATAAAAAACATGTCTAAAATATCTTGATATACCACCAAAGAATATAAGTGAAGATGCATCACCATTTGGAATTAGGCCTTATCAAGGCTCAATAGGTCTACTAAGCACCTTGATGAATTTGGATGTTAGGACTGATATATTTTATTTATCATAGATTATTATTCACATTAAAATTTTATTTTAGCTTAAAAAGCCACTACATATCCCTTAAAGCACCTTTCCTCATCCTTTTTCCTCATTTGCCAGCTAGACCTAGTGAAGGTTTGTCATGTTGGACTATGTGCATGAGCAATTTAGTCACCTTGAGGTAAATTAACTTGATATATGGATTAAATATAATCAATTATCTTTCCATACACTTTTTTATATGTTTCCTGGAGATCCCCAAAACTCTTTATCAAATCTTTTTCTTGTTTTGCACTCATTATGTTACTTTGCCAAATTCTGATTTTCCTAGACTGGCTGACCTCTGAGATAAAATAGAGAGGTATATACATTATTTACAAGGAAAAATTAATATTTTTGGATCTATTTAATGTCATAAGGATATTTTTTACCATATGGGTTTTCATTATTTCATGTTTAGGGTATCTAATCATCTCAATATGCCTAAAAAAGGCCTTAAACCCCCTATTTTCCTGCATTTTCTTTAAACCACCTATGGGGGACCTCTCAAAACCAATTCCATGATTTTTTTATATTAAAAAATTATTATCAACTTCACTTATTTCTTTTTTATCTTTTAAATCCATTTAAAACCCTTATCTTTAGTGGATTCTTCATTTGCTCATTGGGCAAAGATGTTTCCTAGTCACCTATACGGATTAATGGCTTGTCAAAGCAAGGAAAAAATGAATGAACATATTTAAAGAGTATTTTATTATGTAAAAAATTCATTTTACTTATCATAAGCTATCTCAATTTGATGGTCAACCTTATTTTTCTCTTGGCATGATAGACCCCTACCTTTACTAAGAGTACATACTCAGTTGTAGGTATATGCAGGGTCTATGGGGGGTCTATGTATGCTTGTTTTATACAACCAAGATCTTATGGATGCTATAATTGTTCTAATGGATATTATCCATGCTTTATATATCATCCAAACTCCCTTTTAGTCCTCATATTCCCCGTATAACCTAATTGGGTACCCTATTGTACCTAGGCTAAGACCCCTATTTTACCTTGGCATGTAGGTTATTTTGTCCTAATTTGAGATTATTTATAGTTTATGAGGATAAATTTAACTAATAATAGGTTTATACCATGTCTATCTAAATAACTCTCATCCTTATGATCCTCCAAAGCACTATCTTGCATGAACCTTAATATTACTATTTAGATTGGGGTGCTCTCTCACAACCCTACTTGAAGGTGTATACAGAGGCTTTATTCATTTTCATGATGTCCATTTATCCTTAAAAAATATTATAAAGGTCATAAAATTTATATTCCATCTTGAACTCACCTATATGCCTCGTTTGAACTCAATATGTGCCTTTCTTCCTTGACAGAGACACTTTTTCATGATACCCTATTGTAGGTCATCATTGAGCTTGACTCGGGTGATTATGATGATAAAATATATTCCTACATTTCTCTTTGAAACATATATCACTATTCTAGCCTCAAAATCACCTTGGATTGGCTAAAAAACATTCAAACCATCCATAGACCACTAATTCTTCACCCTACATGTCTGACTGGACTGAGACCCCTATAGGTTACCATTTTTCATGCCTGAGGGGTACCTGTAGGTGGCCATGGGATGGACAAGACTCCATCTCAACCCTTTATTGATGCCTTTGGTTCCATTTTTTCTCATTATACTATTCTAGTCATCTCCTTTATGGGGTTATTCTTAATATTGTTCCTCAAGGTAACAAAGGCCATTCACCACTACGGGTTTGTAGACATCATTGAAGATTTTCAATGGGTTCAGAGGCATATTTAAGGTTTTCCAAAACAATTTTCCATTGATAGTTTTACCTTAAAACTTGGAAGGGTTATTTTTAAATGGTAGGGTTATAAGGTTCACCCATTTAGATACCTTGAAACCTTTAAGAAACAAACTATGGAAGGTCACTCAAAATTCCTTAACCTCTGATTTAATCCTTTAGGGATTGAATCCAAAAACTCAATCCTTGACCCTCAAATTGGTTCCATACTTCCTTTTGTATTTTAAGATATTTTTAAGGTCTGTCATGACTTTCCTTCTATCTTGAGACCTCAAGGATATATTACATTGTTTTATCTATACAACACCATAACTCCATGGTTAGCCACTTGTAGGTGGTTATTTTAAGGATAAAAAAGTGGATGGAGTATGGATATCTAGAAACCATGAATGAAAATAAACCCATATGCCTTTGATAAACCTCCAAATGTACCTCAAGTATAACTAAGGAGTTGGAACACATATTCACCTCTCCTTACACCAACATGATGTCAATAAATGGTCTTATGGGTGCACATTAAGCAAATTATGTAGATAGATAAATGAAATGTGGAAAAAACATGATGAAATACCTTCAAAATATCCCAAAATATATTTTCATTCATCAAATGTGTGATCTCCATCCTTTGTAACTTGGAACTAGCTTTAGAACACCTACTACAACATGAAAATCACTTGTTAATATGTGAACAGAGCAGACAAAAGTATCAAGTAGCTACCTTGGCATGGAATGGGAGCATATGATATAAATTTAAACCTCCCCAAGCATTCAAATAGACTTCATTAAATTACTAAAATATTGGATCATATAATACATCTCCATTACAACCTCATAGATATGATAGACCAACTTATACATGAGACTGCAACTAGAATTGTGTAAAGAGTTGACCATGGAGGGAGGAAAATCTAGTAAGCAATCCAAGAGGTGACATGGTGAATTATGAACATTAAATGAGATGGTCACATGATCTATATTCTTTTATAACACCATTTCCAAGATGTATGAAACACCTACAAGAGAAAACACTCTGTAAATAGAGGCACTCCAACTAAAACTACACATGGTGACACTTCCTTGCATCATGAATCATGAAACCAAGAATGGATACCATCTGAGAAGGAATAAAATATCCTTTGGAGCCAACATCAGCAATTGGTTCATACATATTTGGATATAATTGAGAAAACCCTATACTGTACATGAAATAGCTAGTAAAAAGACACAATCAACTTGTTAACAATGGTTCATAAAGAAAAATTGACAAATATTTGAAATAAATATATTACAATTAAGGTATCATAGTTTAATATTATCTCCCAAAATCATTTTTATTGAAACTTATTGTGCTGCTTGTGCCAAGCAAAAACCTGAGTGTCACTTCAATCTGTTAAAAAAAGTAAGAGATGAGCAAAATAGTTTTAGATTTAAAATGACACTTCTAGATCAACCAAAACATGGAGATGAGTTTTATAAATATGAGGAGACCCCACATGATATTTCACACATGGTACACTTCCCTATGTGATGTACACATGCCATTTTCCCTCTTTTTCAACTTATTTCTAAAGTTTTAATTAGATAACCTACAACATTCCAATGTAACTAACATAACTAACATCTCAACTAAATTCTTGGATGTTGACAATGAAAATAGGACACCTGGGCACATTGGGAAACATGCCATTTACATTAATGACTCTCAAAAGGACATTAAATGACTCCAAATAGACAAATTAACTAATGTAACTAAGACCAAGGCTAAAATTGTATTGAATAACATAAAATGACATAAAATACTCCCATGATAATAGATTTAGACCCATATATCTCTAATAAAACATGTTTTTACCTATAGGGGTCCAAGTTTGACCTAAAATTCAAACTTGGTCAACAAAATGGTGACTCACAAGGGTAGTAGTCTTAATATACTAACTATACTAGTAGCCTTATTAGTCTATTAGGCTTATGGAGTGATCTAAGGACTGAGACAAATAATAAAATATTTTACCATTGACTATAAACCTTGACCAAGACAAGATAACTAATGACTACCTCAACCACACAAAGCAAAAGACACACACACACATGTGCTTTAAGCACTTAGGGGAATTAGGAAACAACCTATTATGCACAACTATCAACTAAACATACCTCCTTTCTTGGATCAAAAGTAAAACTTCTTGAATCATCTTCATGGTGAGATGAAATATAGTGCCAAGCATGCTTCTCCTTGGATCAAATATTTTGTGGATCATACCTCTTATTTTTCACTTCACTTGATATGATGTCAAGTTGATCATCCTTCAATAAGAATCCAATGTAGATATGCTCCTCTTGAACATGTTCACACACTTCATGCTACTACCCATTGTTTGTTTCATAGTCAACTTATATATCCTTAGTAGGCATGTCTCCAAGAGGATTGATTTCTTGTTCTTTAGAATATTGAGGCCAATAGGAGTTTGTACCATCTTTTAAGAGGTGATGTGTGTCTCCCAAATGCTTGAGAGAATGATATCAAATTTTGATGAATTTAAATATGTCATCATCAAATGCATATGCTCCTTGAAGGGATATATTTGAAATAATGATTTTCTTTTATATACTTACTTGAGCACCAATGATACCTTCTCCATGTTTGTCTAGCTCATATCCTCCTTAAATAGGATATATCCTGATTCAATGATTTCAAACAAGCCATCTGAAAGCTAATTAAGAACTTGTCCTTGCCTATCCATGGTAGCTTGAAAAGTGAAAAAATAATTAATGATCACTTTTTCCTCTTTAAAAAAAGGTAGACATCTTTCCTCATCAGACCAATCTAAAATATCCACAAAAGAACTCACCTTTTCTTCATCTTTGATCAGATCATCTTCCAGTGCTAATTATTCTATCTTGATCTTATGAGACTCTCTCAATACTGGCACTTCTTGAGGGATGGCTTGAAAGTGTTCTCCCTTCTTGATAGCATATTCCACTTCAAATATGGAGGCAAAAGTTTGTGAATTGACCTTTTGTTCACCAAAGGGAGTTGTTATGGTGATTTCTTCCTCATAAACACTCATGAGGTCTTATTTATCAGCCATGAATTGAGAATGTTCCTCTTCATTTGCTTCTCTCAAGATAGGTTATTCAACACAAAGAAACATTCTTCATCATCAACCAAGCAAAGAGATTCAACACAAGAGCTTACCTTCTCTTCATCACTTAAGACATCTTTATGGCTTTCAAATTTAACTTCAATTTTCATAATCTAATCACTTTGTCAAGGGATACAATATCTTTAACCTCCTTCATGGTGATGCCAAGACAAGGCATCTTGAAATCATGTGATCTAGCCCAATGAGGCTGCCAAGGAGGTAGGTTTTCTTCAAGCAAGAGTTTTATTTCTTTATCAACTAGCTGATCCTCCTTTGGTTCCCATACCACATGTCCACCAAGGCAAGGGTGATTGGGTAAGGGTAAAATGAACTAGTTTGTGGAGGTGGCACATAGAACTCTAAATAAAATTGAGAATGCAAGGTAGGAGGATCTTTATGAAGATATTAAGGGAGGGGATATGGGATGTGTTTAGGCATAAGATATTCTCTTTGGTCTAAACCTTCCATCACACCTTGACTTAGTAGCTTCATTTTTGTCTCTATATCCTCTATTTTCTTGGCTAATTTCTCTTAGAAAAGTCTCTCTTGAATCTCATAGGAATCATCATGAGGATAAGGAGTGCATTAGGGCTGCCATGGAACACAAAAAGTTTCTTGAAGAATAGTGGGAGGGGCTTGCAAAATATCAAATCCATTTTTTACTTTACACTCTTTGAAAATGCTTCTATCTTATTTATTTCCCCATGACTCTACTATTTTTCTCTAGCTTAGGATATTAATATTAGATGTCTTCTCAATTTCACACTCTTGATCAAGACTTTCTTCCTCCTTCTTTCCCCATGACTCCACTATATTACTCAATCTTAGGGAATTGGAATTATGAGTCTCCTTTTGAAGTGGTGGGGATGAAATGTGACAGGAAAATGAGGGTTTGAACTCCACTTCCTTTGTTTCCAACATGGAATATTTCATATTCATATATTACAACTCAAATTTCCTATCAAGATTTGCCTCAAATACAAGATTTATCTTTTCAACTCTCTCCTCCAATTGATTGAAAAAAGGATGAATTTGATAGAATTGATTTGGTTCATGAGTAGGGGTTATTTATGGTTGATAGGGAACTTTTGGAAGTGGGTATGAAGGTTGAAAGACTTGGTAAGGCTGCCTCTCATGAATGTTTAGCTTCTCTTCCAATGATGCAATCAAACCACTTACATTTAGCATATCACTCATGAGCCTTTGCCAATTAGCTCTTTCAATTAGTACCCACTCTTTCTTGAATAAATCTAATGTATTTTTCACTTGATGGATGGAATTATTAGGAATACCTTGACCACATCCCATTAGAGTATCAAGCTCTAACATATACCTTTCATATCCCAAAAGTGCTTGTTTGAAGGTGGAAATGGGCTGATTGGAGAAAGGATTAGGTTGACTAAGAACAAGACATTGAGAAGGCTAACTATAGGATTGGTAAGGATCATGTATGGGCTAGATATGATCATATTGAGGCTTATTAAAGTCTTATTGGGGCTTATAAGGGTCATGACAAGATTGACCAAGGACTTGTTCATATTGATAAGGAATGACACAAGCTTGAAATGTCTTTCCAACTTGTGAAAACAAGAAATCAACACTAAAGTCAGCCATAGATATTCATTGAAAGTAAGAAAAAAAATAAAACATGTTACCATAAATATTTAAATGATATCCTAGGCTGATTGACTAGCTGATATGTCTTCAAAGTCACCATTGATGCTTGAAAAAATGCTTCCAAAGGCTGATTATTGAGAGACAACACCAAAAATCTCTCAATCTCTTAGAATAAGAGTCCCACTTGGCATGCCAAAAAATGTTGTCACTTGTATTTTCACCCTTGAGGAGATACAAATATATCCTCATCCTAGTGACACAATGGAATCACCTCTAGGATTGTGGGCAACCTAAGGAATGAGGTAAGTCTCTAGATAGGGCTATCTCCCTTGATGTACCACTTAGGATTGCAACTACTATTAACTTTGGGGGGTGAAAATGAAGAGAGATAACTAAAAGAAAAATAAATGGAGGTGATACACCAAATTTACTAATAAAATCTAACCATATGCATAATATACTTGAAATCAAAGGAAAACTAAACATACTCTCTCCAATTTATGTCTTCTTATATCAATGTTACATTATGGTGTTATGGATGAATGTACAAAGATAGGAGGATTAGAAAAGAGGCCTTGAGTGGCACTAATGAATATAATAACTCATTTAAACTTTGAAATTTTCTGGAACACATCACATGTCCTGCAAAAAGAAGCTATAAATAGGTGAGAGATTGTAACAACTTGCTAAGGAATCCATAGTTTTCACTAAGAAAATTCAACATTCGAGTAAAGCACACTATGAAAAGTCATGGAAGAGGTAAAAATTATAAATTTTATTGATAAAATGGTATATAAATGAGCAAGGCTTCACCATACTTAGGTGGAGCATCCTATACAATGGCCAAAATGGCTAACTCTTATAGAGCTTGAGAGAGAGAGAAGATAAGAGAAATCCAAGGGTCACAAGGACACTTTTCAAGGAGATAAAATAAGTTATCCATGCATTATAATATAATATGGGTTGAAACATGCAAGGTAATTAATTAAAAAATTCAATTTAAGTCATCAAAGTCTTGTAAAGTGGAACAAAACTCATCATTTTGCATAGAAAAACTACCTTCATGATTGGGCCTATTTGAACATCCTATAACTAATGGGGAGTAGGTATAATAATTATAATGGAATGGAATACTCTCAAACATTTTGATCTATGAATTGGTTTTATGCTTGATCCTATGGAAACCTATGAAAGTGAGCCATAATCATTTACTATCTAAAAAACTACTCTTCCATGCACCCTACACACTTGGTCTAAAATTGAGCATCAGTTGCCTATGAAAATCCATGGGATAGGTTGAATTATAAGTTTAAATAACATCCATGGCCTTATAAGCATTATAAAATATTTAAAATCAGTTCAAGTGAAGCTTTTCATCCTTCTCACTAGCCTGTGTATTAGGCTAGTTTTGACTAGCTGAGTTGAAGGACATGTTTGAGACACTTAGGTACATTTCAAGGCATGAAAAATACATGGGGATTTACCTTAAGTCTCAATATTTCCATGAATTTCATCTCTTGAAACTACCTAAAACCTAAAAAACACATAAAACAGTGATAAAAAGCCTATTTTTACCCCCATCCGTACAAGTCCATGAAAAAAAAATGCATAGAGTACATTGAGTGAGTCTTCTCCAAGGTTAAATTTTTTTAATGAGCTAACTATGAACTTAGACTAGCTTTCCAACTCAATCTTCCCAAACTAATCCTGCCTAAGGGTTTAGTAGGGTTTTAGGGTAGTTTTGTGTCTTAAGCATTGTTCATACAGATGGCACATTCAAGTTTCAAAAAAAAATACATAAATTGGTTGTTAGGGACCCTATATAATTCCACCTAACTCCTTTTTCTCCCATGTAGATCCTCCAAGAAAATGTGAGCTCCAAAAGTTACCTTATCAAGTTGGTTTCTCCATTTTTGCACAAGTGTGAGTGGTTTTGGTCTAAAGGATGCATCTCATATTGTTTATCTACATTTAAAAAGATCTCACACATGTATTATGACCTAAAAAACATGTCTAAAACATCTAGATAAACCACCAAAGAATAGAAGTGAAAATGCATCACCATTTGGCATTAGGGCTTATCAAGGCTCAATAGGTCTACTAGGCACCTTGATGAATTTGGATGTTAGTAATGATATATTATATGTGTATTGGCTTATTATTCACATTAATATTTTATTTGAGCTTACCAAGCCACTACATAGCCCTCTAAACACCTTTTTTCATCCTTTTTCCTCATTTGCCAAGTAGACCTAGTGAAGGTTTGCCATGTTGGATTATGTGCGTGAGAAATTTGGTCATCCTGAGGGGTATTAACTTGATATAGGGATTCCATAAAATAAATTATCCTTTCATAAATTTTTTTATTTATTTCCATGAGGTCCCCAAAACTCTTTTTCAAATCTTTTGCTCATTTTGTACTCATTATGTCACGTTGCCAAATTCTAATTTTCCTAGACTCTCTAAGACAAAATAAAGAGGTATATCCCTTGTTTCCAAGGAAAAAAGAATAATTTTTGATCTATGAAAATTCTTAAGGATAATTTTTACTATAAGGTTTAACCTAATTTCATGTTTATGGATCCAATCATCTTAATATGCTTTAAAAAGGCCTCAAAATCATTATTTTCCTACATTTTATTCAAATCCACCTATGGGTGACCTTTCCAAACTGATGAAATGATTTTTTAATATTCCAAAATTATTATTAACTTAATTTCATTCTCTTATATCTTTTAAATCCATTTAAAAACCTTCTCTTTAGTGGATTATTCATATTTGCTCATTGGGCAAAGGTGTTTCCTAGTCACCTATAAGGATTGATGGCCTTATCCAAGCAAGGAAAAAATGATTGAGCATATTTTAGGAGTTTTAAAGTGTGTAAAAAATTAATTTTAATTATCATAAACCATCTCAAGTTGATGGTAAACCTTATTTTTCTCTTGGCATGATAGACCCCTACCTTTACTAAGAGTGCATACTCAATTATAGGTATATGAAGGGTCTTAAGGGGGTTCTATGTATACTTTTTTTATACAACAAATATATTATGGATTCTCTCATGGTTATAATTTATATTATCCATGCTTTATATATCATCAAAACTCCCTTTTGGGACTCATATGCCCCTTATAGCCCAACTGGGTACCCTACTGTACCTAGGCTAAGACCCCTATTTTACCTTGGCTTGTAGGTTAGTTTGACCTAATTTAAGATTATTTATAGTGTAGGAGGATCCATTGAACTCATATTGGGTTTATACCATGTATATATAAACAAAAATTTTCCTTATGAGCCTCTAAAGTAATATCTTGCATGAACCTTAAGATTGATGTTTGGATTGGGGTGCTCTCTCACAACCCTGCCTATAGGTGTGTACAGAGGCTTTTTTCATTAGCATGATGTCCATTGATCATTGAAACATCATCTAAAGGTAATAAAATTCATATTACATCTTGGACTCACCTATATGCCTCGTTTGAACTCAATTTGTGCCTTTCTTCGTTGACTAAGACACTTTTTCATAATACCCTATTATAGGTCATCATAGGGCTTGGATAGGGTGATTATGGTGATAAAATACCTTATTAGGTTTCAATTTGAAACATATATCACTATCCTAGCCTCAAAATCACTTTGGATTGGCTAAAAAACATTCAAACCATGCATAAACCATACTTCACCCTACCTGTCTAACTGGACTGAGACACCTATAGGTTACTATTTTTAATGTATGAGGGGTACCTGTAGGTGGCCATGAGATAGACAAGACTCCATATCAACCCTTTATTTATGCCTTTAGTTACATTTTGTCTCATTATAATAGTATAGTCATCTCCTTCATGGGGTTATACTCGATATTTCTCCTCAAGGCAACAAAGGCCATTCACCACTATGTGCCTATAAACATCATTGAAGCTTTTAAGTGGGTGTAGAGGCATATTTGAGGTTTTAAAAAACCATCTCCCACTAGTATTTTCCCCTTAAAACTTGGTAGGTTTCTTGTCAAATTGTATGGTTACAAGGTTCACCCATTTAGATGCCTTAAAACCTTTAGGAAATAAACTGTGGAAGGTCACTAAGAACCCCTTAACCTTTATTTTACTCCTTTAGGGATCGAATTCCTAAACTTAGTCATTGATCCTAAAATTGGTTCCATAATTACTTTTGTATTTTAGTTTATTTTTAAAGTCTATTATGTATTTCTTGCTATCTTGATACCTCAAGGAGATATTACATTGTTTTAGATCTTTTATACAACACATCAATTCCATGCTTAGTGACATGTAGGTGGTTGTTTTAATGATCAAATAGTGGACTAAGTGTGGAGAGATATAAACTATGAATACAAATGAACCTAATATTCCTTTGATAAACCTCCAATATACCTCAAGTATAACCAAAGAGTTGGAACACATATTCACCTCTCCTTACAATAGCATGATGTCAACAAATGGTCTTATGGGTGCACATTTAGAAAATTATGCAAGAAAAGTAATGAAATGTGGAGAAAACATAATGGAATAAATTCAATATATCCCAAAATTTATTATTATTCATCAAACATGTGATATCCATCCTTTTTACCTTGGAAACAACTATAGAACACCTGTTATAACATGAAAATCACTTGCCAATATGTGAACATAGAAGATAGAAGTATCAAGTAGCTACATTGGCATGGAATGGGAGCATATAATCAAAATTTACAAATCCCAAAGCATTAAAATTGAATTAATTAAAATCCTAAAGTCTTGTATAATATAATAAATCTCTATTACAACCTCATAGACATGATAGACTAGCTTATACATGAGATTGCAATTGGAATTGTGCAAAGAGCTGACAATGGAGGGAGGAAAGATAGTAAGCAATCAAAAAAGTGACATGGTGAAGTTAAAACATGAAATGATATGGTAACATGAGATATAGGATTTTATAACATCATTTATAAGATTTATGAGACACCTATATGAGAAAACACTCATCAAATAGAGGCACTCTAACTAAAACTACACATGGTGACACCTCCTTGCATCATGGGATCATATACTCATCCAAACATCATGAATAATGAAATAAAGAATGGATAACATCTTGGAAGGAATAAAAAATCATCCTAATCCAACATTACCAATTGGTTCATATAGATTTTTCCAAAATTGAGCAAAACCTATAGGGTGCCCAAAACAGCTAGTAAAAAACATTCTCAACTTGTTAGCAATGATTCATAAAGCACAATTGACCAATATTAAAAATCCATTTATTAAAATTAATGTATCATAGTTTAATATCATCTTACAAAAAATATATTAAAATTAATTTATCATAGTTTAATATCATCTTCCAAAATCATTTATCTTGAAATTACATGTGCTTCTTGTACTGAGCAAAAACTTAAGTGTCACTTCAATCTATCTAGAAAATAAATAGATAAGCATAATGGTTTTAGATTAAAAATGACACTTTTAGATAAACCAAATAATGAAAAAGAGTTTTATACATATTAGGATACACCCAATTATCCTACACATTTGGTACACTTCCCTATGTGTTGTACAAGTGCCATTTTCCCTCTTTTTTAGCTTTTTTTTGAAGTTTCAATTAGATAACCTACAAAATTCTGATGTAACTAGCATACCTGACATATAAAATGAATTATTTGACATTTAAAATAAAAATATAACACTTGGTCACCTTGGTAAATGTGCCATTTACATTAATGACTCATAAAAGCACATTAAATGACTATACATTGACAAATTGACTAATGTAACTAAGACCATGGCTAAAATTGCATTGAATAACATAAAATGACTTAAAATACTCTGATGAAAATGTATTTAGACCCTTATATCATCTAAGAAAACATGTTTTTACCTATAAGGGTCAAAGTTTGACCTAAAAGTCAAACTTGGTCAATAGAATTTCCCCATGCACCCTATTCTAGAGTATCAACAAAATTTTCCTTGAGAGATCCATCACATTTTTCCTAGAGGATGTATGTACCAAGACTAGTTTATTCAATATGTTCATATGAATTAAATCCATATTTCTCAACTCCCCATTCATCAAGGTACAAGTCAACTATGCCATCAATAAGTGTTATAGGTTCTTGATCACTGATATTGTAATTCATGTTTGATGTATAAGGCACATATGGCTCTACGTAGAATTTGATAGAGGTTTAGATTTTATTGATACTTTAGCACCATACCTAGTCATCAATGCCATATAAGACCAATCTAAAGTCAAGTATCTTGCAATCTTAGTAGTAAAATCTCTTGACAAACAAAGGGAAAAGTGAGGTGGCACATATACAACCACAAAATCTTGAGGAATAGTAAAATTAGGATAAACATGAAGAACAAGTTGTAAAACTTTGATTATGCTAATTGTCTTGGTTTTTGACCCATCCAGTTGTAACACTTCTTTACAATGAAGCTCATACTTCAAGTTCAACTTATCAGCTACTTGCTTGGGCATAACTGAAGTACTTACTCCACTATCAATCAAATAATTATGTACCAAAGCATCTCCAATGATGATATAGATATATAATTTAGGATTTTTATCTACTTTCTCATTTTTGTTTGGTTGTCCCTCACTATGCTTCGATGTGTTTGTCAAGGCTTCCTCTTTCCCATTAGGTTTCTTGGTTGCCAAACTAAGTTTACACAACTCTTATTGGAGTAGGTATTCTTGTATATGTATTAATAATGTATCCCACATTTATAAATTCACATTATATTTATTTATTTACTCTACAATGTTAGTGAAAGAGCCACTAACCTTAGCTTATCTACTAATAGGAATAATGTTACCCATAACTTGAGAATTTTGAGGTGTGAAAGAATATTTATAATTATCTATTATTTGATATATATATGTATTTGGGACAACATTAGACATACTTTCCATTTGGGATGTTTAAAAACTCATTGATGGAGCATTTCTAGCCTCTTGAACCTTTTCAAGTGCCTTTCTCTTTGCTCTTATGTTTGCAGATATAGGTTTTGAGTCTTTACTTGATTTACCCTAATAATTCATATCACATGAGTCATATTTATTCCAATTAACTAAAGTATAACCCACTTTAGTACTCTTTCCATTATTCTCTCCTCCATTAGGTACCTCATCTTGAGTCAGGGCTATCATTATTCCCAAATTTTCCATGAAATCTTGATTAAAGGATTCATTGGTATAGGTAGATGGATCATGAGGTTGATCCCATAGAGGCTAACCTTAATTCTCTTGATCAAGGTTATTTTGAGTAGGCACCAATGATTTTAAGTTAGATGGAGCATTATGATTATAACCATTATATGACTTTACTTGAACTAGCTACCCTTGACCTTGAAGATGGCCTTGAAAGGGTGGTCTATTTCCTTGATAGTTTGTATAAGACTAATTGTGTTGATAATGGATTTATAAAGGCCTCACATGCTTATTTTTTATAATCCTCTTGAGACCTAAAATATCTTTCTCAAAAGCCTCCAGTCCTTCTACCTCATTAGATTTACTTGACTGACTAGGTGTAACTGGCTTATATTTTAGTGTAGGTATGGGAGAAATAACAGGTGTAGGGGTTTATAAATTAGGATATAGAGGCATAGGGGTTATTAGGTAAATCTTCCCAGCATGAATCAAATAATTATCATCCCTAATGGCCACTTCATTGGCATTAGTCAATGTGTTCCCTCGCATAGATTATACCATTATAGAAATATCACTATCAATTTGTTTTTGAAAATAAAGGAAATAATGATGTGAGGTCTTACCAAGATTGGTATCCTATCCTATGTATTCTATAACCTTATGTTTAAGTCTTGAATATCTTGTTGAGGTTCTCTCCTTATGTTGGTCAACTGGTCAGTTAAGGACAAGTTGTCACTCTAGTCCTCAAACCTTCTCCTCATAACATCACCCAAATCATCCCATCTGGTGATATATTTAGGAGCCAAATTTCCATACCAATCAAGATATTTCCATTTGAAAGAGATAACCAAAAACATAATTTTTATGTTCTCCTCAATGATGTGAAGTATATTGTAGAAGTTAGCAATGTTTCTAATATGTTCAATAAGGGTAATGGCAATCTCACCAATATATGAAGGGACACTTTTGAGGAAAGATATGAGAATGCCATCATAATGGTAAAGTCTTAGAGGACTATATCTATTGAATGAAATAAAAATTAGGCTCCTTTCCATGATAGCTTTAGGATTTTTCAAGATTGGGCTAACCAAAAACTTTATTATAGGTCTAAGAGAAAGGTATGATTTTATTGTGTAAGGATGGGAATTAGAAAATCTATATGATTTGAATGAATAGTAAGGAATTCTTGGAAATAAAAAGGAATGACTTTGGTATGATATCTTGTGCTTACATTAGGCATGTAATAATGCACTAGTCTACCACCAAGAGTCAATTATTAGAGTCATCAGATATTGCAAGAAGTAGACTATTACAACCTCTTATTATCAAAACCAACATCCACCTTAAACAACCTTCTTGGAGCACATGTCCCATCAAGCGTGCCAAAAATTTTATATCCCAATTTTTCACCCTAGATAAGTTAATCAAACCTTATAAAATTTGGGATAACACGAAACTATCTCTAAGTATATGCAAATTGCTACAAGAGATAGATATCTAGATTATGGGCTAACTCCCTTGATCTAACTATTTAGGCTCTCAACTACAATAGTCTAATCACTTATTGAGGATGAAAAGGGAAGAAGGAAACATAAAAATAGCCTACACTAATGGAGGTGATACACCAATGATATATCCACAAACATACTTGAAACTTGTACTATGAAGGTAGATTACTAAAAATGATATTAATTTAAGGTTCTTCTAGCACAAGTGTTTCTACATAAAGGCAGATTGCTATGCATTTAAAAATGTGGGTGAATAGGAGGTTTAATCTTAGACACTATTAATCTCTCTCCACACTTCAAAAAACACCTACCAAATAGTTACACTTAATTAGACTTGTTATAAGAAGTATTACTCACATAATGCATATAAGAGCATAATGGAAGCAAGGAAAAATAGTCATCACTTATCATCTAAATATACTACTTGACATATTTAGGAAAGAAATTTTAGAGACTAAACCAAATTAAGAACTTTATTCAAAAGAAAAACAAGATGAAAAACTAGTAGGGATTAGCCACACCAATTATGTATAGATTATAATGCCAAAATGGCTTCAATATATAGAACATAATAGAGGAGAGAGAAAGAGTGACATTGTAGAGTCACCATGCCAAGTGTCAAGTCTTGAAGACTAGTTACAATGTAAGATAATAAGTTAAAAATAGATCATGAATTTCTCTTAGACAAGTGTCCATCTAAAACATGACATCTTCTTGAAGATGGCATAGGGACACTTCATGTCCTTCTTGATATTAATTTCTTGATGAGGAGTCCACTTAACTACTTATAAATATCTTTGAAGTCACTGATACATGTGCCCAAACCTTATAATGTGGAAACATGATTGGTTTAGGTTATTATACACTTCTCCAACTAATGATATTCCCCTTGCCACTTTTTATTACTTCATTGTAGTCACTCATTAGGCTTCTAGGCCTCAATTCTCACACTTGTCACTTATGTGACTTACACACACTCAATTATATTCATTTTAGAGATGTGAGACACCTTTTCATAACTTATTTGTCCTCTAGTCTATCATATAGACTTCAAGAAAACTCAAGATCACACTTTTCATCTCTAACTTAGCAGTCATGTTATTTTTCACTGTTCTATCCAAGATTGCCTATAATAACCAATTTATTATATGGGTTTCTATGCTTGACTGAGGTGAAAATGGGGTTTGAGGGGTTAGAATACATATCCACACACCTTACACCATGAATTTCACCTATTTATTCCCTTATGCACCTTCAAATCACCTTAAATCCTATAGAAAACATAGAATTTGACTCATCCATACAAGTGATGGTGAAAAAAAAAGTGAGTGGTGAGCAGATAGAGAGAGTTACAAGTAGGTGAAAATAACTTTCCAGGCTAATTGACCCTTTATGGATGCATTTCTTTTCATATCTTTCTCATCAGGATCTTGTGAGGGTTTTAGGTCATTTAGGTTCTTAACAATGATTCATAAAGGTTAAGACCTTAAAATTCAAATAAATTCCACTAGTTTCAATTTCATGACCTTATTAAACTATCCCTAATTAATTTATACCCCATTCATCTCATCCATATAGATATGAGTGAAATAAATTGCTTTTCAGGTAGCTGCCACACATTTTCGACACCCTTGAGACAAATTTAGGCCAAAATTGACCAATCTAAGTTGTTGCTTGTAAAATTTTGAGTATAATCAACCATAAACTCTCTAATTAATGTTATCACATTTTTAAAATATCATATTATGTTGATTGAAGTTAGAATATTGATGGTTTATGCTTGGTTCTAGGTCTGATATGCATAGACTAGGTTTTTGAGTATGTGACTACCTTAAAGTGTTAAAAATGACTATAGGATTTTTTAAACACTCATTTAATTTCAATTAAACCCTACACATCATCCCATAGTCACTCAAAACTCTTCCATTCATCTTTTTGCCCTAAATATACTAGGTTCATAAATTGTGTTGCTCATGGAGTGCCTCAGGGTTGAGATAAAATAATAAGCACTTACACTATTATTATAACCTAAAGGATACCATGGATGTGTTGTTAAAGTCATGATGACATTATATACCAAGTTTAAATCCCTGACCATGCTTCAAGAGACCTAAACACTTTAAATTCTCAAGACTATCTTCTAACCATGTGACTGTGTACAGGGTTTTGATAAGCCTTAAAAACTTTTAGTTACAAATATATCTCTTCATCCTTGCCTCTAAGGATCACATGGAAGTGTGGTATTATCAATTTGAGAGTACTTTATATGTGTTTATCCATGTTATACCTATACTTACCAATCAAACTTGTATCCTTTATTAGCTTAGGCTAGTCTAAGTATGAGTCAAATTATAGGTGCTTATTAGGGAAGGTAAGGGGCTACTATAGGTAGTTATACATATCTGAGCATTGTACTTCCCAATTTTTTTCCTTTGAGGTAACTATGTCTATCTCACACCTTGATGGATTTATTTTTGTTGTGAAACCATGCCCTTATCTCTTACCATCAACTCACTAGGTGTCACTTGTAAGTTGCAGTGTTCCAGATTAATTTTGATCTAATGACAATGTAGTTCTTTGAATATTTCCATTAGAAACTTGACTGATTTGAAACCCCACTCACCATCATTCTCTCTTGACCTGAAAATTTCCTCTTGTGTCAATATGTGACCTCTCCATCTAGGCTGCAAGAATGAAACTATCAAGATTTTGTATACCTCATAGATACTCAACATGAAATGATTCTATTTGGAGAAGAATCTCTTTTTATATAAATTAAGGTAAATATTCCCATTTTTACAACTTTTTCAAATTCTAATAAAATAGAGGTGGTTATAATATTTGATACTTAGCACCATATTAGAATATCACCCTTGAGGTATCTTCAATACAAACCATCAATGGATAAACTTAATTCTATGCTCTAAGGGGTTGAAAACAAGTGTACTACCTTGACCTAAAGCTACTCACAATGAACTCTACAATTGTCTAAACACTATTCTTAGCTCTCAATGGTGTTCACTTCTAGCATAAGGAGGTGGTTCTGCCTATCTTCCATGGTCACACTTGCTAAACTAGATGAATTCAACATGAATTGAATGGATATGTTTTACAATTCTACATACATCACTTGGTTCACATAGACAAATCACAAAATTACAATCAAATGAGAATAACTGGGCCATTAGGTTGTATAGGTAGTTTGGAAGTGATAACAATCTTAATGATTGTTCATACAAAATATAACACTAATCTTAAAACCATGACCATGAAATGGAAGGTCATAATGACTACTAACATATACCAAGTGTACTCACTCCAACTCCTCTTCTCTTATCCATACCAAATGAAAACCATTGACCCTTTTTGACCTACCCAAGAGAGTGATATGAGAGAGGAACTAGTTTTCACCAATTTTGGATTTCTTGAAACTACTTGAGCTTGGAAATGATTTGTGGGGATCTCAATACACCTTCTTGAAGCATTCACACATTATATATGAGTCACCTTAGTCCGTATAAGCATCTAAAACTGACTTTTTGTAGATGATCTTATTCTTCTTTACATTAGACTTGCCAAATTTTAGTTTTTTATCCTTTTCCAACCTTTTCTGATAGGAAGTACATTGATTTTATCTTGAAACATTTGTTATTTTTTGAAAAACCATATAATTCCTTAAAATGATTAAAAAGGTGAAATAAAAGGACATTAATAAATATGAAAAATATGACATAGTTAAAACATGTTATATGTGACCCTCAAAGTGTGACTTGACCTCACTTAGGACCATGGTGACCATTTTCAAACCTAGGGGACCTTATGAAAAGTTTGAACATGTAGGGTGGTTGACCTAATTTGACCTAGGGTGAAATTTTGGTCAACAATTACATTTTACAAATTTATAAATAAATTGATATAATTGTATATATTAATATTTTATTGAAAGTACATTTGATATGATAACATTGGAGCATTCATAACTCCTTAGTCATAGTCAAAACATTCATTTAGAAAGTGAGGAGACAATGTTTCTATTTTATAGTTATTAGAGCTAGAATTTTGATAAAAGGTAATCTCTTTCCTCTTGATTTTTAGATCACTTTCATATCAAGAACCAAATTTGAGCATAATTTACAAATATTGAGGTGATCACAAAAAAAAATCCACACTTTTTTTGTTTTAGTTTAATTTATATGCACGTAAATGCATTAAAGTGGGGCATATGTAGATACCTAATTTTTGTAAAAGTCATGTAGTTTCAGTGATTTTGTCATGTTTTCATGTATTTGTATTTTTTATTACATTAGACTCTTATTAGTGCATTTCCATTTACATTATACCTATCATAAACTTTTGCTATCTCATAACACCTTTATATTTATCATTTTTTCTCCTTAAGATACTCAAACACACTCTTACAACCTCCTTGGTCTTTATTTCTAGATATTTAGTGACTTTGAATTGAATTAGAATAATCCAATAATGGCTTACAATAATTATATATTATACTTATAATTATTTTATTTGTGGTTTGTGTCATATTTTCATGTTTCCTTGTGCCTCAAATGAGAGATTTAATTATTTTCTATGGTCAATTTGTGTGAATGTATCATAATTTGAATTAAAATATGCTTATATAAAAAATGTACCCTAATAAATTTAATATTTTGGAAGGTCCACACATCATGGATAAGCTTGCACATTGATCATACTCTGTGCTTATTTCACCCTCTATCTACTGAGGGCTTGTTATTGCATACTTGTAACAAAAAATGGATATTTCGTGAGTGAAAAATAATATGGTTTTATTTTATTATCCAATGTATTATGGGGATAAAGGGTGGGAGTTAAACAAACATACAATTTGATTGATAACATGCATGAGTTCTAATTACCAAGCTTTCAAACTTTTATAAAGGTAGGATGAGGTATGACTTAAGCATACTTCTAAAAACACCAAATTTTGTCTTAAAAATTATTGATTTGATATCAGTAAAGGATAAATAATTATGACATCTGTATTCATTAGTTTTCTTATCGAAGAGAGGTTTCTAGGCATCATTTATTGACAAAGGGTTTCATAAAGTTTTATGTTCTAGATATTTAAACAACCAATTTTAGAATAGGTTTAATGCTTTTGGGAGTATTTCTATAATCTAAGCATCTAGATTTTTGTCTTAACATCATTGTATGGTTTGATTTTGCCTAGTGTCTCAAATAACTATTTTATTTCTTGATGTTCTTATGTATTATTTCATAACCTTATTTTCACAAAATATCAATATTTTTTAGAAATCATGTGATTCAAAATTAGGTACATATATCTATTTTCCTATTGTTGATTCCCTTATTTGTCACTCATGCTTGATTGAAAAATAACATGGTAAATATTGAATAAATCCCTATTCCTTATATTGATGATGACAATTCAAATAATACAAATATGAATGATGAAAATGGAAATGTTGTAAATATATTGTTGGAAATATGATTGTCATTGGTGTTAAAAGGGACACTTAGATGTCACTGATGTCAAAAGAATCAAGCAGGATTGATGGAGAGAAGAGCATGTTTCATAGTTACACTATGAAAAATTATCATGATTTTATAAATACCATTTGTGGATGTTTAAAGTAAAACATATATAAGATCCATTATGGTTTTTTCATGTACATTCTAGAAATATGGTATGTAGGTTTAAAGGAGAAGGAATGATCTCATAAGTGATTTATTTAGATCTCAGACATTCTAGGGTTTCATAGTAAAATCCTAAGGGTTTAGCCATTGTGTCAACAAGCAAAGTTCTATTTAAATGTTGACTTGGTATAGCCAAAAACTAGTAACTTAAGTTACAATTTAATTCCATATCATCATTAAGAAACTAGACGCTTGACCTAGTAATTACTAAATCTGAGTAATGATTAAAGGACTTTATATTTTCCTAATTCTAAGACTGAATATATGTCCAAGCTTGATCAATGGCTAGAGCTTCACTGTACATAGATGATACAACAAAGTAAAGTAAATTCAAATTTTCAAAGGTCCCTTTAAGTGAACATGCTAATGCCAACTATCATAAGCACATGAGTCTGTCATATAGAGGATTAATGAGAGTAAGACTATCAAATATAAAGTTTGAGCTAGTTAGAAGATCAATGGTTCATGCTTAATTGGACATTGGAGATCTAACAAAGTGTGATGAAGTTAAATTGTTAAAAGGAGACCCAAGTGAATGTGAAAGTGAAAAGTGTTATAATCATGAATCTTTAATACTTAATCTATACTATAGTTTAAAGTCAAAAGGTAAACAAATAATGTGAGGATGCCAAATATCTCAATAGTAGGAATTGATAGCTATGTACAAAAGGAATGCACTTATGCCACGTGTCATATCATTGAGGGTTGGATATATATAAATATTGATCTTATCATAAGATTTTATGGTACATGGGTGATCATGTAAAGGAGATCCAATGGAGTGAATAGATTCAAATGCTATAAAGTGCTTGATGTTTATCGACATAGTGCCAAGTTAAAAGACTGAGTAGGTTTGAGAAGATCGATGGAGAGAAAGTGATCCAAAGATGTAGGAAGTAGTGAGATGAGGTCAAAGTGTTGAATTTTATGGCCAATTCAAGGTAAATATTGTGCATCTTTGAAGATCGAATGACATGTAGGAGATAGGATCTGGAGATCAATAGGCATGTTTTAAAGAGTGGAACATTAAAGTTTAGAAGCATACAAAGATATAATGGAGTAAGAGAGATTGGAGATGGAATGAAGAAAGAGATCAAAGGTTAGTATTTAAAGTGTTTAAATTCCAATGATCAAGTCAATAAATAAGTAGGAACATGCATGAACTTGCATATAAGTTCTATATCTCAAAACAAATAATGAGATTGATTAATCCAACTGATTAAATCTACATTAAAGAGCCTATGCATCAAAAATTGAGTCTAATAGATGCTATAGATAATAAAGAGACCTAAAATTATGGTGTGATTAATGTGATAGAGATGCATGAACTAATAGTTCAAGTCTTAATGAACTAAATTCTAGAATTGGCATGGTGTGTTATAGTTTTAGTGTGAACACACTAGAGATATGAACCCTAGATCCATTGCTTATATATATGACATCTAGGACACAAGCATATGCTACTAGAGCCATTAAAATTATGTTAGATATAAAATATAGTGACATAGAGGCTACACAAAAAGAGAGATGAAGTGTGTTGAATAAAGATATATCCAGACATAGAGAGAGGGGTAGAGAGGAAGAAAGGCACACAAAGATAAAGTGTATAAAATTAGTAGTTGCATATTAGACTTGTAATAGAGAGAATAGAGTTGGATTCATTTATGAACTATTTTGTATACTAGAGTTGTAGCTTCATAGATCCAATTTGTTGGTGATATCAGACAAGTTAAGTTGGTGCTCAATTAGGGGATTGGTGTCTCCTTAGGGTTGGTGACCTTATATAGTGTAACCAGTGAGGTTAAGCTAAGTTGGTGATTAGTTAGGGAGTTAGTTATTCCTTAGATTTGGTGTTCTTAAACTAAGGGATTGGTGTCTCCTTAGGGTCAGTGCTCGTAAATGTGTTACCAGTGAGGTTTTGCTAATGAGGCTTTGACTGTGAGGCTAGATTAGAATAGTAGATTCTAGAAGCTATTCTCACTATGGTTTTTCCTTTTGGGTTTTCCATGTATAAATTTTGTGTCATGTGGATTTGTGTGTGCATGTAATCTCTACATTTATCTTTTAATGTATATATGATTTTGAATTTACTTTAAAAGCATAAATGGACTAGTTTTAGTTGATCTACTAACTCACCCCCCCTAGTAGATAGTTGTGTTCCAAAAATTAGTATCAGATCTTAGGGTTCATTAAAATAAGTGTAATAAACCTAGGGAGATCTTGGAATAGTGAACACAATGGCTAGTTAATAAGGATCTTCATCAAATAAAACACCTCTTTTTAAAGGATCTAACTATGCATTCTAGAGCATAAGAATGGAAGCATATTTGTATTCATTAGGGTTTGATGTATGGATGTTTATTGTAAATGGATACGTAGCTCCTAATATAACTTCTAATAATTAAGCTTCAAATAAGGCACATGAGAGCAATGCCAAGGCAAAAAATGCTCTTCTCTATGGATTATCTTAATTAGAGTTTGTCAAAGTGATGCATTATCAAAATGCACAAGATATATATAACAAGTTGAAGATAATTTATGAAGGTGATGACAATGTAAAGTAGGTCAAGTTACAAACATATAAAGGAATGTTTGAGATTCTTGAAGTGACTGAAGAAGAGAATATTGTAGACTACCTTCTTAGGGTATATAAAATAGTCAATGTAATTAGAGGCCTTGGAGAAGAAATGAAAGAATCAATCATTGTCAAAAAGGTCCTAAGATCTTTGCCATCAAGGTATGATTTTGAAATCTCTATAATAAAGGAAAAAAGAGATCTAGATAATCTCACTATAAATGAGTTACATGGAACCTTCACTACTTGTGAGATGAGATTATTGAAGTAGATACTCCTAAGAGAGAAGCTACATTTAAAGCATCCAAGAAAGCAAAAGTAGAAGCATCTACATCTAGATCTAAGGAGACTATTGAAGAAGAAGCCAACTTTGTCAAAAAAATTAAAAGAGGATTTGGAAAGTAAAAAAGGTAAGTTACCCTTTAAATGATTTAATTGTGGTAAGGTAGGGCATTTTTCTACTAAATGTCCTTATGAGAAAAAATATAACTCTGATCAAGAAGAGGATGACAAAAGGATGAAGTCCCACTATTCCAAAAGGAGGAGTTTCTTTAAAAATAATAAAATCTTATATATAAGAGAAGATAGTGACTCCTTGGATGATAGTTATAGCTCAAATGATGACCATGACTATGCCTTTGTGGCTAAGAGAAATGAATCCTTGTTTATGGCATTAGAATCAACTTCTATAAATCTAGATCAAGAAGTTAAAGACTTTGATGAAGAAGAGGAAAGAGAAGTGGACCTTGAGTATGAAATCATCTGTGCTCTAGATGAGATTGATAATATAAGAAAAGAGAACTCAAAGAAAAAGAAGCTTGGACAAAAATAAATTGAAAACTTGTCCAAAAGTCTTGAAAGATCTGATTAAATGATAGTAAGCCTTAAGACTCAGCTTAAAGAGTTTAAAAGAATAGAAGATGTAGTCAAAATTTAACTATAATTCAAGTTTGATGAGTATATGAAGTTAGAAGCAGAGATAGTGGCTTTGAGAAAAGATCTTGAAAATGCTAAAGAATAAATAGTTAAAGTTCTGAAGCCGATAGGATGATCAGACATTCTTGATGAATTGATGAGATCTCAAAATATATCACAAGGGAAATTTGGTCTTAGTTATGAAAAGGGGAAAAGTCCCATAACCAGTACATCTGCTAGGTTATATGATAATTTTAAAGTAGAAGGATTAGGAGCAAAGAAAGAGAAATCTTGCAAGGATACAAAGACAAACACAAGAAATCCTGATGTGAAGAAGGCTAAAGGAGAAAATAAGCCTCAAGAAAGGAAGAAGAATAATGAGTTCATCTCTACAAATTTAAGGAAGATGAAAAATAAAAATGTAATGATGCATATGGTTACATAAATGTGAGAAGAATAGTAATGTAACCCAATGTTATTACTAGGTATTCCTCATATTTTTATGGGTATTGTTATAACTTTAATTAGTTTGGTCATAAGGCTATTTATTATAGAGTTGTATCTACAAGGAGAACAAATTTTGTAAGTATAAACTCATTTTCTCTTTTATTAGAAACAAATGTAATATGCTATAATTGCAATAATTTTGGTCACATAACTAAACATTGTAGAACAAGCTTTGTAAGATCAAAAGTATAGAGTAAGAAGAAAGGTATGCCCCCCAGTGTGAAAAAAATTTCAAAGGTCTTTGAAAAATATAAAATAAGACAAACAAGACATATAATTAACCCAAGAATGTATGGAAAGTGAAAGATCAAGCCATGATGAAGAATGCTATAGAGGTTGGAAAATGTCAAGATCTCTCAATGTCTGTACATATTGAGAATGAGAAGACAAAGCTCAAGGAGAAGTCCAAGGTGTTGTTCAATGATAGTTTTGAGGTATGTATAGATTCAAGTTAGCATCCTAATTCTATAGAGAAAGCATTAAGCATAGAATATCATTTTTTTCTACCTAGTGATGAGATTATAAGTTACAAGGAAGATTCATCAGATGAAAAGGTATGTCATGAATCCATGTTATCTCCATGTATTGTTAATCCAAAGGAGAATATCGTAATGGATGAGCATGTTATTTATCTCAAGCCTAAGAAGAGGAATAGAAATAATAAAATGACCAAGGAGGAGAATCAATATGAGGAGTTATGGGCAACTCCTAATTTCACATTGTCTTAGGATATTGTGAATTAAGATGTCTCTATCTATGATTCTTAAGAGACCCCTTTCAGTGGAGAATCAAGTGATGTATATTAAAAATAAGAACCCAAGCTAGTTGTGATAATGACTTGATCAAGTCAAGTCAAGTGTTGTGTATGTGATGTCTGCAAGGATAGATTGAGTGATTCAATGTGAAATAATGAGATTGGAGTATATCTCATATATATGACTGTAAGTTCAGTTGGCATAAGGGTTATAATGTAAAAAACCCTTGACATGGTTTATATTCTATTTTACAATCAAATAGGTCACCAAACCTAGTGAACATGTGTAAAATGATGATATACATGTGAAAAATGAAGTTATGGTGTGCTATAAGAAGTCCTTTGGTGAAAATATAGAGCATGGGATTAGTGGGAGCTAGCTTAGATAGCTTTAATGGCTTGAGGAACACTGCATGATGTGAAAAAGAGCATATGTGAGATGCTTTAATCATGATTTAAGGATAAGGTGTTGTCTACTATAGATGTTAACTCAAATAGGTTGAGATGATGATTTGAATAAACTAAGTTAGGTGCTTAGCTAGTATATTGAATCCTCATGCATAAACAAAGTGGGAGCTTTGTAATTGGTCAAGTCCTAGGATTAGAGGACTATGTATGGAGACCTGAAGATGCTCAAGTGATGAAATTAGACAAAATTTTGGAGTGATATCCCCTATATCACATCACTAGCTACTAGTGATGGATCATAAGTCTAAATAAAGGATCATAAAAGCCTTTTTGATCCTTAGAAGAAGAGAAGAGGCAACTAAGGTATGCATAATTTGCAAATTTCTAATGAGTTTATGGTTGTAGGTTCTTAGAAATACATGTTTATCTGATAAAGGGGGAAAACACTTTGGACAAAGAGTGAGAAGGAATCCCTTTGCCATTAATGTCAAAGGGGGAGAAAAGGGCAAATGCTCTTTGTAAAATTTTGGAAAAAAAGTGCAAATTCTCTCTATAAAAGTTTCAAGAAAGTAGAGTACATATCCAAGTTGAGTTTAGGAAAATGTGTAATTACCTAAGATGTATCAAGTTTGGTATGAATAGATTTAGGTCATACTCATCAGAAGCCAATGCAAGCAATGCTAAATAAGGATAAAATTATTATAAGATCAAAACATTAAGTTTGCATCAGAGCATTTAGTTTGCCATCAATGCCAAAAGGGGAGATTTTTGGCAATATGATTGTCATTGATGTCAAAATGATCAGGTAAGATTGATGGAGAGAAGAGCATGTTTTATAGTTTCACTATGCAAAGTTGTTGTGCTTTTATAGATACCATTTATGGATGTTTAAAGTCAAATAGATAGAATAGATGTTATGGGTTTTTCATGTACAATATATAAATATGATCTATAGGTTTAGAGGAGAAATAATGAGCTCATAAGTGATTTATTTAGCTCTCAGACATTATAGGGTTTCACAGTAAAATCATAAGGGTTTAGCCATGGTGTCAACAAGAAAAGTTCTATTTTAATGTTGACTTGGTATAACCAGGAACCAATAACTTAAGTTACAACCTCATTCCATATCATCATTAATAAACTAGCCCCTCAACCTAGCAATTATCAGCTATGAGTAATGATTAAAGGACTTTATATTTTCCTAAGTCTAATAATTAATATATGTCTAAGCTTGATCAATGGCTATCAATTCATAATACATAGATGATCAAATGAAATGAAGCAAAGTCAAAGTGTCAAATATCCCTTTGAATGAATGCACTAATGCCAAGTTTCACAGGCATATGAGTCTATCAGGTAGAGGACCAATGAGAGTGACCCTATCAAAGATAAAGTTAGAGTTAGTTAGAATATCAATGGTTCATGCTTAATCAGACATTAGAGATCCAAAGGACTATGATGAAGTCAACTTATCAAAAGGATCTCTGACTAAATGTGCAAGTGAAAAGTGTCATAATCATAGAGCTTCGATAGTTAATCTATGGTGTGGTTTAAATTTAAAAGGTCAATAAGCAATGCAAGGATGCTAAATGTCTCAATAAAAGGAGTTGACATCTATGTAAAGAAGGAACACACTTATGCTAAGTGTAATATCCTTGAAGGTTATATAGATATAAATATTGAGATTTTTATAATATTTGATGATACACGAGTGATCATGCAAAGGAGATCTAATAGAGTGAATGGACTCAAATGCTATAAAGTGTTTGATGTTTATCGACATAGTGGAAAGTTCAAGATCGAGTAGGTTTGATAAGATCAACAGAATGAAAGTAATCCAGAGATGTAGAAAGTAGTGAGATGAGGTCAAAGTTTCAAAGTTTAATGACCAAGTCAAGGTAAAATTTGTGCATCTTTGAAGATCAAATGGCACATGGGAGATAGGATCTAGAGATAGACATATGGATTTTAAAGAGTGGAACATTAAAGTTTAGTAGTGTATAGACATATGATAGATAAAGAGAGCTTGGAGATGGCACGAATAAAGATATCAAAGGCCAATATTTAAATTCTAATGGTCAAATGGAGAAACATGTAGGAACATGCAATAAATTGCATATAAGTTCTATATCTCGACACAAATAATGAGATTGATTGTTCTAACCAATAAAATATACATTAAAGAGCCTGTGCATTAGAACTTGAGTCTAATAGATGATATATATATTAGAGAGACTTGTAATTATGGTGTGATGCATGGAATGAAGACATGAGAACTAAAAATTCAATTCTTAACAAACTAAAGTCTAGAATTGGTATGATGTGTTACAGTCCAAGTATGAACACACTAAAGATATGTAACCCTAGATCTATTTATTATATGTATGACATTTAAGACATAGGTAGATGTTTCTGGAGCCATTAAAATTGTGTAAAAAATAAAATATAGTGACACAAAGGCTACAAATAAAGAGAGATGATGTGTGTCGAACAAAGATATATCTAAACACAGAGGGAGGGGTAGAGAGGAAGAAAGGCACACATAGATAAAGTGTAAAAAATGAGTATTTATAGATTATAATTTTAAAATAAATAATAGAGTTAGATTAATTTATGAATCTATTTTGTATACTAGAGTTGTATCTCCATATATCTAATTGTTTGGTGTCATTAGACAAGCTGAGTTCGTGTTCAGTTATGGGATTGGTGTATCCTTAGGGTTGGTGCCCTTAAACATTATAACTAGTGATTTTAATATATGTTGGTACTTAGTTAGGTATTTGGTTCTTACTTAGAGTTGGTGCTCTTAAAATAGGGTATTGGTGTCTCCTTAGGGTTGGTTCCCTTAAATGTGTAACCATTCAAGTTTTACTAGCTAGGCTTTAACTATGAGGTTGGATTAGAATAGTACATATTCTCACCATGATTTTTACCTTTGGGTTTTCCATGTATAAATTTGGTGTCATGTGTAATTGTGTGTGTATGTGATCTCTACATTTATCTTCCAATCTACATATGCTTTTGAATTTTCTGCATAAGGATTAAAGGACTAGTTTTAATTGATCTAGTAATTCACCCCCCCCTCTAAGTAAATAGTTGTGTTCCAACATATATATATATATATATATATATATATATATATATATATATATATATATATATATATATATATATATATATATATATATATATATATATATATATATATATATATATATATATATATATATATATATATATATATATATATATATATATATATGCCTATTGTACCTATTAAAATGATTTTAATTATAATACTTATGATAAAAATTTATAAATTATTGTGTTATAAATATACTAATATGAGTGTAATTGAGATAACTTGCTCCAAAAATTTCTTTAGTTATTTCCTAATGAGATTGTTGTAATGATTTATGTTATTATAGAGGGAAAAAATAAGATGAAATTAGCCAAGGAAAATGTATTTGAATAAGGACATGTTTGTAAATAAGCCTTTGAATGTTTCTATTCCACCTACTATAGGGTTTCCTTTTAAATTAGATAACCAGGCTACTACTATTATTTATTCTAGTTATGTGTCTCTATCTATTCCTTCTATCATGTTATTATGTCCATTCCTTTTGAGATTTTTTTTGTCTCTTACTTTAGTCATGTTTTTCAATCAAAATATTTTAGTTATGGTATTTCTCAAAATAATAGGGTTTTAAACCCTACACCTGTTTATTTTACCACTTATCAATATGAGCTCATTTAACAATCTATTCAAAACATGAAAGCACAAACACAACAAATTTCATAAGGATATAAAAAATCTAATGATATAGTCAATTATTGTGATATATTACTAAATCTATTGGCTTATAAGGTCCTTGACAACCCCTTTTCTACTAGTTTTATCACACACAATTTTTTATTATTCAATGGTTAGGATCATCCTTAACAACATATAAATAATTATATGTTTTTTTTTTTTTGAAAAATTATGCATGATGATAAATATGCTATGAAAAATACATAAAACAATTTCACAAGGTAGATCTAGAATATAACAGTCTAAAATAGTAAATGAGATCTAACCTAGTGGTGAAAAATAGTAAATTGGCATAATTAAAAATTATTTGATAAGAAGTGGACAACATAAATATTAAGATAGAGGTATTAATCACACCTTTACATAATTATGGAATGTTGGAAGTACAATAATGGTCTAAAAAGAACAAATAATATCCATGTGAAATCTAGACTACTCACTTTACAAGAGTAGATTTAGTAACTACTCTAATTTTGATAAATATATATAGGGTTATGTTAGAGATTTATTAGTGATGTCATGGAGGTGTCCAAGTTACTGGATGAAGTGTCTTGATAGTCTAAGTATCAATGATAAAGTTTGCAGTATGCTTGTTCTAGTATGTTTAAAGTAGGCTTAGTTGATCTTCAGTTTTGGCATGGTTAAGGATGTTTAGGGATGAGTATGGTGATTTAGGGATATGAAATAGGTCCCATAAGAGGTATTATATGCTTTGAATTATTTTGTATATAATTAGATTTCATCTGGTACATACTTTTCATCTAGACATTTTTGGTCTAATGGTAGAAAAATCTGAGTAGGTAATTTACTGACATCACCATTACCATGTATGGATGATTCAAGGGGAGTTGTTCATATGGGTATGATAAAATTAGTCCTAATTTTATATGTTCCAAGTTTTATGTCATGTGATTAAGTGTAGCAAAAGTTATTAAGGTTCAAAGTTGGCCTTCTAAGCAGATTGTAGAGGTTCCTATACTTAGCAAGACCATCACTACACATCATGCGTATATGTTTAAAATAGTATGTTTATGAATTTAATTTATGTATGAAGAAATGAAATAAGGGTAAAATTAATTCATGGATATGTTTTATATAATTCCAAGTAGGTCCCCTAATAATTTGGAGTCTTGAAGTGTTTTCTTGATCAAGATATAAAGTTTCAAAGTTACACTTGAAGAATGTGATGGGCCAGATTCCATCAAGTTAAACTATGTTGAGGTCCTGGGTTATCTTTATATTATATCCAATAGTGTGTGATAAATCATATATCTTGATCCAATGGTGTGCGTATAAGTCAAAATGTCAAATAATGCACACGAGACTGTCAAGTGGCACAAACATAAGGGGCTATCAATAAAGTGCTTAGAAGCCATGTGAGGGTGCCAAGTGTTATAATATTAGGAGTTATGATCAAGATATAATGGTGATCACTACAAGATAAAGACCTAGTTAATCTATAGAGACCAATGGAGTGCATTTGTCCATAGTTGCTAGGAAGCATGAGATAAGGTTAAGGTGTTCAATATTTAATAGTATATTAGAGTTAAACTTAAAGCTAATTATAAATAAGATTGATGGTGCAAGTTGAGTGATCCAAGAAAAGAGCATGATATGTGTTCTAAGTGACCAAGGTTTAATTATGACCATTTTGATTTAAATATTTGAATTTAATGAAGGAAAGACTAGTGCTTGGTTTTTGAGCCATAACTTTTGATGTATACAAAATTTGATGTTGTAGTAAAAATAAAAGTTGTAGAGGACTTTAAAATACATTTTAAAATATTAATTTTAAGGTATAATTTTTTTTACAATAAAATTTATTGATCTCCAAATTTGATTGCGTGTTCATTCATTTTCTACAAGTGACTCAAGAAGTATAAATGAGTTTGTTCTGATGGTATTTCAATGTTTCAAGATGAGTTAACTATTAGAGAGTGTTGAATATTACGTGATGACTATATATGTGGATTATGAAGGTTTAATAAATCATATTAGATATGATCAAAGGCTTAGAAGGTGATTGTGTGTTCATTCATGATGGTTTTGTGCACATAATGTTGTTTGAGTGAATTGAGCTTTAACAGAAGGGTGTTATGATGGTTGTTATCAATTAAAGAGGACCTATAAATTGTGTGGCATGGGTTCATGTATTTTAAAGTGTTTCTATGTTCTTAGTTTTATTTTATAAGTGTTAAAGATATCAATGGGTATTCATAGGACCTAAAAGGACACTCATGCCTATTTTAAAGAGGTTAGTACCTAAGGGTGACCCATGTAGATTCCTTAAGAGTGAAGGCATGTATTGTGTTTGACAAGGAAGATTATGAACATGATATTCATGATGGATCTATAAAAGGTGAAATCAAAAGTGGTGATTTATAGACATTTTTGACTTGAAAGAAGATGTGTATGTGATATTTGTAGAGCAAAGAAAAGAAGAAAGGGTGGGTACCTAGTGGATGACATAAAAGGTTGATGACTATGTGTATGAACTATAGGTCATATTTTTGATGTTAGAATAGTGTTCTTGTAGGTTTTAAGATTGAGGATGAGTGAAGGATACATGATGTCTATTTGAGATGGGTGACTTGATTTGAGAGGCAGATCATAGTGTGGACTAAATTATAGTCAAAAGGACTTGACCAGTCTCATGTTTATAATACATTATAGTATAATTAGTCCATGTTTTTACAAGATTGAGAGTGGGTTTTATTCCCCCAAAGTGTTTCCCACATAGATATTGTGTTGTGTGTATGTGATCTTTCATTATCTATTGTTCATTACTATAAACATCTTGGATGTTTCATGATTGGTTGTATTTAATGCTTAACTGTTTGAAGAGTTTGTAAATTGATTTGGATTATTTTACACCATTGATTTACCCCCTATCAGTGGTTTTTACCTTTAAAAATTGGTATCATAGCCTATCCTTTGGTAAAGGCTTGACAGTTGGAAGGGGATCCAAGGTACAATATGGGTAGTCATAAAATTCAAGGAGTTTTTTCCACTAAGAAATCATTGATGTTTAATGGATCTAATTATGATTTTTGGAGTGATAAGATGAAGACCTACATCATGTACCTAGGGTTTGACACTTGGAAATTTATTATGGATGGTTATTCTTCTCCTACTATTCCTCCATCCAGTGTTGCAAATTAGAAGTTGTTTGAGAATAATTCTAAGGAAATGAATGCTATTATTTATGGTCTTTTAGAGACTAAATACACCAAGGTAATCTATTGAATATCTACCAAGGAAATTTTGGATAAATTGAATATTATTTATGAAAGAGATTCAAAGGCTAAGTTGGCAAAGTTGCAGAGTCACTAAAAATAATTTGAGAGTCTTCAGATGAAGGAAGAATATTTTGTGGCATTGTTTCTATAGAGAGGTGATGAGATTATGAACATCATCAGAGGTCTTAGAGAGAATATTGAAGAAGCTACTGTAGTTCAAAAGGTATTAAGCTCTCTCTCTCTCTCTCTCATGTTTGATTCTAACGTATCTACTATAGAAGAAAGTCATGATCTTGCTTAGTTGAAGATGGATTAATTGCATGAAATCCTTACTACCTATGAGATGAGAATAAATTATGATATACCACCAAATAAGGAAGTAACATTAAATATAGAAATGAATCCAAAGAAGAAGTTCCAAGGTGGTAAGAAACTCAATGAGGATGAAATAATTGATTTATTTAAAAAAAAACTGTAAACAGGGTGAAGAAAGTATAAGGGTAAACTACCCATCAAATGATTTAATTATGGAGAGGTAGGAAAATTTTATAATAAGTGACCTCATAAGAATAATAATAATGATGATAAATAGCATGGTCAAGATCATGATGATGGAAATATATCACTCAGGTCTGATAAAAGTAAGAAGGGATTCAGAAGATTGAATAATAAAAAGTACTTCAAGAACAAGAAGAGTCTCTACACCAAAGAAGATTATAGCTCATCAGATGAGATAAAATATAGTGACTCAGAGTATGATCATGAAGATGATGGTATTTTTGAAGATAAAGACCTCTGCATGGATGAGGAAGGAAGTTTCTCATATCAAAATGAGTCTACTTGGAGTGATTTAGATGATGATAAAGATGAGGGGGAATATGAGATTGAATTGATGAATGCTTTGGAAAATTTAAAGATTGAGAAGAAGATTAATAATAAGATAAATTCATAAATCAAGGATTGTGAGGAACAATTTAGTGTGTATGAAGCAATAATGAATGAAGACACTAATGAACATGAAGATATAGTCAAGCATCTCAGTTTTCAATTAGAAATCTTATCTTCAAGCCTGAAAGCTAAAGAATGTGAATGTTCAAGGTATGTAATTGAAAATTAGTCATTAAAATATGATTTAAAGAAGACATATAGTAAGATGAAGTCATTTTTCAAGTTTGATAAAATTTATAGTAATCTAGACAATATTCTGAGTGGTCAAAAACATACAAGTGATAGAAATGGTCTTGGATACAAAGAAGAACTAGAAAATTCAACTCAACACAAGATGAAGACTAATGTAAATCAGACCTTGAAGTTCAAAAAGTGGTCAAAGAATGAAGATGCTAGTATAGTGAAGACAAATCAGATCAGACCACCAAATGCCATGAGGTATGCAAGTTTCAATGGTTACTATTATACATGTAATGATTTTGGGCATAGAGAAAGAGAATGCAAGAGACCTATTAGAAATGAGTTTGCATGGAACTATGATGGGATCATTAGTCAAAAGGTGTGAAAAAATTTAAGTGATTCAACTATCCTCATAAGGGAAATTTTGCTAAGCATTGTCCAAATAAGGTAAAGCAAGGTGCATCTTTTTAAAATAGGAGTAGTTTGTTTCAATTGTCAAAAGAATGGATATATTAAAAGATTTTGATTTAATCAAGAAATATAGGATAAAATTCTTTCAAAATGTTAGTGTGCTTCAAATGTCAATAGAGAAGTCACATTTCTAGATTTTTCATGCAAAGGCCTATAAGATATAATAGGTTTAATTAGGCTCCTAGACTGTAAGAATGAAGACAAGTTAACTCATGGAAACCAAAAGTGGTAAGTATGAGTCTTGATGAATTTTTAGGTCCAAGTAATCTATTTGTTATGGTAGATAATGCCACAAAAGTTTGAGAGTACTAAGATCTCTCATTATCTTCTCATGTTGTGAATAAAAAGACCAAGATCAAGGAGAAGACCAAGGTTTTGGTTGAGGCTAGTTCTAAGGAGTGTTTGGATGCTAATGAGTAACTTGATATGTGTGATCAAGTTTCAATATTTATTCCTATGTTTTCAAGGTTTGAAGGTGATGTTATGCAATGCAAAGAAGCTACTTAAATGATCAAGGTATGTCAAGATTCTATAATTGCTCCAAATATTGTATATCCTATCATAGAAGAAAAGGTGAGTAATGTAGAAAAGGAATAAGTTTTCAAATTTTAGATTAAGAAGAACAAGAACAAGAATTATTATAGATATAAAAGGATTCTAGTAGTTACTGAGGAGATGTGAGCCACTCCTAGCTTCAATTTATTTTAGAACATTGAGGTGTAGAGAAAGTCTCTGTCTATGCTTCTTAAGAGACTCCTAGTGGAGAAGCAAGTGTTTATATGGTGTTATTTGAAAGGTCCTATAAGGAGATACATGAGTGTTTTTTAGTTGGATTTGGTGTGTCAAGATGGGATAAGTGATTTGATGAGGATAGAGTGATGTCATAAGGTGTTTTTGTTGTGTATGCAGTGTCTACAATATCATAATGGGAGTTTTTAGGTGGTATAATGAGATTGATGGAATGTCAAGAAGAGTTTAGTGCTCAGAAAGTTATATGCACTTATTTGTGATGTGTTCAAGGTGGGTTTGTGTCTTGATGATCCTATTTGTGCCTTTTGGAAGTTTTTTTGTGTGCTCTCAAGTTATCTTTCTTATTGTAGATCAAAGCTATGGTATAGGAATGTTTAGGTTCCAAAAGGTATGAAGGCTCAAATATTGGTCTAGAAGTGTGTGATGGTTGTCTCTAGGTTTGAAAGATATTTTAGAGGTGGGAATTGACTAGAAGGAGGTTTTTTGACCCTATTTGTTTTAAGATTTTAGAGTTTTGGGCTATGATAGAAAAGTGGTTTTCCTTATGAATTTGAGGTCTAAGTATTCTTAACAAGTTGAATGGGCCAAATGGGTGATCAAATCAAGATTTATAGATATTTAAAGGTTTGTGTTTTTTCAAACTATTCACGTTTTTATCAAAATAGAGGCCTAATTGGCTAGTATATTTTTGAATGAATTATGTTTCATAAGAGTATCTAGGTGATGTAAATTGGTGTGATTAAGGGGGAATATGAGAGTGCTCTAGATATGAAGTTTAGTGTCTTGACAATATGACTACTAAAATTTGTGGGCTCTGCAAGTTCTAGGTAGGGCTATAAGGGGTCTAGATATGCCTAGTGTGAAGATTTGATGTTTATGTTTAGTTTATCCAAAAGAGAAATACATGAGTGTTTCAATGTGAGTTCTTAGGTTGGTTTAGAGCATGACTCCTATTTTGTGAGTGGCATGTAGTTATATTGGTGGTCCTCAAGGTGGCTTGAGAGAGAAGGTTAGTAAGCTTATGTGGTGGTTCTTCATGGTGTGTGAATATTTGAAGATGATAAAGAGGTGAAATGGCTCAAATATATTATGGGGAGACCCTCTTATATGTTTCTTGGTGAGTTACATTAGATTTAGTTTTTTCTATTCATTCTTTCTTCATTGGTTGTAGAGCTTGGTTGTAGATAGTATTAGCATTTAGCAAGAGGAAGTTGTCAAGGTAAGAAGAGGTAGGATCAAGGTAAGGGGGAGTTTGTATCATATTTATAAGATGGTACTATCCTATTTTTAGTATTTTTAGGTACTCAAGATAAATTTATGTCCACTTTGTCATTGTGTTAAATGGGGAGAAGGATCCTATTATGAGAGTGCTTGAAGAGAGAGAAGGAAGGTGAGTTATATCATGGGTGTTAACATCAATGACAAAGGGTGAGATTGTTAGAGAGTTTTAAATTATGTCATATATGTGTCCAAGTAAGTTGATGAAGTGTCTTGATATTCTAAGTATCAATGACAAAGTGTGCAGTATGCTTGTCCTAGTATGCTTGAAGTAGGATTGGTCGATCTTTATTTTTGGCATGGTTAATAATAATTAGGGATGAGTATGGTGATTTGAGGATGTGAAAGATATCCCATAATAATTATTCTATGATTTTAATTCTTGTGTGCATATGTGTATTTCATCTAGTAGTTCATAGTTTTAATCTAGACTTTTTGGTCTAGTGTTTGAAAAATTTGAGTAGGCAATCTGATGACATCACCATTTTCATGTATGGATGAGTCAAGGGAAGTTGGTAATATGGGTGTGATCAAATTAGTCCCAAGTTTATATGTTATAATTTTTATTTCTTCTAATTAAGTGAAACAAAAGTTGTTAAGGTTCAAAGTTGGCCTTCTGAGCAGATTATAAAGGTTTATATACTTAGTTAGACCATCACTGCATGTCATGTAGATATGTATGAACCAGTATGTTTGTGAATTTGATTTAGGTAAAAATAAATTAAATAATGTTCATATATATATATATAAAATTCCAAGCAGTTCCCCTAAATATTTGGAGTCCTGAAGTGTTTTCTTATTCAAGATATAAATCTTTAAAGTTACACTTGCAGAGTGTGATGAGATAGAGATAATCAAGTTAAAATACATTTAATTTTGAGGTTATCATACCAATAGATATAATGGTAAGGATTAAATAATATATATTTATCCAATGGTTCACATATAAGTTAACATGTCAAATAATGAACGTGAGACTACCAAGTGGCACAAGCATAAGGGATTGTTAGTAAAGTGCTTAGAAGGCACATGAAGGTGCCAAGAGTCATAATATTAGGAGTTATGATCATGATATAATGGTGAGAACTACAATATCAAGACATGGTTAATCTATAGATATCGATGGAGCATTTTTATGCATAGTTTTAGGAAGTATGAGATAAGTGTAGACACCGAAATCGTGTCTACTCCATTGGTCGTCCTCCCCTTCTCTCCCCCTTGGTCCTCTTAACCACTCCTAACCTATGTCTTATTAATTTGAAATAATTATCTTTTTTTAAGTTAATAATTCTCTCTCCCTTGCCACCTCACCACCCTAGGATGCCCTTCTTTGGATTCCCTTCATCCCCCCATGACCCGTTTATGACCTATTCCTCATCCTCACACCCATTTAACCCCTCTCGACCATTTCTTACCCCGTCACTTAAACCCAACAGTTGGGAAAATGGATGAAAGGCTATTTTTAGCCTTTTTCTTACCTTCCATCTGTCGATGTCGGTCAACTGTCGACTGACGTTAGCGATATTGCCAACATCGGTTTCCTTCATAACAGTTTTCTACATCTGTTATCCTCCCTTCGCCCCTGCTCTTCATCCGACTCTGGAATCTTACAATCTAATCAATCAATCGGCCAATCTTTCTATCAAACCTCTCACTCTCTCTCTCAGGTACACACAGTAGGGTTCTACACCAGCAATCACAATAGGTATCAAAAGCCCCACCTTGCATCAGTCTTCTACAACAAAAATAGGACTTCCACACCAGCAGCTTCAGCAACAAGCACAACTAATCTGCAACATCCCTTCTCTAGCAGGCATGAGGTAAGTATTTGCTACTGTTTTCATTTCAGCATCTTCTTTTTAATCTATCTATTATTCAGCCAAGACCAGACCTGAATCCTTATCTCCCTGTTGGCCTCCTCTATCCCTTTTTGACATTTTGTCCATTGCCCCAGACCTCTGCATAGACTCTCAGACCATTCAACCAAACCCATATCCCTTGCACAGACCATTAACAAGGCCCAAACTCCATCTCAGACCCACCCATAAACCAAAAAATAGACTAGACCTCGTCCAAAGACTACTGCCCTGACCGACGCTGGCCAAAGAGACCACTGCCCCCACCGACGTCAAAATACTAACCGACGTCGGCAGACCTTGACCAACCGATGCCGGTAGGACCACCGACCCTGGTGACTGTGACCAGGCCAACAACATCATTCAAGTAAGCATTTGATTCCATTTCCTTTTCAGTCTTTAATCATTTCAGTATTTCTATCATTATACTCTTTATCAGACATTATTTTTATCAGTCAGTGGGTTGACATCCCTCAAGCTTTTGCTTCTGGGATCAAGCTTTTGCTTGGCAGCCCACCATCTCCTCATCTAACGCCTTCTTTGTTTTAGTTTCTTTCTTTTGCAGGTGTCATCCTCCACAACCAAAGAGGAGTTCTCACAATCGTTTGGATAAATGATGCGCACGACTTCATCAGGTACATACAAGCATTTGACCATTTCTTTTTAGTTTCTTATTCTCTCTTTGAATGTGAAAGCGAAAATCATATAGAAACATTCTGGCACACCTGGTGGGACCCTAGGGTCTTCCTTGGGTTCTTTTCTTTCTATTCATATAGGGTGCATTAGGATTCTCCTTTTCATCTCTTTCTTCTATCTTCCAAAAGACATCATAAGCAGGATTAAAAAGAACTCTTCTTTCTTTTCTTGCATCATAGACTAGTCAAAAATCATACTCTTCACCCCTTTCTCCATTTGTCTTCATACAAACTAACATTTTGACTTGGGCTTAAAACACACTGCATTTCATTTCTACTTGCTTGCATTTCTTAGTCCACATCTAGTAATTAGACCGCATCATGAATTAATCACACTTATGTTACACAACCTAATCACTTGCACAAATCAAACATCAAACTTACCTGAGACAAGGCCCGACTGAGATTTCATAACCCAGCAGATACCTTACCCATCTCGGCAATCGCACTTGGATTTCATCACCAAGGGGAAAGCCCACTCCGTTCTCTGGTGGAGGATAATCTCTAGGGAAGGTATATTTTGGCTAAGCGAGACCAGCTTATCACTGGGATCATGAAGTGAGGGGAGCTTGCTCCTTAGCACCAGGCCACGTACCAAACCTAACCCAGACTCTTGAGCACCTAAACAAACCTGAAACCATCCATATACTACCTCTTCTAGGACCCGTCTCAAAAGCCAATCTTCCCAAACATCACTTTAAGGCATAAGCCACAAGATTCTAAAAGTTGATTCTTAGGATTTAACGCTTAGGGTCTGCCTGTCTCCATCTCTATCTTTTCTATTCTTATCTACTTGTTTGAGCTAGTGAGGACGTTCTTCCTCCTATTTTCCAAAAACTCTCAAATATTTTGGGTTTTTGGAAACCACAGTCACTGACATCAGTTTTACCATCGACATCGGTAACCTTCCTCACTGGCATCGGTTATCTGACCGACATCGGCCATCTTTTCTCACCGACATCAGTTTTTCAACTGACGTCGATCACTGTCACAGTCTTTTTCTCAAAATAGCAGCCTAAAACCCAACCCCTTTTATGCCAAAAAATAGATTTTGAATTTCTAAGACTGAAAAAATATAATTTCTAAAACCTGAACCTTTTACCTTGAAAAGTTTTGACACGCAGTCAAACCAAGGCTTTTCTTGACCACGCAAGGCATCAACCGCTTCCGTCTTCCCCGTCCATAACCAGTCCTATAATGGAGTTCCACTTGGAGATCGAAAGAACTCCAACCTGACCGACCCCGACTCAGACCCCCATTGTCCCTGAAGGGGAGCAAGATTTCAAAAGATTCTTGGACCTCAATGTCAAAGCCCTCCAAAACTATCTCGCAAGAAACCAAATGCCGGACCTTTCAAGTGCAGCGGTAATGACATCGACATCACCTGCTACTCAACCCATCATGACTCAGCCTATTGTCTCAAGTAGTCACTCGACCATGGCCAATATGCAAATTTTGGCCTCCCCATCTATTTTCAAACCTGCCTCCATTAGGGTATCATTGCCCCCTCAACCACACACAATTCAACCAAGTTGTACACCATACCAGAACTTGGTTGTCTTGACCTCACCCACTCTTGCACCTATACACGTGGGAGTGACAACCTATCATTTTACCAGTGTCGCCACTCAACAACCTATGGCGATATCTAGTCAACTTGTGTCCTCCAACTTCATGACACAAGCCCCTTTGACCACGACATCTATCCCTATGATGCACTACCCTCATGTTGCACCTACACAAGTGTAACCAAGTATGTCATACGCCTCTTTGACCACCTTCCAGGTACTCTACAACCTAGGGGATGCCCCACCTACCAATCTATCAGCTGACAAAATCAAAATGTTGATGGATAAAATGTCTAGTCTCGAGACCTCTATCTCTGGTTCAAGCAATGCTCTATCATATGAGCAAATTTGCAACAAACAAATCCATCCTTCTGTGCCCATCCGACCTTATCCCAGCCAGTGGGAACTCCTTAAATTTACTCGCTTTCAGAGTAAGGAAGACCTGTAACAACATCTTCGAGTGTTCAGACATGCTTGTTACCTCATAGCCCATGACGATGCATTACTTCTATGCATGTTCTCCATGTCACTTTTTGGCCCCGCCCTTGACTGGTATAGCTCTCTTACCAGACATTCTATCTTTTCATTCGCTCAACTCACCCAATTATTTCTCGACCATTTTTCTATCAACATCACCAAACAAGTCTCAATCACAGACCTTTACTCCATCAAGCAATTTGACGATGAATCAATAGTCGATTTTGTCACCTGTTGGAGAGGCTTGATCAACCAGCCCTCCTTCTCCTTGCCTCAACCTGAGCTCATTGAGATCATTTCTCAAGCATGTGATAGGCACATATCTTCTACCTTGCGGATTCAAACATTCCATACTTTCGATGAAGCTTTCACCATGGAAAGAAAGATTGAACTCTGTGCCATCGACGAAAATAAGGTCAAATTGCGTAATGACAGTGCAAAATCTAATGACCCTTCTTCGTCCAAACCTTCTTCTGCCCACTCCGAGTCCAAGGGGTCGGCAAACACTGTCATCTTTAGACCATCATCTTCAACAACAACCAACTGACCTCAATTTTCAACATCAAACTACATCAATAAACACTTCCAACGTCGATCCATACAATGTCAATACACTCCAATTGGAGAGTCATATGCCACTGTCTTGGATAAACTTGTCAAGCAGGGGGTCCTCAATCTCCCTTCAATCTGACCACTTCAATTTAACCCCTTAACACCTATCCCTGCATGGTACAGGGAGAACAACTTTTGCAACTATCACCGTGTCAAAGGCCATGACACAGACAGTTGTCAAACCATCAAAAATATCATCCAGGACATGCTAGATAAAGGGGATCTTATCATGGATAACCCAAATGCTCTGGCCAACCAAAACCTCGACATCTTCAAACAACCCTTTCCTAATCACCCGCCTACTCAAAACAATGTCCAGACCATGACCAATGACCCTCAAGACCATAATATACGCACGGTCAACACTGTCTTTTCTCTTGTCCCTGACCAACCCCCTTCACAGGTGGAAGACCCTTCTTCTCCTATTCCTCCTCCACAGGATGAAGAACTTTCTTCTCCTATTAGTCCTCCATCGACCTCTCTCATATTGGAGGATGCTTTGATGGCACCCACACCAACTGCCTTACCCTCATCCTTTTTGTCATCAATGGGGGATCATACATTCCCCATGCCTAGACCACACATCGAGACCATGAACATTCTTATGCTCTATCCAACTACAGAGCCACACTCTCTTATTCCTTCTCCACTAAGAGAAGAACCAGTCTCTTCACCCATTTCGATTGAGGAAGACCCAGTCATGGTTTCCTCTTGTCTTTTGCCTGGGATTATTACATCTCACTCACCTCCATCCACATCCAAACCCAAACCTGTATCTAACCTCACCTTGTACAATAGTGGCCCTTGCCCCAAACCAACGAAGGCCATTAAACCACACCGGTGGACTCCTCCCCCACCTTCATCATTACCTTTAATTTTGGGCCCGCATCCATCCACTTTAATAAGAGTGCTTCCTACTCCCATACCTCACAGAGGCAAGTCACCTCCATTACTCTCTCAACCCATCAGACATATATTTCTTCCAAAACATCCAACACCTATCACCACCAAAATGCCATCTCCGCGTGTAGTTACACCACCCACCAAAATGATGGTATGACCAACGCCTCTTACGCCTCTCAAACCAAAGTCATCAACCCCCACTGTAACAAAGCATCCAGACCCATTATCAGGTTCTTATGCCCTGCTGTTATGACACTTGTTGCAGTCTTCTCACATCAATCTCCTTCCTCTTAAATCATATCAATACCTCAGACCAAAACTGCCCTAGTTTGACGACACTCAAATTTGTGCATATCATCGCATGCCTAGGCATGACACTGAACATTGTTGTGCCCTCAAGGTTGTCATTCACCAATGCTTGGAGAAAGACACCCTTCTTCTTGACCACATTGTCAGCAAACCTTCAACCTCCTCACCGCCCCACTCACCAACTCTCAGATCAAAACCATTTTGGTTTGACAACTCTAAATTTTGCCATTATCATCACACTCTGGGACATGACACTGAGCACTGCTATGCTCTTAAAGCTTTCATTCATCAGGAACGGAGAAAGGATACCCTTCTTACCAAGGATCCTCTTAACCACCCCTTCGACAAATCATCAACACCGACCCATGCTTCTCAAACCTCATCACTTAAATCGAGATCTCCACGCTAGACTATGGTCCCTTCGCCACCTTTAACCCCCTTATTCGACATCAACACAGTCAATCTGGCCACCAAGCCTCAACTGACCTTGACCAATCTATCAAACATTCTCCTTAGCCACTGGGGGAATTCAACCTTCATCTAAGCCTCGACCAACCTTTCAACCCAGTCTCGACCAAATATCAATCACTCTTTTAATCCTAAACATTGACTAGGCCTCAACCAAGCATCGACCTGACCTCGACCAAACATTCAACCCAACCTCAACTAGACCATCGACTCGACCTCGACCAAACATTCACCTTGACCTTAACCAAAAATTCACCAACCTTTTAATCACATCATCCAACCCAACATTGACCAAATATCTATCAACTTTAACCAAATATCAATCGACCTCAACCAAACCTCAACCAACTCCTTCAACATCAATCAACATGTGACCAACTTGGAACGAAGCAAATGGGGAAAGTTTTCTCCTAATTGACTCAGACCTTACATCATAACACAAGCATGGGTTAGGACTTTTTCAGAACCTGAGCCCCTTTTATGTCTTGCATCTTTTACCAGTCTACTGTTAGTCAAGTAATTATTCATTTGACGTTTAACTTGAGCTTGATCCCTTGAGCACTCCCCGTCATTGTCATTCCTATTCCTTTCAACCCTCAACCCTACAAACATCAGTCAACCCTTTTGTCAAGCATGAACGCTTCGTCCTAATAAAATGGAAACCCTCTAAACCTCTATAGTCAAGTCCATGACCAAAAGTTCAGTCAAAAAAATATAAAAATGGGATGCATATTCTAAGGTCATAAAACTATAAATGTAGATTGCTCCCTCAAAGGATAGCTGCATCATCATTACTGTATTTACTAGACTGCTCCCTTGAAGGACAGCTAGGCCAAAGTCACATCAAAAACATAAAAAGTAGAATATAGACCACTCCCTCAAAGGATGGCTATTCCAAAATTTGGCTACATACATAGCACTATCTCTGAAGCTTCCCGCATCGATCAGCTTCACGATATGACCACAAATCAAGACAACATCCCCTCATAGGCTTCCTGCATCGATCAATCTGCACCCTCAAAAAAAAAAACTGACTGACAACCTATAAAGTCATGGACTTGTCTATAGTCATTCTCGGGGTCACCTATAAAAGGGTCAAAGTTGCTCCTGCCAAAAAGGGTTCCCCCTTCCATCTCATAATCAATCCTATCACCCCAACATACTCAAGGGATTTCGAGCTCATTTAACGTCAAGTGATTCGATTACTTCTCTAACACAACCACTGGTCAACAATGCAATGCATAAACGGGTCTTTTGTTTCTAAACAACCCCTTACCTATGCCATCATTTTGGTCCTTGTCAATGAAAGAGCAACACGCCTTTCACTTATGACACATCTTGGTCACGCATCCAACCAAATCATTATCTATCCAACCAAACCCAAACCAAACCAACCAAAACATTTTCAGACCAATGACATGACATAGTCTATTTCACATAGTTTCTATGGACACCAATACTCATGGAAACTATCGACCCGACTCAATTTATGTTAAGCATAAACCAATACTTGCTGAAGCATAAATAGACCTCAATTCATTTTTATCATACATCCATCACGAATACAGAAAATTGCTAGGGATGAAAGACCCCTCGACCAATGTTGCAGAATACACCATCACACAATATGGAAAAGGCTGAAACATCATCTTCTCCTCATCATTTCAACACATGACAAAACCAATCATCAACTATTTTGCCCATTGGTCTGAACTACATTGGTCTAAGGCCCTAAGACTGGGGCTATGTAGGCAGCACTCAGATGACATGACCATCTTCTGAGGTTAGCTCAACCACCCTCATTTGTTCATCTCCTTGATGGACAAACCATTCTTTCCTTTGACCTCCTTTGACAATACCTTGACCTCGACCAAGACCAATCCATACCTTTGACCCTTCCTCCCTTTGGGGAGAACTACATTGGCCTAAGGCCCTAACGATAGGGGCTATGTAGGCATCACTCAGTGTTTTGAGGTTAGCTCAGCCACATTCTTTCGTCCATCCATCCACCTCAACCAACCACCATGGAGATCATGCCTATCTCCTCTGACCATGACCACTTTCAAGACAAGCGTTACCTTGGTTGTTTTTGCATGTATGCTACCCCACGACTGGTTAGCAAAATTATGCGCAGACTATTTATGACCTTCACAAGTATAGGATCGCAAGCCGGTTGATCCCCATTACTTGTGACATTTTTGTATTTTCAAGGAGCACTTCCTGAGCCTGAGATACCTTGAACACAATGACCATTGGAGCTTCAACTTAGATTAAATAACCCGATCAGCTACGACTAATGATGGGGCTCGGTTACTTCAATTTTGGCACTCCTCGACCCTTGACTTGCAACACTTTGACCTGACCATCTCGTGAAGTGGTATGCACACCATCACAACTATTGCAGCATTCACACTCACCATTCCTCATCAACTTTTTGTCAAATCAGCACATGATTCCAAGTTCCCTTCGCTTGACTCCTTCTTTGAGGGGGAATACCTCATCCATAATCGAGGCAACCGACCCTCCTATTTTTGTCTTGCAGTTCACTTGAACAACCAACAAGATGAAATCAACCTCATCCCAAATCTAGGGCAACCAACTCTTATTTTTGTCTTGCAGTTCGTCAAGAACAACCAACAAGACAAAAATGGGCAAATGTAGACACCGAAATCATGTCTACTCCCTTGGTCGTCCTCCCCTTCTCTCCCCCTTGGTCCTCTTAACCACTCCTAACCTATGTCTTATTAATTTGAAATAATTATCTTATTTTAAGTTAATAATTTTCTCTCCCTTGCCAGCTCACCACCCTAGGATGCCCTACTTTAGATTCTCTTCATCCCCCCATGACCCATTTATGACCTATTCCTCATCCTTGCACCCATTTAACCCCTCTCGACTGTTTCTTACCCTGTCACTTAAACCCGACAGTTGGGAAAAAAGACGAAAGGCTATTTTTAGCCTTTGTTCTGCCTTCCATCCCTCGACGTTGGTCAACTATCGACCGACGTCGGCAGTATTGCCGGCATCAATTTCCTTCATAATGGTTTTTTGCGTCCGTTATCCTCCCTTCACCCCTGCTCTTTATTTGACTCTAGAATCTTACAATCTGATCAATCATCTGCCAATCTTTCCATCAGACCTCTCACTCTCTCTCTCAGGTACACACAATAGGGTTCTACACCAGCAATCACAACAGGTATCAGAAGCCCCACCTTGCATCAGTATTTTACAACAAAAATAGGAATTCCACACTAGCAGCTTCAGTAACAAGCACACCCAGTCTGCAACATCCCTTCTCCAGCAGGCATGAGGTAAGTATTTACTACTATTTTCATTTGAGCATCTTCTTTTTAATCTATCTATTATTTATCCAAGACTAGACCTAAATCTTTATCTCCCTGTTGGCCTCCTCTATCACTTTTTGACATTCTGTCCATTGCCCCAGACCTCTGCATAGACTCTCAGACCATTCAACCAAACCCATAACCCTTGTATAGACCATTAACAAGGCCCAAACTCTATCTTAGACCCGCCCATAAACCAAAAAATAGACTAGACCTCATCCAAAGACTACTGCCCCGACCTACGCTGGCCAAAGAGATCACTGCCCCCACCGACGTCGACATACTAACCGACGTCGGCAGACCTTGACCAACCGATGCCGGTAGGACCACCGATACCGGTGACTGTGACCAGGCCAACAACAACATTCAAGTAAGCATTTGATTCCATTTCCTTTTTAGTCTTTAATCATTTCAGTCTTTCTATCATTTTGCTCTTTATCAGACATTATTTTTATCAGTCAGTGGGTTGACATCCCTCAAGCTTTTGATTTTGGGATCAAGCTTTAGCTTGGTATCCCACCATCTCCTCATCTAACACCTTCTTTGTTTTAGTCTCTTTCTTCTGTAGGTGTCATCCTCCACAACCAAAGAGGAGTTCTCACGATCGTCTAGATAAACGGTGCGTACGACTTCATCCAGGTACATACAAGCCTTAGACCATTTCTTTTTAGTTTCTTATTCTATCTTTGAATGTGAAATCAAAAATCATATAGAAACATTCTAGCACACCCGGTGGGACCCTAGGGTCTTCCTTGGGTTCTTTTATTTCTATTCATATAGGGTGCATTAGGATTCTCCTTTTCATCTCTTTCTTCTATCTTCCAAAAGACATCATAAGTAGGATTAAAAAGAACTCTTCTTTCTTTTCTTGTATCATAGACTAGTCAAAAATCATAGTCTTCACCCCTTTCTCCATTTGTCTTCATACGAACTAACATTTCGACTTGGGCTTAAAACACACTGCATTTCATTTCTGCTTGCTTGCATTTCTTAGTCCACATCTAGTAATTAGACCGCATCATGAATTAATCACACTTATGTTACACAACCTAATCACTTGCATAAATCAAACATCAAACTTACCTGAGACAAGGCCCGACTAGGATTTCATCACCCAGCGGATACCTTACCTGTCCCGACAATCCCACTTGGATTTCATCACCAAGGGGAAAGCCCACTCCGTTCTCTGGCGGAGGATAATCTCTAGGGAAGGTATATTTTGGCTAAGCGAGACCAGCTTATCACTGGGATCGTGAAGTGAGGGGAGCTTGCTCCTTAGCACCAGGCCATGTACCGAACCTAAGCCAAACTCTTGAGTGCCTAAACAAACCTGAAACCATCCATAGACTACCTCTTCTAGGCCCCGTCTCAAAAGCCAATCTTCCCAAACATCACTTTAAGGCATAAGCCACAAGATTCTAAAAGTTGATTCTTAGGATTTAACGCTTAGGGTCTGCCTATCTCCATCTCTGTCTTTTCTATTCTTATCTGCTTGTTTGTGCTAGTGAGGATGTTCTTCCTCCTATTTTCCAAAAACTCTTAAATCTTTTGGGTTTCTAGAAACCACAGTCACCGAAATCGGTTTTACCACCGACATCGGTAACCTTCCTCGCCGACATCGGTTATTTGACCGACGTCGGCCATCTTTTCACACCGACATCAGTTTTTTAACCGACATCGATCACTATCATAGTCTTTTTCTCAAAATAGCAGCCTAAAACCCAACCCCTTTTCTGCCAAAAGCCACATTCTGAATTTCTGAGACTGAAAAAATATAGTTTCTGAAACTTGAACCTTTTTCCTTGAATGGTTTTGACACACAGTCAAACCAAGGCTTTTCTTGACCACGCGAGGCATCAACCACTTCCGTCTTCCCTGTCCATAACCAATCCTATAATGGAGTTCCACTCGGAGACCGAAAGAACTCCAACCCGACCGACCCAGACTTAGACCCCCATTATCGCTAAAGGGGACCAAGATTTTGAAAGATTCTTGGACCTCAATGTCAAATCCCTCTAAAGCTATCTCACAAGAAACCAAATGTGGGAACTTTCAGGTGAAGTGGCAATGACATCGATGTCACCCGCTACTCAACCCATCATGACTCAGCCTATTGTCTCGACTAGTCACTCGACCATGGCTAATATGCAAAGTTTGGCCTCCCCATCTATTTTTGAACCTGCCTCCATCAGGGTATCATTGCCCCCTCAACCACACACAATTCAACCAAGTTCTACACCATACAAGAACTTGGTTGTCTCGACCTCATCCACTCTTGCACCTATACATGCAGGAGTGACAACCTATCCTTTTACCAGTGCCGCCACTCAACCACCTATGGCAGTATCTAGTCAACTTGTGTCCTCCAACTTCATGACACAAGCCCTTTTAACCATGACATCTACCCCTATGACGCACTACCCTTATGTTACACCTACACAAACACAACCAAGTACGTCATACACCTCTTCGACCACCTTCTAGGTACCCTACAACCTAGGGGGTGCCCCACCTACCAATCCATCAGCTGACATAATCAAAATATTGATGGACAAAATGTCTAGTCTCGAGACCTCTATCTTTGGTTCAAGCAATGCTCTGTCATATGAGCAAATTTGCAATGAACCCATCCATCGTTATGTGCCCATCTGACCTTATCCCAGCTAGTGGGAACTCCCTAAATTAACTCGCTTTCAGAGTAAGAAAGACCCACAACAACATCTTCGAGCATTATGACATGCTTGTTATCTCATAGCCCATGACGATGCATTACTTCTACGCACGTTCCCCATGTCACTTTCTGGCCCCACCCTTGACTAGTATTGCTCTCTTACCAGACATTCTATCTTTTCATTCACTCAACTCACCCAATTATTTCTCGACCATTTTTCTATCAACATCACCAAACAAGTCTCAATCACAGACCTTTACTCCATCAGGCAATTTGACGATGAATCAATAGTCAATTTTGTCACCCGTTGGAGAGGCCTGATCAACCAACCCTCCTCCTTGCCTCAACCTGAGCTCATTGAGCTCTTTTCTCAAGCATGTGCTAGTGCACATCTCTTCTACCTTGCAGATTCAAACATTCCGCACTTTTGACAAATTTTTCACCATGGCAAGAAAGCTTGAAATCTGTGCCATCAACGAAAATAAGGTCAAATTGCATAATCACAACGCAAAATCCAATGACCCTTCTTCATCCAAACCTTCTTCTGCCCACTCCCAGTCCAAGGGGTCAGCAAACACTGTCATCTTTAGACCATCATCTTCAACAACAACCAATCGACCTCAATTTTCAACATCAGACTACATCAATAAACACTTCTAACATCAATCCATAAAACGTCAATACACTCCAATTGGAGAGTCATATGCCTCTGTCTTGGATAAACTTATCAAGCAGGGGGTCCTTAATCTCCCTTCAATCCAACCACTTGAATTTGACCCCTCAACACCTATCCCTACATGGTACAGGGAGAACAACTTTTGCAACTATCATCGTGTCAAAGGCCATGACACGGACAATTGTCAAACCATCAAAAACATCATCCATGACATGCTAGACAAGGGGGATCTTATCATGGATAACCCAAACGCTCTGGCCAACTAAAACCTCGACATCTTTAAACAACCCTTTCCTAATCACCTGCCTACTCAAAATAATGTCCAAACCATGAACAATGACCCTCAAGACCATAATATACGAATGGTCGACACTATATTTTCTCTTGTCCTTGACCAACCCCCTTCATAGGTGGAAGACCCTTCTTCCCCTATTCCTCCTCCACAGGATGAAGAACTTTCTTCTCCTATTAGTCCTCCATTGACCTCTCTCATATTGGAGGATGCTTTGATGGCACCCACAATAGCTGCCTTACCCTCATCCTTTTTGTCATCAATGGGGGATCATACATTCCCCACGCCTAGACCACACATCATGACCATGACCATTCCTACGCTCTATGAAACTATAGAGCCACACAATCCTATTCCTTCTCCACCAAGAGAAGAACCAGTCACTTCACCCATTTCGATCAAGGAAGACCTAGTCACGGTTTCTTTTTGTCTTTTGCCTGAGATTGTTACATCTCACTCACCTCCGTCCACATCCGAACCCAAACCTGTATCTAACCTCACCTTGTATAATAGTGGCCCTCGCCCCAAACCAACAAAGGCCATTAAACCACACCGGAGGACTCCTCCCCACCTTCATCATTACCTTCAATTTTGGGCCCACATCCATCCACTTTAATAGGGGTGCTTCCTACTCCCATACCTCACAGAGGCAAGTCGCATCCATTACTCTCTCAACCCGTCAAACATATATTTCCTCCAAAACATCCAACACCTATCACCACCAAAATTCCATCTCCGCGTGTGGTTACACCACCCATGAAAATGATGGTACAACCAACGCCTCTTACACCTCTCAAACCAAAGTCATCAACCCCCACTGCAACAAAACATCCAGACCCATTATCAGGTTCTTATGCCCTGCTGTTACGACACTTGTTTCAGTCTTCTCGCATTACTCTCCCACCTCTTAAATCATATCAATCTCTTAGACCAAAACCACCCTAGTTCGATGACATTCAGATTTGTGCATATCATCGCACACCTGGGCATGACACTAAACATTATTGTGCCCTTAAGGTTATCATTCGCCAATGCTTAGAGAAAGACACCCTTCTTCTTGACCACATTGTCAGAAAACCTTCAACCTCCTCACCACCCCACTCATCAACTCTCAGATCAAGACCATCTTGGTTCGACAACTCTAAATTTTTCCATTATCATCACACTCTGGGACATGACACTGAGCACTGATGTGCTCTAAAAGCTATCATTCATCAACAACAGAGAAAGTATACCCTTCTTATCAAGGATCCTCTTGACCACCCCTTCGACAAATCATCAACACCGACCCATGCTTCATAAACCTCATCACTTAAATCAGGATCTCCATGCCAGACTATGGTCCCTTCACTGCCTTTAATTGCCTTATTCGACATCAACACAGTCAATATAGCCACCAAGCCTCAACCAACCTTGACCAATCTATCAAACATTCTCCCTAGCCGCTGTGGGAATTCAACCTTCATCCAAGCCTCGACCAACCTTTCAACCCAGTCTCGACCAAATATCAATCACTCTTTTAATCTTAAACCTCAACTAGGCCTCAACCAAGCATCGACCTGACCTCGACCAAACATTTAACCTGACCTCAACCAGACCGTCGACTCGACCTCGACCAAACATTCACCCCGACCTTAACCAAACATTCACCAACCTTTTAATCACATCATCTAACCCATCATTGACCAAATATCTATCAACTTTAACCAAATATCAATTGACCTCAACCAAACCTCAACCAACTCCTTCAACATCAATCAACATGTGACTAATTTAGAACGAAGCAAATGGGGCAAGTTTGCTCCTAATTGACTCAGACCTTGCATCATAACACAAGCATGGGTCAGGACTTTGTCAGAATCTGAGCCCCTTTTATGTCTTGCATCTTTGACCAGTCTACTATTAGTCAAGTAATTATTCATTTGACATTTAACTTGAGCTTGATCCCTTGAGCACTCCCCATCATTGTCATTCCTATTCCTTTCAACCCTCAACCCTGCAAACATCAGTCAACCCTTTTGTCAAGAATGAATGCTTCGTCCTAATAAAAGGGAAACCCTCTAAACCTCTATAGTCAAGTCCATGACCAAAAGTTTAGTCAACAAAACTATAAAAATGGGATGCATATTCTAAGGTCATAAAACTATAAATGTAGACTGCTCCCTCAAAGGATAGCTGCATCATCATTGTTGTATTTACTAGACTGCTCCCTTGAAGGACAACTAGGCCAAAGTCACATCAAAAACATAAAAAATAGAATATAGACCACTCCCTTGAAGGATGGTTATTCCTAAATTTGGCTACATACACAGCACTATCTCTGAAGCTTCACGCATCATTCAGCTTCATGATATGACCACAAAGCAAGACAACATCCCCTCGCAGGCTTCCCGTATCGATCAATCTGCACCCTCAAAAAAAAAATTGACTAACAACCTATAAAGTCATGTACTTGTCTATAGTCATTCTCGGGGTCACCTATAAAAGGGGCAATGTTGTTCCTGTCAAAAAGGGTTCCCCCTTCCATCTCATAATCAATCCTATCACCCCAACATACTCAAAGGATTTCGAGCTCACTTAACGTCAAGTGATTTGATTACTTCTCTAACATAACCACTGGTCAGTGATGCAATGCATAAACGGGTCTTTTGTTTCTAAACAACCCCTTACCTATGCCATTATTTTGGTCCTTGTCAATGAAAGAGCAACATGCCTTTCACTTCTGACACATCTTGGTCATGCATCCAACCAAATCATTATCTATCCAACCAAACCCAAACCAAACCAACCAAAACATTTTCAGACCAACGACATGACATAGTCTATTTCACATAGTTTCTATGGACACCAATACTCATGGAAACTATCGACCCGACTCAATTTATGTTAAGCATAAACCAATACTTGCTGAAGCATAAATAGACCTCAATTCATTTTTGGCATACATCCATCAGGAATATGGAAAATTGCTAGGGATGAAAGACCCCTCGACCAATGTTGTAGAATACACCATCACACAATATGAAAAAGGTTGTAACATCATTTCTCCTCATCATTTCAACACATGACCGAACCAATCATCAACTATTTTGCCCATTGGTCTAAACTACACTGGTCTGAGGCCGTAAGACCGGGGCTATGTAGGCAGCACTCAGATGACATGACCATCTTCTGAAGTTAGCTCGACCACCCTCATTTGTTCATCTCCTTAATGGACAAACCATTCTTTCCTTTGATCTCCTTTGACCATACCTTGACCTCGACCAAGACCAATCCATACCTTTGACCCTTCCTCCCTTTGGGGAGAACTACATTGGCCTAAGGTCCTAATGACAGGGGCTATATAGGCAGCACTCAGTGTTCTGAGGTTAGCTCAGCCACATTCTTTCATCCATCCATCCACCTCGACCAACCACCATGGAGATCATGCCTATCTCCTCCGACCATGACCACTTCCAAGACAAACGTTGCCTTGGTTGTTTTTGCATGTATGCTACTCCATAACTGGTTAGCAAAATTGTGCACAGAATATTTATGACCTTCACAAGTATAGGATCGCAAGCCGGTTGATCCCCACTACTTGTGACATTTTCATGTTTTCTAGGAGCACTTCCTGAGCCTGGGAAACCTGGAACACGATGACCATTAGAGCTTCAGCGTAGATTGAATAACTCGATCAGCTACGACTAATGATGGGGCCTGTTTACTTCAATTTTGGCACTCATTGATCCTTGACCTGTGACACTTTGACCTAACCATCTCGTGAAGTGGTATGCGTGCCATCACAACTATTGTAGCATTCACACTCACCATTGCTCATCCACTTTCTGTCAAATCAGCACTCGATTCCAGGTTCCCTTCCCTCAACTCTTACTTTGAAGGGGAATACCTCATCCATAATCAGGGCAACCAACCCTCCTGTTTTTGTCTTGTAGTTCACTTGAACAACCAACAAGACGAAATCAACCTCATCCCACACCTAGGGCAACCAACTCCTATTTTTGTCTTGTAGTTCATCAAGAATAACCAACAAGACAAAAAGGGGCAAATGTAGACACCGAAATCATGTCTAATCCCTTGGTCGTCCTCCCCTTCTCTCCCCCTTGGTCTTCTTAACCACTCCTAACCTATGTCTTACTAATTTGAAATAATTATCTTATTTTAAGTTAATAATTCTCTCTCCCTTGCCACCTCAACACCCTAAGATGCCCTTCTTTGGATTCCCTTCATCCCCCCATGACCCGTTTATGACCTATTCCTCATCCTCGCACCCATTTAACCCCTCTCGATCGTTTCTTACCCGTCACTTAAACCAGGCAGTTGGGAAAATGGATGAAAGGCTATTTTTAGCCTTTTTCTTACCTTTCATCCACTGATGTCGGTCAACTGTTGATCGACGTCGGTGGTATTATCGGCATCAGTTTCCTTCATAACGGTTTTTTGCGGCTATTATCCTCCCTTCACCCCTACTCTTCATTCGACTCTAGAATCTTACAATCTGATTAATCAATCGGCCAATCTTTCCATCAAAACTCTCACTCTCTCTCTCTCAGGTACACACAACAAGATTCTACACCAGCAATCACAACAGGTATCAGAAGCCCCACCTTGCATCAGTCTTCTACAACAAAAATAGGACTTCCACACCAGCAGCTTTAGCAACAAGCACAACCAGTCTGCAACATCCCTTCTCCAACAGGCATGAGGTAAGTATTTGTTACTGTTTTCATTTCAACATCTTCTTTTTAATCTATCTGTTATTCAGCCAAGACCAGACCTAAATCCTTATCTCCCTGTTGGCCTCCTCTATCCCTTTTTGACATTCTATCCATTGCCCCAGACCTCTGCATAGACTCTCAGACCATTCAACCAGACCCATAGCCCTTGCACAGACCATTAAAAAGGCCCAAACTCTATCTCAGACCCATCCATAGACCAAAAACTCAACTAAACCTCATCCAAAGACTACTACCCCAACCGACACTGGCCGAAGAGACCACTGCCCCCACTGACATCGGCATAATAACTGACGTCGGCAGACCTTGACCAACCGATGCTGGTAGGACCACCGACATCAGCGACTATGACCAGGCTGACAACAACATTTAGGTAAGCATTTGCTTCCATTTCCTTTTTTGTCTTTAATCATTTCAATCTTTCAATCATTCTGCTCTTTATCAGACATTATTTTTATCAGTTAGTGGGTTGACATCCCTCAAGCTTTTGCTTCTGGGATCAAGCTTTTGCTTGGCAGCCCACCATCTCCTCATCTAACGCCTTCTTTGTTTTAGTCTCTTTCTTCTGCAGGTGTCATCCTCCACAACCAAAGAGGAGTTCTCATGATCATCTGGATAAACAGTGTGCACGACTTCATCTAGGTACATACAAGCCTTAGACCATTTCTTTTTAATTTCTTATTCTCTCTTTGAATGTGAAAGCGAAAATCGTATAGAAACATTCTGGGACGCTCGGTGGGACCTTAGGGTCTTCCTTGGGTTCTTTTATTTTTTTTCATATAGGGTGCATTAGGATTCTCCTTTTCATCTCTTTCTTCTATCTTTTAAAAGACATCATAAGCAGGATTAAAAAGAACTCTTCTTTCTTTTCTTGCATCATAGACTAGTAAAAAATCATACTCTTCACCCCTTTCTCTATTTGTCTTCATACAAACTAACATTTTGACTTGGGCTTAAAACACACTGCATTTATTTCTACTTGCTTGCATTTCTTAGTCCACATCTAGTAATTAGACTGCATCATGAATTAATCACACTTATGTTACACAACCTAATCACTTGCACAAATCAAACATCAAACTTACCTGAGACAAGGCCTGACTGGGATTTCATCACCCAGTAGATACCTTACCCATCCCGGCAATCCCAATTAGATTTCATCACCAAGGGGAAAGCCCACTTCATTCTCTGGTGGAGGATAATCTCTAGGGAAGGTATATTTTGGCTAAGCGAGACCAGCTTATCACTAGGCTCGTGAAGTGAGGGGAGCTTGCTCCTTAGCACCAGGCCACGTACCGAACCTAACCCAGACTCTTGAGTGCCTAAACAAATTTGAAACCATCCATAGACTACCTCTTCTAGGACCCGTCTCAAAAGCCAATCTTCCCAAATATCACTTTAAGGCATAAGCCACAAGATTCCAAAAGTTGATTCTTAGGATTTAATGCTTAGGGTCTGCCTGTCTCCATCTCTGTCTTTTCTATTCTTATCTACTTGTTTGAGCTAGTGAGGACATTCTTCCTCTTGTTTTCCAAAAACTCTCAAATCTTTTGGGTTTCTGGAAACCACAGTCACTGACATCGGTTTTACCACCGACGTCGGCAATCTTCCTCACCAGCATCGATTATCTGACTGACGTCGGCCATCTTTTCTCACCGACATCAGTTTTTCAATCGACGTCGGTCACTGTCACAGTCTTTTTCTCAAAATAGTAGCCTAAAACCCAACCCTTTTTCTGCCAAAAACCACATTCTAAATTTTTGAGACTGAAAAAATATAGTTTCTAAAACTGGAACCTTTTGCATTGAATGGTTTTGACACGCAATCAAACCAAGGCTTTTCTTGACCACACGAGGCATCAATTGCTTCCATCTTACCCATCTATAACTAGTCCTATAATGGAGTTCCACTCAGAGACCGAAAGAACTCCAACCCGACCAACCCTGACTCAGACCCCCATTGTCCCTGAAGGGGACCAAGATTTCAAAAGATTCTTGGACCTCAATGTCAAAGCCCTCCAAAACTATCTCGCAAGAAACCAAATGCGGGACCTTTCAGGTGCAATGGCAATGACATCGATGTCACCCGCTACTCAACCCATCATGACTCAATCTATTATCTCGACTAGTCACTCGACCATGGCCAATACGCAAAGTTTGGCCTCCCCATCTATTTTCAAACCTACCTCCATCAGGGTATCATTGCCCCCTCAACCACACATAATTCAACCAAGTTCTACACCATACCAGAACTTGGTTGTCTCGACCTCGCCCACTCTTGCAACTATACACGCAGGAGTGACAACCTATCCTTTTACCAATGCCGCCACTCAACCACCTATGGCGGTATCAAGTCAACTTGTGTCCTCTAACTTCATGACACAAGCCCCTTTGACCACGATATCTACCCCTATGATGCACTACCCTTATGTTGCACCTACACAAGTGTAACAAAGTACATCATACGCCTCTTCGACCACCTTCCAAGTACCCTACAACCTAGGGGGTGCCCCACTTGCCAACCCATCAACTGACATAATCAAAATGTTGATGGACAAAATGTCTAGTCTCGAGACCTCTATCTCTAGTTCAAGCAATGCTCTATCATATGAGCAAATTTACAATGAACCCATCCATCCTTCTGTGCCCATCTGACCTTATTCCAGCCAGTGGGAACTCTCTAAATTTACTCGCTTTTAGAGTAAAGAAGACTCGCAACAATATCTTCGAGTGTTTAGACATGCTTGTTATCTCATAGCCCATGAGGATGTGTTACTTGTATGCATGTTCCCCATGTCACTTTCTGGCCCTGCCCTTGACTGGTATAGCTCTCTTACTAGACATTCTATGTTTTTATTCGCTCAACTCGCCCAATTATTTCTTGACCATTTTTCTATCAACATCACCAAACAAGTCTCAATCACAGACCTTTACTCCATCAGGCAATTTGATGATGAATCAATAGTCAATTTTGTCACCCATTGGAGAGGCCTGATCAACTAGCCCTCCTCCTTGCCTCAACCTGAGCTCATTGAGCTCTTTTCTCGAGCATGTGCTAGGCACATCTCTTCTACCTTGTGGATTCAAACATTCTGCACTTTCGATGAAGCTTTCACCATGGCAAGAAAGCTTGAACTCTGTGCCATCGATGAAAATAAGGTTAAATTGCGTAATGACAATGCAAAATCTAATGACCCTTCATCCAAACCTTCTTCTGCCCACTCCTAGTCCAAGGGGTTGACAAACACTATCATCTTTAGACCATCATCTTCAATAACAACCAACCGACCTCAATTTTCAACATTAGACTACATCAATAAACACTTCCAATGTTGATCCATACAATGTCAATACACTCCAATTAGAGAGTCATATGCCTCTGTCTTGGATAAACTTGTCAAGCAGGGGGTCCTCAATCTCTCTTCAATTTGACCACTTGAATTCAACCCCCTTAACACCTATCCCTGCATGGTACAGGGAGAACGACTTTTGCAACTATCATCGTGTCAAAGGCCATGACACGGACAATTGTCAAACCATCAAAAACATCGTCCAAGACATGCTAGACAAGAGGGATCTTATTGTGGATAACCCAAATGCTCTAGCCAACCAAAACCTTGACATCTTCAAACAACCCTTTCCTAATAACCTGCCTACTCAAAACAATGTCCAGACCATGACCAATGACCCTCAAGACCATAATATACGCACAGTCGAAACTGTCTTTTCTCTTGTCCCTGACCAACCCCTTTCACAGGTGGAAGACCCTTCTTCCCCTATTCCTCCTCCACAAGATGAGGAAAACTTTCTTCTCCTATTAGTCCTCCATCGACCTCTCTCATATTGGAGGATGCTTTGATGGCACCCACACCAGCTGCCTTAACCGCATCTTTTTTGTCATCAATGGGGGATCATACATTCCCTACGCCTAGACCACACATCGAGACCATGACCATTCCTATGCTCTATCCAACTGCAGAGCCACACTCTCCTATTCCTTCTCCACCAAGAGAAGAACCAGTCTCTTCACCCATTTCGATCGAGGAAGACCCAGTCACGATTTCCTCTTATCTTTTGCCTGAGATTGTTACATCTCACTCACCTCTGTCCACATCTGAACCCAAACCTGTATCTAACCTCGCCTCGTACAATAGTGGCCCTCGCCCCATACCAACGAAGGCCCTTAAACCACACCGGAGGACTCCTCCCCCACTTTCATCATTACCTTCAATTTTGGGCCCGCATCTGTCTACTTTAATAGGGATGCTTCCTACTCCCATACCTCATAGAGGCAAGTCACCTCCATTACACTCTCAACCCATCAGACATATATTTCCTCCAAAACATCCAACACCTATCACCACCAAAATGCCATCTCCGCGTGTGGTTACACCACCCACAAAAATGATGGTACGACCAACGCCTTTTACGCCTCTCAAACCAAAGTCATCAACCCCCACTGTAACAAAGCATCCAAACCCATTAGCAAGTTCTTATGCCCTGCTGTTACAGCACTTATTTCAGTCTTCTCACATCAATCTCCCGCCTCTTAAATCATATCAATCCCTCAAACCAAAACCGCCCTGGTTCGATGACACTCAGATTTTTGCATATCATTGCACGCCTGGGCATGACACTAAACATTGTTGTGCCCTCAAGGTTGTCATTCACCAATGCTTGGATAAATACACCCTTCTTCTTGACCACATTGTCAGCAAACCTTCAACCTCCTCACTGCCCCACTCATCAACTCTCAGATCAAGACCATCTTGGTTTGACAACTCTAAATTTTGCCATTATCATCACACTCTGGGACATGACATTGAGCGTTGATGTGCTCTTAAAGCTATCATTTGTCAACAACAGAGAAAGGATACCCTTCTTATCAAGGCTCCTCTTGACCACCCCTTTGACAAATCATCAACACCGACCCATGCTTTTCAAACCTCATCAGTTAAATCGGGATCTCCATGCCAGACTATGGTCCCTTCGCTGCCTTTAATCCCCTTATTCGACATCAACATAGTCAATCTGGCCACTAAGCCTCAACCAACCTTGATCAATCTATCAAACATTCTCCCTAGCCGCTGGGGGAATTTAACCTTCATCCAAGCCTCGACCAACCTTTCAACCCAGTCTTGACCAAATATCAATCACTCTTTTAATCCTAAACCTTGACTAAGCCTCAACCAAGCATCGACCCAACTTCGACCAAACATTCAACCCGACCTCAACCAAACCGTTGACCCGACCTCGACCAAACATTCACCCCTACCTTAACCAAACATTCACCAACCTTTTAATCACATCATCCAACCCAGCATTGACCAAATATATATCAACTTTAACCAAATATCAATCGACCTCAACCAAACCTTAACCAACTCCTTCAACATCAATCAACATGTGACCAATTTGGAATGAAGCAAATGGGGCAAGTTTGCTCCTAATTGACTCGGACCTTGCATCATAACACAAGCATGGGTCAGGACTTTGTCAGAACCTGAGCCCCTTTTATTTCTTGCATCTTTGACCAGTCTACTATTAGTCAAGTAATTATTCATTTGACGTTTAACTTGAGCTTGATCCCTTGAGAACTCCTCGTCATTGTCATTCTTATTCCTTTCAACCCTCAACCCTACAAACATCAGTCAACCCTTTTGTCAAGCATGAACGCTTCGTCCTAATAAAAGGGAAACCCTCTAAACCTCTATAGTCAAGTCCATGACCAAAAGTTTAGTCAACAAAACTATAAAAATGGGATGCATATTCTAAGGTCATAAAACTATAAATGTAGACTGCTCCCTCGAAGGACAACTGCATCATCATTGCTATATTTACTAGACTACTCCCTTGAAGGACAGCTAGGCCAAAGTCACATCAAAAACATAAAAAGTAGAATATAGACCACTCCCTCGAAGGATGGCTATTCCTAAATTTGGCTACATACACAGCACTATCTCTGAATATTCCTGCATCGATCAGCTTCATGATATGACCACAAAGCAAGACAACATCCCCTCGCAGGCTTCTCGCATCGATTAGTCTGCACCCTAAAAAAAGAAAAAAAAAACTGACTGACAACCTATAAAGTCATGGACTTGTCTATAGTCATTCTTGGGGTCACCTATAAAAGGGGCAAAGTTGTTCCTACCAAAAAGGGTTCCCCCTTTCATCTCATAATCAATCCTATCACCCCAACATACTCAAGGGATTTCGAGCTCACTTAACATCAAGTGATTCGATTACTTCTCTAACACAACCACTGGTCAACAATGCAATGCATAAACAAGTCTTTTGTTTCTAAACAACCCCTTACCTATGCCATCATTTTGGTCCTTGTCAATGAAAGAGCAACACGCCTTTCACTTCTGACACATCTTGGTCATGCATCCAACCAAATCATTATCTATCTAACCAAACCCAAACCAAACCAACCAAAACATTTTCAGACCAACGACATGACAGTCTATTTCACATAGTTTTTATGGACACCAATACTCATGGAAACTATCAACCCGACTCAATTTATGTTAAGCATAAACCAATACTTGCTGAAGCATAAATTGACCTCAATTCATTTTTAAAATACATCCATCAGGAATATGGAAAATTGCTAGGGATGAAAGACCCCTCGACCAATGTTGTAGAATACACCATCACACAATATGGAAAAGGCTGCAACATCATCTTCTCCTCATTAGTTCAACACATGACCAAACCAATCATCAACCATTTTTCCCATTGGTCTGAACTACATTGGTCTGAGGCCCTAAGACCGGGGCTATGTAGGCAGCACTCAGATGACATGACCATCTTCTGAGGTTAGCTCGACCACCCTCATTTGTTCATCTCCTTGATGGGCAAACCATTATTTCCTTTGACCTCCTTTGACCATACCTTGACCTCAACCAAGACCAATCCATACCTTTGACCCTTCCTCCCTTTGGGGAGAACTACATTGGCCTGAGGCCCTAATGACAGGGGCTTTGTAGGCAGCACTCAGTGTTCTGAGGTTAGCTCGACCACATTCTTTTATCCATCCATCCACCTCAACTAACCACCATGGAGATCATGCCTATCTCCTCCGACCATGACCACTTCCAAGACAAATGTTGCCTTGGTTGTTTTTGCATGTATGTTACCCCATGACTGGTTAGCAAAATTATGCACAGACTATTTATGACCTTCACAAGTATAGGATTGCAAGCCGGTTGATCCCCACTACTTGTGACATTTTCATGTTTTATAGGAGCACTTCCTGAGCCTGGGATGCCTGGAACATGATGACCATTGAAGCTTTAGCTTAGATTAAATAACCTGATCAGCTACGACTAATGCTGGGGCCTGGTTACTTCAATTTTGGCACTCTTCGACCCTTGACCTATGACACTTTGACCTGACCATCTCGTGAAGTGGTATGTGCACCATCACAACTATTGTAGCATTCACACTCACCATTCCTCATCCACTTTCTATCAAATCAGCACCCGATTCCAGGTTCCCTTCCCTCGACTCCTACTTTGAGGGGGAATACCTCATCCATAATCGGGGCAACCAACCCTCCTTTTTTTATCTTGCAGTTCACTTGAACAACGAACAAGATGAAATCAACCTCATCCCACACCTGGGGTAACCAACTCCTATTTTTTTTCTTGCAGTTCATTAAGAACAACTAACAAGACAAAAAGGGGCAAATGCAGACACTGAAATTGTGTCTACTCCCTTGGTCGTCCTCCCCTTCTCTCCCCTTTGGTCCTCTTAACCACTCCTAACCTATGTCTTATTAATTTGAAATAATTATCTTATTTTAAGTTAATAATTCTCTCTCCCTTGCCACCTCACCACCCTAGGATGCCCTTCTTTGGATTCCCTTCATCCCCCCATGACCCATTTATGACCTATTCCTCATCCTCGCACCCATTTAACCCCTCTCGACCGTTTCTTACCCCGTCACTTAGACCCAACAGTTGGGAAAATAGATGAAAGGCTATTTTTAGCCTTTTTCCTGCCTTCCATCCATTGACATCGGTCAACTATCGACCAACATCGGTGGTATTGCCGACATCAGTTTCCTTCATAACAGTTTTCTGCATCCGTTATCCTCCCTTCACCCCTGCTCTTCATCCGACTCTTGAATCTTACAATCTGATCAATCAATCAGCCAATCTTTATGTTAAACCTCTCACTCTCTCTCTTAGGTACACACAGTAGGGTTTTACACTAGAAATCACAATAGGTATCAGAAGCCCCACCTTGCATCAGTCTTCTACAACAAAAATAGGACTTCCACACCAGTAGCTTCAGCAACAAGCACAACCAGTTTGTAACATCCCTTCTCCAGCAGGCATGAGGTAAGTATTTTCTACTATTTTCATTTTAGCATCTTCTTTTTAATCTATCTGTTATTTAGCCAAGACCAGACCCGAATCCTTATCTCCCTGTTGGCCTCCTCTATCCCTTTTAACATTTTGTCCATTGCCCTAGACCTCTACACAGACTCTCAGACCATTCACCCAGACCCATAGCCCTTGCACAGACCATTAACAAGGCCCAAAATCCATCTCAGACCCATCCACAGACCAAAAACTTAACCAGACCTCATCCAAAGACTACTGCCCTGACCGACGTTGGCCGAAGAGACCAATGCCCCCACCGACATCAGCATACTAACCGACGTTGGCAGACCTTGACCAACCGACGCTGGTAGGACCACTGACACCGGCTATTGTGACCAAGCTGACAGCAGCATTCAGGTAAGCATTTACTTCCATTTTTTTTAGTCTTTAATCATTTCAGTCTTTTTATCATTCTGCTCTTTATCAGACATTATTTTTATCAGTCACTGGGTTGACATCCCTCAAGCTTTTGCTTCTAGGATCAAGCTTTTGCTTGGCAGCCCACCATCTCCTCATCTAACGCCTTCTTTGTTTTAGTCTCTTTCTTCTGTAGGTGTCATCCTCCACAACCAAAGAGGAGTTCTCACGATCGTCTAGATAAATGGTGTGCACGACTTCATCTAGGTACATACAAGCCTTAGACCATTTTTTTTTAGTTTCTTATTCTCTCTTTGAATGTGAAAGCGAAAATCGTATATAAACAATAAGATTAAGGTGTTTGATGTTTAATAGTAAAGCAGAGTTAAATTTCAATCTAATTTTGAATAATATCAATGATGAAAGTTGAGTGAGCTGAGAAAATAGAAAAATATGTGTTCTAAGTGATCAAGGTTTAACTTTGACTGTTTATATTTAAATATTTGAATTTAATGAAATAAAGACCAGTGTTTGGTTTTTAAGCCATAACTTTTGATCTATGCAGAATTTGATGTTGTAGTAAAAAGAAAAGTTATAGAGGACTTTAAGGTGAATATGCAAATATTCATTTTAAGATATAAATTTTTGTATACTCAAAGTTATTGAGATCTAAATTTCACTTTGTGTTCATTCATTTTATGCAAGTTTCCTAAGAAATATAATTGAGTTTGTTTTGATGGTATTTCAATGTTTCGAAATGATATAACTATCAGAGAGTGTTGAATACTCTATGAGGACCATTTATGCGTATTATTAAGTTTTGATCAATCATATTTAGTATTATAAAATTCTTAAAAGGTGAGTATGTGTTCGTTCATTGTGGTTGTGTACATAGAATGTTGTTTGAGAAAATTAAACTTTAGTAAAGGGTGATGTGATGGTTATTATCACTTAAGGAAGACCTATAGATTGTGTGGCATGGGTCCATGTATTTTAAAGTGTTCCTATGTTCTTAGTTTTCTTCAATAATTTTCAAAGAGGTGAATGTGTATTCATAAGACCTAAAATGACACTTAGACCTATTTGAAAGAGCGTACTGACTAAAGGTGACCCATATAGATGCCTTAAGAGCAAAGGCATGTGTTGTGGATGATAAGGAATATTATTAACATGATATTAATTATAGATCTATTAAAGGTGAAATCAAAAGTGGTTTTTTCTAGATGTGTGTGACTTGAAAGAAGATGTGTATGTGAGATTTGTAGAGAGAAGGAAGAAAGGGTGGGTGCCTAGTGGATGATAGAAAAGGTTTATGACTATGCATATGACCTATAGGTCATATTTATAATGTCAAAATAATACTCTTATAGGTTTTATGATTAAGGATGAGAAAAGGATAGATGATTTATATGTGAGATTGGTGGCTAATTTGAGAGGTAGATCAGAGTATGAAATGTGTAGTGTGTAGAGTTGAAGAAAGATGATTTACATTATATTTCCATCATATTGGTAGGAAATTAGTGCTCAGGAGATGTTAATTTCAAAGGTGTTGGGAGGATGTCAAACATCTAGGTGATAAAGACTTACCCAATATGTGGTGAGAGGGTATTGATCATCATAGGGGTAGGTGATCCTTTTGTAATAGGTGTTTCACTAAAGCAGGTCAGAAGAATTGGACCAATAGTAGGTTAGAATGACTTGATCATCATAGGGGTAGGTGCTCCTTATGGAACAGGTGTTTCACTAAATTCTAGTTAGGAATAGACCAATATCATGTTTAAAATACATTATAAGACAAGTATTTAATGTGTTTGTAGGCTTGAGAGTGGGTTTTATTACCCAAGAGGGTTTCCCACATGGATTTTATGTTGTGTGCATGTGATCTTGCATTTTCTATTGTTCATTGCTATAAACATCTTGAATGTTTCATGACTAGTTGTATTAAATGTTTAAGTGTTTAAAGAGTTTGGAAATTGATTTGGATCTTTTTCCACCACTGATTTACCCACCCCCCTCTTAGTGGTTTGTACTTATAATAGGTGGATTCAACAAGTTCAATTACTCCTAATGCTATACTAATAAAATTTTATTGAGTGCCATATTTTTACTATTTATCTTTCTAACTTTTAGATTTTTTTGTACATAATTTCCTCTTTATTCCATATAGTCTTGTAATTACACTCATTTGATTTGGCATGCAAAAATTATTAAATGATGTATTCTTCCTCTCTTGACCTAATTTACCACATCACACATCAAAAGGAGAAGGGATACAATTAATTGGGTTCAATAAACCATAAGGGAGTTGTAGTTGTATACTCCACATGCTATAACAAAATCCCATGCATTTATTCTACAATGTAAATGTATTATCAAGAAAGGGTTTCAACCTCCTTTTCCATTAAAGTGATGATGAAACGATATGACCATTTTAATAACCCTAGTATGGTACAAGTGGATAATTTCATTAATTTTTTTAGGATTATAGTATAAATTTTGAAGACTTCATCATAAGTGTAGCAATAACTATATAAATTGAAGGATATAACTTGATTTTAGAGAGATAAACATAGGATATTATTGAGAGATACTTGATGCTTGAATCCACTTAGTAAATGAACATTAAATGATCTGTATATGTAGGAATCCATAGGACATGACATGAAAAATTGAAAATCATAAAAAGTTAGTGATATGTAAAATAAATGTGTAAGAAATCTGGCCAAGGTGGAAGAACCCACAAAAAAAAGGGAACATATTCGATGCACTGAACCAACATAAGGAATATTTTATGGTAGACCTTTAGCTGTTGAATTCATCCCAAGAGAGACATATTTATATAATGGGTCTAAGCAACTAAAAATATATGTTAATAAGGATTTAAATCTGAAATGGTGAATACTAAAGGCATATAGAAATCTAGGGGCCAAAGATATAGTAATCTATGATAGGAAGTTTCCTAAAAATAACCAATTATGCACATGTGGACCAAGTGTGCAAAAAAGACGAAAACTATATTATGTTAAAGGGAATTTTACTATATTTAGGTGTCTACATAAGTTACCTACCTTTATTTGTATATGTTAGTGAATGCATGCATGGGTCAAAGTATAAAAATAAATAATTTAAGGGCATACCTTGACTAGGGAAGGAGAGATGAATCAAATAATGCTTGAGAAAAGTTCCATCTACATAGATTTTGTTCTATCTTCAAAAAAATTTATCTACCTAAAATAATGGCCAATTTAAACAAGTAGTCAATTTTAAATCAATGTTAAAATGAATTAATGTGAAAAAAATAAATTGTAATTGGAGCATAGGAAGGAATACACCTATTTTTACTCAAAACATGCTACTGAAAAACCAAACTATATTCCAATTATTTCAATGATAAATTTTAGACAATATTTAGAAATAGCTAAACATTATATGGGAATTCTTTTATCCTCAATTAATTCTTGATCAAGGAATTATACAAATGGGCCATTTATGATTCTCTCAAGTTTTTCAAGTTTTCTCAAGTTCACTCAATATTTTTTCTCAATAATTTTCTCAATGTTGAAAATTCAGACAAAATATTTCGATATATGCCCATTTTTTAGGTGAGGAATTAGAAAAAGTTTCACTAAAATCACCCATATAAAAATAAATATTCAAATGCATCATATGTTATAAAATGTATATAGCCAAAACATTAAAATGTGGGAAAATTATACAAATTGCATGTAACCATTGCATAATATAGTTATATAAATCTTTGGAAAATGTAACTATCATAAAATATCATCATGTGAAGCTCAATATAAAGGCAAAAATCTCAAATGGGCATAAAATATTAAAGGATATGGGAGAAATAACATTCCCTACTATAAAAACAAAATAGGAGAGATGGATAAGTAATGTGTCCATATGAAATAATTAAGAATAAATAACATCATTTATTCTTACAAATAGGAATGTTTGGTGGGTAAATAGTATGTCCTAATGATTATGTATATGTAAAATATATATATCATAGTATTAAATCAAGGATAAGGTGATGATGCCCCAAAATGGAAAATTAAGGAAGGGGAAACTAATATGCCCAAAATGTCATAAATGTTCCTCTATTAGAGTTAGATTAGATAATGAAGCACACATATTAATATACCCCAATACATGCATGGTAAGGACCATGGAAAATTTAGGCACCAAGAATAGTAATATTTTAAATGGTAATATTATTAATGTTTAAAGATTAAGTAAACTATTGAAGTGTAGGGGTGATCACTCCAAAACTAAACTTTGGCAGGGCAACAAAAGGAAATCTTGGGTCCTCTAGATTAGGTTGCATAATTCAAGACTATACTAGATAATTTATTTAGGCTACCTCTCCTAAAATCATGGATGAAACTAATAATTAAGTAGAGGTGTAGGTAGTGTTTCTTATTTTGGAGCTTGATTCTCAATGTGGGATTAAAAAATTGATTGTTGAAGTGGATTCCATCATGGTGATCCTTGATTTATGGAATTGACATTTGAAATCATGGAATTTATGGTATATTTTGTAAAGAGATTATATTATCCTAAATTTGTTGAGATCTTAGTTTGCCTCTTATTAGTTTAGAGTGGTGAATGCAGAGGTAATATTTTTATCCAACCATGGCATTTTTCAAAGGTTGAACCTAAATTCTAACAATTCCTTTAACATTTGGCATGGATTGAGGGATTGTGGAATGAATGGCTAATCTAATGTCCACTTTCCTTATTTTTTCTCTTGGTTATGAAGTTTTTTAGGCACCTTATTGGTGTTAGGTTATGGCTTTGGCCCCTTCTCTATGGTACTATTTTCTCATCCCCATTTGACAACAACTTCCCACATTTGATGAATTAACCTCTATCATCATTAATTTACATGGGGTGAAATTTCATGTATTATTTTGGTTATCATGTATTTCCATGGTTTGAAGTGGGTAATTCATATATTTGGATTCATGGTTAACTATGCCAGAGTATGATAAAATTGATAAACCAATGTATAAGATCTAGATATGCAATTATTTAGAAAAGCATATAAAAGAATACTAAACAATTGACAAAGTACAAAAGAATTTATCATGGGAAAAACTCAGAGATAAAAACCCACCAATTTGATATTCATATATTTGAGAAACCAAATCACCCCAATACAAACTTCTCATTCTCACTTCTTCACATAGTGCTTCACAAAACCCGTAGGTTTAATAAGTTTGAATATGATAAAAGTTTAATATTTGAAAGATGATTTCAAAATAAGATAAAACTCTATTTATATTAAATATCAAGGGAGGTAATTATTTTAAAAATAATGGGTCCATCCATCCTGATAAAGCCAATTAATTAAAACACTTGGGAAGTATTAAATAATCATAATAATATTATTTATTTTCAGAAGATTTCTACCTCATGTTAATAAATAATATATTATTATTTATTTAATTAATTACCAATTTAATCTAAGGATTAATAATTACAACTTTGATATTAATCATTCTAACACTCCCCCTTAATGATAAGTGGGAATAAATGTCATAGTCACCTCAAAAAAATAATTATACTATGTACACAATTGAAGGATTTAAAAATCTTCATCATGCCAAAAATTGCCTTTTGAAACAAAAGGAATTATAATCCAAAAACTCCTTGAAAGTAAGTTTAGGATAGCATGATCATGAGACTATATCTCATAGTTTCTCATGAATAATCACTAAGCATATTTTGAGCATGTTATAATATAAGGACCTCCATTACAAAGTATATTTTTAATGTATTGGGGTACAAAAGTAAAACTTCCACACTAAGTTTACTTAAATCACATAACTCCCACATGAAGTTTACAATGATTTACAATGATAAGAAGTATAGAGAAAGAGAAGAAACATATGGATATTAGGAAGTGGCATTGTCATGCACACTCCTTCTCAATGGAAAATTTGAGAGGCTGAACATTGCACAAATATGACAAAACTTGGTAGCACCAAGTGGTTTTGTAAAGATATATGCCACCTATTAATCCATAGGATAAAATTGTAGATCAATATCACTATTGAGGAATTTCTCTTAGATAAAATATACATAAACTTCAATATGTTTAGTTATTTGGTACTGCACTAAATTTTTTGCTAGAGCTATATAACTTTGATTATCACAATGAAGGATGGTACTATGAGAAGCATCCAAATAGATTTATCCCAACAACCTTCATAGCCACATAGCTTCTTTGGTAACTTCCATAGAAATTTTGTAATCTAATTCAATAGTAGAGATAGAAAACATAGGTTGCTTCTAGATACTCCAAGTGATAACACCTGAACCAAACTTAAACACATATATAGAAATAGATTTATGATCTATAGTATCATCAACATGGTTAACATCAAAATAACCATAAAATTTAGAATTATCAATGGAAGAATAAAATAAACTAAAATTAATTATTAATTTGATGTAACAAATAATTTATTTATCTATTTTTTTATGATCCAAATATGGATCTTTCATAAATCTGGAAGCAACACCAACAACATATGAAATATTTGGCCTAGTGATGGTTAGATAAATTAAATTACCAACCAACTGTCTATATAAAGTAGGGTTATCTTTTTCACAATAAAGTTTTGGATCAAGTTTAATACAAAATTCTATAGGATTAGAATAAAATTTACAATCAATTTTGTTAAACTTAATAATAATATTATTATCATATTGAGATTGTGATACAATAATAGAATGTTTATCCTAAAAAATAAATGTTGACTATTTTGACCACAACTCAAAATAAGTCAACTTTGTATAGTAAAAAAATTGATATAGGGGTATATTATCATGTTATAACGTGTCATGGTCAATTTGATGTCATTTAATATGATACTAGCCTTGGTCATGGTTAATTTTAGTCCTAAGTCATTCAATGTCATATAAGAGTCATATTTGGGCCATTTATGAGAGTTGTATGGTTTCTCAAGGTGTTTAAGTGTTTAAAAATTAATTTCAACATCCAATATGCCATATTCATTGTCAATAATGTCAGATATATTTGAATCTTGTAGGTTCCTAACTAAAATCAAGAAAACAAGTGAAAAAGAGAAGGTTTTGGTAGTTATACAACCTATAAAGGAGCGTGGCATATGTGTAAAGATAATTTAATGAATTTTAAATTACTTGAATCCATTTAAATTCTTTATAAAAATTTAAAGTGTCAAAAATTTACCAAAACCATTCTATTTCTCCATCACTCCATTAGACATACAAAACTAGTCAATAAGTCTTCTAATGGTATGGTTAGTAGGAGAGGTTTAAGGTCAAATTATTTTGATGGTGAATAGTAAACTTGGTATGATTCATATTAATTGTAGTATTTGGAATAATGGTTGCATATTTTTTATGAACCATTATCAAAAAGTTGATTATCTTGTTTTGATTACTAATGCCCACACCCTGTAGGTTTTCTCCTTGACTGAGCTGGTCTATACAAACCTTTTATTAAAATTGCTTCTAGAGGACATGGAAATATTTACCTCATGGTTTACATATTTATTTTCATGTTTGGATTTAAGTTTATGATCCAAACATCTCAAATTGTAGGTTGAGACCACCATTTCTAGTTGTAGGCATATTACACTAATTACAGAGGTCTTTGACCTTGTATTAGTTTTAGAGGAAAGTTTTATGTTATATTTCATGTTTTTAATGTCATAACAATCACTTTATTTCCAAACTCATTCTCAAAAGCTATAATTTATGGAGTTGTAGTCAAGAAAGACCAACACAGTCAACTTCCTTCATGACTGCCATACATAGTCAGTTAAATGAGGTGTTTTGTGTAGACTAGGAATTTAACTCAAGAGAGGTGGTTGGTATTGTGTTAGTTCCAAAATGAAATTGAGAAAGAACACACTAACTAGCATACATCTCTAGGCCTAGACACTAGAGTGAGATTAGTGAGGAAAAACCATTTGAAAACACAATGAAAAATGGAAAGAAATGAGAAATATGCACACAAAACACAAATTTATTACCAAATCCTTTATTACTCAAAAATTCTCCTTTGGCTCGCTCCGATTGTGCTTCAAGAGATCTTCATTAATAGAGTATGGTTACCTTCATCTCCTCTTAACACCTTTAGCTTATGGCTTTGGATTGTGTGAATATTTTATCAACAATTGGGTATTAAAACACTACATTCATAAGGTTTTATAATTATTTTTGCATTATAATCTTACACCAAGAAAGCTTAAAACTCAATAGGTAAGGCCTCTTATTTATAGATTTTACAAAATGATTAAAATGAACCTGAAAAATCCATCTCAAGATGAAGATGTGTGGTTAAGGATCCATTCAATTTTTGAGGCTAAAATCTATAAATTCTCTCATAAATATTTGGGATAGAGAGGCATTAAAGAGGCATGGAAGGGCTTAATGAGGCATGTGAGGGATTAATCAGATATTTTATGCATTTATGGCCTAAAGATGTCTTCCCAAGAAATGATGTCACTTGATGATGTAGAAACTCATAATCAATTTCCAAAACTAAATAATCAACAAGTTTCATGGAAAATTAACCTAATATATTGATCCAAATTAAGTAGTCTTAAACATGATTTATCAATTTTGGTGCAAATCTTGGCAATTGGTGTACAAATTAATCAAGTTGGTTAGAATGTCATATTGTTGGCTTGAATTTTGATTGGATTAGAATTAAGATGCAATTTTAGATGAATTAGATCCATTATCCTATTTAGGATTTTGTCAACACAAAATAACAAAGACATATGTCTTGTGTAAAAACTTTTATAGAAAAGAGCAATCTAGAGCACCTAGGTGCAAAAATGTCATTTTGACTTGAAATGATCTGATCAAAGTTAGTTATATCATAAATTGCATTGCCTAATATAATGATACTATGGCTAAAATTAGAACTTGTATATGATAGTTTTAAATATTTTAATGTGTTTTAGTGTTTGTAGGCCAAATTGTGCATTTTACTGGAAATTGGTCAAAAGCCTAGTTGGAAGTTATTGGTGGCTAGTTTTAGGTGTTTATAGTTTTACCCTATTTGGGAAGATGTTGCAAACCATAGGCATAATAATTTCTTCTCAAATAATGAGTAAAGGCCTATATGTGAAAAATAAGATTATGATTGAAGAATAAAGCTCCAAATGATGTTTGGGAAGCCTAGGATGATGACCCCTCAAGGGAGTGGCTGTCACATATGTGGATGGATGGTCCTTTAAAAAGAAGCAAGAAGAAAAGTGGAATTAACCCATGGTTTAGATTAATTAAAATTAGAAAATGATTACATAAACTGATTTAAAAAGTACTAATTTTTCCAAAGGTGGTTAATCAGGAATAAAAGTCAAAATAATGATTTGCCCATAAGTAGTTGTAATCATTAAGAGGACCTAGACTGGATAAAGATGATGTTTGATATGGTTGTGCCCCATTTAAGGTATATTATCAAGCATAACTCAAGGATATAACATAGAATATAGATTAAATATGAGTGGGCACACACATAGATGTGAAGGTCGAATGAATAAAGAAGACATAAATAACCAAGAATACAAGGATGTGTAAAGTGATGAAAGGGTTGGATAGAAGAATAAGATTTGATCATTGGAAAATATGTAGTTATACCTACAAATGGGGAGATGCTCATCTTTATTAGCAATAATAAAACTATAATGGCTAATGGGTTGATTTGATAAAGATGGGATGGGAGGGTTTACCAAGGTACCAAAGAGAAACTTATATGACTCTATTGATTGTAGACCTTCTTGAAGCTACTTTTTTCTATAACACATGATGATATGCATCATGATAGAACACCATGAATACTATCCTAAAATATGTGTAAATATTGATTCCTGATCCAATAAATAATTGAAAATAATGCATCAATGATAAAAACCACAGTGACAATGTTGACATATGAATATGGATAGACTCAAGAATAATGCATAAGTAATCACCCAATGAACACAAATAAACTAAGTTGAGGCAATAGTGTTGAAAGTAAACAAATAGGCAAGTAGAAAAACAAATAAAAAACACATAGAAAGCACACAAACAAACACCTTGAAATAAACAAACAAATAGAAAGACTAAAAACAAAAGCAAAAGAAAACATCCTAACAATGACCATGCCCTAGTAAGGTAGATTGAAGATAATTAACTAGGCTTAGATAAGACAAATGTTTTTGGATTTTAAAATATTTGAATGATTTTGGAAATTTGAGGTATTTTAATTTGTTAGAGAATGACAAGATACCTAATTATAAAATGGTGAGAGAATTTGGCTTAGATTACTTGAAAAATGGAAAGAGCACATGGAAAGGGGGACTACGGTGACCTCAACATGAATTAAGTACGACCTACATAGTCCTAAGATGAATTCAAGTCATAGTAATTCCATCCACATAAAAGGTAGAGAGAAACCAACTAGGTCACAACAAGTTCTCAAATATGGCAAATGGCCAGTCAAATGAAAACAATAATGGCAAGGTGATATGACAATGCATGATAAACAAATTTTTCTCATAGTTTGTCCATAGGTGGTTATAATTAGGATACAATGGATTAGATCATTGATAATAATTTGCCCATAGGTAGTTATAATTAGTAGTAAGACTAGAGAGGGATCATATAAACAAACTTACTATAGGATGGAAAATGAAAGATATCTTCCCAGATCAATTATCACACTACTTTCATAGACTATTATTGTAAATAAAAATTTGAATGATTATTGAAAATTGATCAAAATCCCCTCATAAAAAGGTGTGAAAAGAACCAAAGGAACCAAGATCAAAATAGGATCAGGTAGGATGACTTAAAACAAGCTTGGTCTAGATATGAATGGATTGATAGGATGGCTTGGTCTTGCTTAGGATAATTATGGGTTTTGATAGATTGGATAAAATGGTAAGAGGGCCTCCCCCAAGTGATAAGGTGATTGTCTAGGTATGTGACAATAGTAATGGTATGTATTTGGCTAAAGATGGTTGTTGGTTTTTGATATGTTTGGCCAAGGTATGGTAAAATGACATATGATTCTATTGTTCCTACTGAAGTAGGGATGCACATCCTGATCAAAAAATGATATAGATAGAATAATCAATCATGTTAATTATTAACCCATACCTCATCTAAATAGTTTTTTTGTCAAGAACTAGATACATATTTAGACACAAATAATATTGTTATGATCTTCATTGGTTATTTATTTTGATTTTTTCAAGCATCAAGACAAGGTATCCTTATAGCCTCTACAAAATAAAGTGTAGCCATGGATGGTAAATAAGGATAAATGTTGGATGATATGTTTGATTGGGAAATGGAAAGGTGGATGAAAATGGAATGTATGATGGTTGGGAAATAAATGAAGATCAAGACTTTTAGTCACATGTAATGTTACTAATTCTATATTTGACACAACTTTGGATGTGGTGAGGCTAAAGACTTCTAAATTTTCTCTCGATAAGACCTCCATAATTTTTTTTATTTAGGCCTAAAACTATCTACCATATAATTATGATGTAGATTAAAATCTAATTTGATTTTTTCTTTGATAATGCCTTCATCAAGTAGTGAAAAAATATTGTGTTTAGCTATTGGCACCTCGAAGAGGTTTTCACCAATGAAGTTGTCTTGAATTTTCCATAACACCTTTGAGAAGGTTTCACTAAGGAGTATTGAATTTTATTATTTTATAGCACCTCTAAAAAAGTTTCACTAGAAGATATTGAGTTTGAACTTTGATTGTCCCATAGTACCCCTGAAAAGGTTTCACTAGGAGAGTGTTCTTCTTTTACATGAATTTGGTCTTGGCCTCCTTGTTGTTATTCAACTAATATGTCACCATGGATGCATTTCAACAAGATGTGATTCCATTAATCCCATATGACATTTGTGAGAGGTGTAATGTCAATAACATGGCTATGTTGGTTATTGGTAATGGCTTGTGGAATGGTAATGGAATGGGGAGAGGTTGCATAATTCTCATAGAAGATACTATGAGAACTTATGTCAAATCTAAAGTACTCATCCTAAAAAACTATATAAGGATCACAAATTTATTCAAATTAATTATGAGGCATATGTAACCAATGTTGTAATAGTCTTGAACATATTCTATATCTAAATCTGATTCCAACTTAATGGACTCTAAATTTGATGTTGAGACTAATGTTGATTTTAATTTTGATGCTAATTATAATGCTAGTTAAAGAATAAAACCTAAATCTAACTTTGATTCTTCATCTGATGGGTATTCTATTATAATTATATCTTGTTGCATGCTTGGTATTAGATAAGTAATGGCCTATGATGGCATAATGGGCTCCACAGAGATTGGTTTGTCAAAGTGAGACTCTGCTAGGATGGAAAAAAGGTCAAGAGATAACTCTTCAAAGACTAGCTTGTTAGAGGGAGGCTCTTTAAAAATAGGCATATGGTTGACGTAATTATTTGCCCAAATGTAGATATAATCATTAAGAAGTGGCTCAATAAAGACTGGCTTATTAGAGAAAGACTCCTTGATAACTAATATAGGATCAATAGGTGATTCATCATAGGTTGACTTATCACAAATGGTTGGTTTATCAAAATCATCACTGCTAGGTTGTTTATCTTGGCCTTGGTTTCTAGTGAGTTAGAAAATACTAGTTTTGAACATAATTTGGACCTCAAATGGTTGGCTCAATTGAGCTACTGATTGGATTGGCTAAGATTTGGATTGGATAATGGGCTAAGGCTAAATGATTGGTTGGGATCATAATTGGATTGTTTGATATTTGGGTTGGAATGGTTGGGGTATTTTAAAGTGGGGATTGTTAGGCACTGGATGAGGAATGGTTGGTGATTGGATAACAAAAAGGCATTTTAGAGCTTGGTTGCTTACATAAGCCCAAGGATGAGGTCTTGGGATAGAAATGGTATGGTATTATGGAACCTGGTAGTTCACATAAGCTAAAGGATGAGGTATTGGTATGATAATCTTGGGATGTTATGGAGCTTTATTTATCAAATGAGCTAAAGGATGAGGTCCTAGAATGGTGGTGGTATTTCTTGGATACTAGGAAGCTTGGTAGCTTGTATATTCTAAAGGAGGGTTAGTGATATTTGATTATTGGATAATGAAATGATGTCATGGATATTGGTTGATTTCACAAGCTAAAGCATCTAAGTCCTCTTGATAAACCATATCATCTCAATCTTGAGTTAGATCATAAGCTAGTTATTGATTGTGTTTTTTGTACTAATTATATTGAAGAGGGTATGGGTCAGTATCCAAAACAACATTATTTGTAGTTTGGTCTTCAACAAAGTCCTCCTCAAAAACCTATTTATACCAATCAAGGTCTCAAGTTGGATCGTAAACATATGTTTAGTTATATTCAATTTGTGAGGCCATTCTATCATAACTTGGATCGTACGTGACTCCACCATAAGTGTAACTAGACATCCACATAAATGATGAAAGATTTAAAAAAAAGGCTTAGATTTATGAAAAATCTAAAAAAAAATTTCTAAAAGATAAAAGGTTCAAACTTGGTCTAACTTGATTGAAGGTGGAATTGTATCTCCAACATGGTTTGAAAATGGAGTTGTATCTCTAAAATGGTTTATGCTAAAACTTGGCATAAAATAGTTTAACATCAAATGTCTAATGCCAAATGTCATACACATAAAAGGTCAAGCATCTAAATAAAAACCATTATGTCAAATGTCTAGGCTAAAGTTTTCCAAATAAGATCTAAACTAGGAAAAGGAAAAGTTGAGTTGATAGGTCTTTTATCCAAATGCAGAGTCAAAAGTTAGGCTCAAACAAACATGATCTACTAGGAATTTTGGCCAAATGTGGTGTCAAAATTTAGACTTGAAAAAAAAGATGATTTGATTTAATCTAACAATTTTGGAACAAATTTGATATAAACCAACACACATAATAAAAGATAAACATGATCAGTTGGTATAAGGCATGAGGCAAAAGGCAATTGGAGAAAAACTAAGTTTTCCCAAATAAAGTCACAAATAATGATGAGGATTACGCTTTGTGAACAAATAAACAATGGAAACAAGGATCTTTGAACAAACAAGCAATAGTTTTCAAATTTGGGTAATCAATTAACCAAAATTTCACAACCTAAAAGAGAAAGATCTATGTATCATCCCCTGTGAAGTGAGGCTTAAATAGAAATAAATCAATGTTTGAATCTAAACTTGACAAGGTTAAGTGAAAACTCAATGTTTGAAAAATAGGATTTTGACCAAATAAGCTAGACAAGATTGGACAACATGATGGTGCATAAACAAGGTCCAAATGGCATATTTGACATAGTTTTAAACAATGGTTTTGGTATAAGTCAAATGAATTTTGAAACAATTTAAGTAGCATAACTATGTTAGCATGCTCTAATGATGTGATCAATGTTATTTTTCAAAGACTCAAAGGAAAAATGGTTTGAAATGTTTTGGGTAGCATAACACTACCCTCCTCAACTCAAATGACACACACACAAACAAGTTTAGAAAAAACTTCAAGTCACAAGTGTGGTGTAAAATGGCTAGCATAATGCCTCTTTAAACAAAAGAGCAGTATATGAACAAATTGGTTTTGACATGGTTTATAAGCAAACACATTAGTTTTAGTCTCAACATACCATGTAATAAAATGACAAGATACAAGTATATCATCCTAATTCCTATCAAGGGTGTGGAAAAATGGGGTTGACTAAAACTAATTAGTTTTTTAATCATTCTAGATGGATCAAATGCACAAGAATTTCATGTCAAAATATAAGAGAAGAAACATGTCAATTAGGTCCATGACACTTGGCTTGTTTTAAAAAGGTCTTTCCTTTTTTACAACCAATACATCCATCTATCACTTAGTGTAGTGTGATGTCTAATGTGCTCAAACATCTTAGGCTTAACCCCAATAATAGGAGATGGTTTAAATAATCAAACCATCATCCTAGTGGGGTGATCCTAAGTTATATACCCGCTATAGAGAGGGGTTAAATATAATGTTATGAGGTGAATTCCGAGGTCAAATATTCTTTAAATAACTCATGGGAGGTAATGAATCCCCCTCATAAGACAAGATGCATGAAAAATATAAGACAAGTAAAAATACTTTATGGTCACTTTTAGATCACCCAATACTATGTGAGATTGGGGAGAGATTAGGTGATGTTATTTTTATGCCTTGGATTATGTTTAAATATGATGAAAATTTAATTTTTATCACCTGAGTTCCCTAAAGGGGATGGGGGGAGAGCATACACACATTTCTCTTTTCATGAAAACAAGCAATAAACAAACAGGGCATGATAAATGAATGTTTACAAAAATAATGAAACTACATGATGTTATGATTATTTTAAGACATCAAAAAAAATGTGTTATGAAGTTTGGTCTCTTTTTCATTGATTGAAATTGTAAAAATTTGATAAACATCCATGGTATAAAAATGAACTAGGTTCTTTTTAGACACCAAATAGACAATTTGAATAAGATTGACAACATGTTAGGATTTGATTAGGTTAATTGTTTAGATACCAATTGAAATGTTTGGATTATGTTCATGGCCCCTTGGAAAATTTGAAAGATCATTGATAAATAAAATAAGACAAAACATAACCATGTTCATTTTAAACCCAAAAGTCTAAATGTGTACGTTTTAGCATGTTTGTTTTAAGCCCAAAATGAAGTGTGAAAGATTATACATACTCATTTTAAATCCAAATTGAAATGTTTATTAGTAAAAAAAATAAAATTGGCTTCCAAATCAGCCTTTGAACTGACAAAAATAACATTATGACTGATTTCTTCTCATTTGTGGATTGGTCAATGAGATTTGGTTTTGAGCTCTCTAGTTTTGGATTTAAATGAAAGTCATTATTGGTCAATAAAGACCATCGAAAATGACATGTAAAACTAAAGGAAAAACCTCAAGAAATCAAATGCATTAGATTATACATGTTATATTAAAATTTTTATAAAAAACCAAGAAAAAATAATTTAACAAAAGCAAGAAACAACACAATTTAACAAAACCAAGAAAAACAATCATAAACTTGAAAAAGATTCAAACTCCTATTTCAAGATATTATGAAAAATCTATATAAATTTAAGCTAAACTAATATCATATTCTAAAAATTTAGGAAAAAATATGTGGTTTTTAAAAAAATTAATAAAAAATAGAGTCTATATGACCCCAAACCGAGCTCTAGAAGATGGGTTATTAGCTTATTGCCCTACACAGTGACCATTAATGGTTATACCTAACCATCAATGGTTTTACCTAATTTTTTATCATTGAAAATGATCATCAGTGGTTGAACTGACCATTGGTGTTTACTATGTAAATCCATGATAAACAAAAATTGCAAAACAAAGATATAAAATCAAATTTAAAGAGCTTTAAGCATTTAAATGAAGATCTAAAAGCTGCATAATGATCTTCTTCCTATGTGGCATGCATCAGTCCCACTAGGTGTGCCATTATGTAGACTAAGAATTTGAATCAAGAGAGGTGGTTAATATTGTGTTAGTTCCAAAATGAAATTGAAAAATAACAAACTAATTAGCATACATCTCCAGGCCTAGACACTAGGGGGAGCTTAGTGAGGACAAACCATTTGAAAACACAACTATAAATGGAAAGAAATGAGAAATATGAACACACAACACACATTTCTTACCAAATCCTTGATTAATCCAAAAGGCTCCTTATTTGGCTTGCTTGGATTTTGCTTTAAGAGATCTTCATCAATGGAGTGTGGCTACCTTCATCTCCTCTTGGCACCTTTATCTTGTGGCTTTAGCTTGTGTGAAGCTTCTCTTAACAATTGGGAATTATAACACTATATGCATAAGGTTTTGGAATTATTTTTGCATTATAAGTTTACACCAAAAAAGCTTAAAATTTAATAGGCAAGGCCTCTTATTTATAGATTTTGTAAAATGATCAAAATGAACCTAAACCATCCATCTCAGGATGAAGATGTGTGGCTAAGGATCCATTCAATTTTGGAGACTAAAATAAATACATGCCCTCATAAATATTTGGGATAGAGAGGAATTAGAGAGGCATGGAAGGGATTAATGAGCCATGGGAGGGATTAATTAGATATTTTATGCATTTATGGCCTATAAATATCTTCCCAAGAAATGTTGTCACTTGATGATGCAAAAACTCATAATCAAGTTCTAAAAATAAATATTCAACAAGTTTCATGGAAAATTAACTTAAGATATTGATCCAAATTAATTATTTTTAAACATGATTTATATCAATTTTGATGCAAATCTTGGCAATTGGTGTACAAATTAATCAAATTAGTAAAAATATCATATTATTGGCTAAAATTTTGACTAGATTAGAATTAAGATGAAATGTTAGATGTGTTAGATCCATTATAATATTTAGGATGTTGTCAACACAAAATAACAAGGGCACATGTCTCGTGTAAGAAATTTCACAGAAAAGAGAAATCTAGAGTATTGAGGTATGAAAATGTCATTTTGACTCAATATGATCTGATCAAAGTTAGCTATCTCATAAATTTCATTGCCTCATTTAATGATACTCTAGCCAAAATTGGCACTTTTATATTATAGGTTCAAAGATTTTAACGTGTTTTAGTGTCTTTAGGCCAAATTGTGCATTTTGCTAGAAATTGGTCAAAATCCTAGTTTGATGTTATTGGTGGCTAGTTTTAGGTGTCTGCATTTTAAAGTGTTGAGAATGTTCATGAGGATGTAATGAAGAATCTAAGAGGTGTTGAACATATTCTTACAATAATATCAATCAAGCTAAGCTTCCCCAAATGGCATATGACTAATTGTAATGATTAATTCTCATATATACATAGGCCTACAACATTGATGTGTACCTACATGTGCCCTAAATGAGACTAATCATGTTGAGATAAGGAATTTTATTGGTTTCAAGTCCCTCAAGGTGAAAGGATACATTTTAATATTTTGAGAAGGACTAGAGTTGATTGAATCTTTATACACTATGTACATTGACCTATATCTCTTCTCACTGCCATGTATAATACATTCTCACCTACAAGTGACTCTCACATTGACCTCATGGAGGTGTGTGAACATATTTTGAGACCTTTCTTAAGGTCTTAGAGGTTGCAAATGCCATAATAGTCAATAGTGGATATTTTGAGTAGTAGGCAGATTTGAGGGTCATATACATTTATCAAGAATGAGTTTTAGGGATAAGTTTCCTTAAAAACTCTAAAACATGGCCCTAGCCATTTTTGATGCTGCCATATGATGAGGTAACAAGGATCCTAGATGAGTTAAAATGATGATGTCTTGTAGATATAATATAAGGGGAGATACCTTGAAAAAGAATATGGGTTTTGGACAAAGAAGGATGATGTTATAAGGTTTCCAATTCATGATTTCTTACACTATAGAAAGTTAATATTCTCTATAGTGCTTTGAACTCCAAGTGACCTTATGAACTTTGGAAACCAAATAGAATCATATCACCATGGCAAATAATATCATTGGGCTAAGAAAAAAACTACTCATTAAAGGAAATTGGAGAGAGTTTTAAGTGCAATATCTTGATCAATAATACCATCTACAGGTGCACCTTACCCTCCATAAAGGTCACCTACAACTTGACTTTAGGTACCTACTTTCAAGTTCAAAAATAAACCTTGGTGATTAGACCTATAAACATGAGTACTTATTGATTAAATTTGGTTAAAATACCTCAAGTCAATTATAGGATGAGTAACATAGGTTTATAATAGCTGAAATGTAACCTAAAAGTTTCTTTTTCTCTTAAAATGATCATCTATAGCCAACTATGGTATACCAGTGTTCTAGGTATGACTGATTTGATGATTGGCCTAACATAAACATAATAAAAATATGAATAAATGACTATAATATGTAATAAAGGACTTTAAAAAGGTATATAGGTAATTAAACAAGGCCTAACCCTATAATTTATACCTACTAGAACCTTTTTTCTGAGGTAGAACATAATCACACGTAGTCAGTCACTTATGTCAAGTCAAGTGGAGGGTATGCAATGAAGAGTTTGTAAAAGTTGTGAAGGGTTGATATTAATGAGATCACCTTTTAAATTATAGTATCCATCTCAAGATACTCCTATCTTATGGAAATAAGGAAAGATAAGGTTTATAAAATGCAACATATAGTCTATATGCTAAAACCCTACAATTAATGAGTCACACAGTAGTGTGTCTTAGGTCTTATGATATTTGGAGATTATGTTGATGAAATATAACCCTAAAAACTTGTGAATAAGGTCTAAATTAACTATTAAATCACCTAATATAATTTTTTTCATAGGAAATAGGGGAGATTCCCTCTATTCTATCTTAGATAGAGGGAACTCCTAGGATGAAAACCTTGCAGGGTTAGTGAGAAAATGATAAGAAGGTGGGTTGAGAGAAATATAAACCTTGAATAAAGGTGTAGAGAGATGAATTAGACATGGAAAAACATTAATTAATCCCCATAGGTGATATAAACTAAATAGTATGTCCCAAACCCACATAGGTGCAGACAGACCTATTAGACCTAGATTGGGCCTAATGCCTAAAAGGGACCAAGTATCACTTTTAGGGTCAAATGAGAATTATAAAGCAATAAAAAATATCCATGGGGAGATATAAGGCATGTGATAATATTTATTATGTATATAAGGACATGAGAAAGTGATTTATTGACTCGAGAGTATGATAGCCTACATAAAATGTCTTGAAGAGCTCGAGAGGCCAAGTTTGGAAGCTCACACTAGTATAGATGCTTAACATGGGAGGAGATAGGAAATTTTGGAGTGGGTCTTGAACTTGAATTTTGTGTAATTTTTTTGAGGCTTCGAAGTCACAACTTTATGAACAATCTTTAGAAGTCAAAACCACCTAAAACCCTCTAAAACTCTTGATAAGGACCCAATGGGAAAGATGAAGAAGGAAAGGCATCCGAATGGGATGTTTTAAGTAGGAAAGTGACATGGAATTAAATAATACTCCCCATGTCTCTTTCCCATAGAGTTGACTCCTACCCTACTTATATGGATAGGGTGTAGAACTACTTTTCTTCATTTTTTTTGGTGTTTAGTAGGTATAAAAAAGTTTCAAAGGATGAAAATCACTTTGAAATGACTAATGGGATGTATTATAACCAATAATAATATTTTATTTCTTTATAAAATCTCAAAATCACCTCTTCTATCACCTTCATCTTAGCCAATCTAAAATGGCATAGTGAATGAGAGATGACCACCAAGTAAAAAGGTGATAACTTTAATTGGGAGGACTTTTAAGGTATGATAGATGGATATAAGGGAATGCGTTATCTTAAAAATTGTCATACACTCCATTTTATGGATTATATTGAAAAATTGAAGACCATATTGGTGCCAAGTGTGAAGGGTGAGTGAACGAAGGGTGATTATGATTACAGGTAGTGAGAACACTTGGCCAAAAGAATATTGATGATTAGGGACACATCCAATGCATGTTAGATAACGTTTATAACCCCTAAATCATAGTGAAATTATCTCATTTGTCCCCATTTTTCTATGGAGCACTCAAAAAAGACCAAATGATTAAGTCAATTTTCAAGGAGCAAGTTAAAGAGTCCTACACCACATTTGAGGAGTTTCATGCCTTTGAGGGAAATTTATCCAAGTAGACATTGTATGGTCTATTCCATATTAATTTATCCTATATATTTAACTCCTCTTCTTAACTTTACAATTGTTTTTGTGACCTTGGACTTCATTCTCTTCTCTCCTCTCTCAAATTGTATAATTAGTATCCATTTTGGCTCTTGTTTGATAATTCCACACCATGTATGGTGAAGCCCTATTGGTTTGATGTTGTAATTTTCATTTGAAAAATAAATAAATTCTATTTTGAGTTCATATATCATCTTGTCAAAGTGTGAGAAGAGATGTATAGTGAATAGTTAAGTGATATTCATCTATCCTTGCTTTCTCTCAATCCTTCCATGTTTGATGCAAGTTATACCATCTAGTATGTCATATGAATAATTTTAAAGTATATGGGTATATTTTAAAGTTTAAACGTAGCCTTATTTTGTAAAAATTATCTATGGTTCACTTACCTTGGATATCCCTCATGCATATCACCTCCATATTAAAATACCAATGGTAGAGCATTATAGGACTTTGAAGCTAATATTATAGGTCTTGTTTCTTAGTGAAGTATGATGTTCTTGTGTAAATCATTCTGGTTTATCACCCCCTTAGAGTATATTTATTTCATGCATAATTTAATCCCTTTTCCCATAATTAATTAATAATATAGGTGATAATCACTTCAAGACAAATTCAAGGAGCTAGCCCTTAAACTTACAGGTCTACTACTATAGGTAAACCCACATACCTAGAAGTATTCCCATGTTTCAAAAATATTAGAGTGGGCCTAGAAAAACTCATATAGGGTGGAATATTTGGTGAAAACAGTCTGACATGCTTGGTGGGACTCATTTTCCTAAGGATAACTTGTCAAGGTGAATGTTGGTCTTGATAACATCAGCTGCATATTAGTGTGCTACTCAATATTTGGAAAATCCATTCAAGGTAAAATATGATTTTAGATGATTTTTTTGTCATAAATTTTCTCTCATACTTCATGGTACTTACTAGTTCATCTTCTAGTAGAGTGTTCAATCCTATCAGTCCACCTATTCAACCAAAACTTCTTAAAGTTTAACACCCTCAGCCTATTCTACCCTTTGAAGAGAACGATGATTTTGATAGCCAATAAAGTAGATAACTTGAATAAATCATGGATAGGAAACATGACTTACTAGCCTTCAACTTTGTGAATCTAATCTATATTGATGCATATTATGTCATTCCCCCTAATGCCATAAAGAGTGTGCCTAAATTCAATGGTGAAGGTCATGTCACACCTAGTGAACACATCAGGGATATCTCCAATTTTTGTAGTTTTCATAATGCCACTAAACAAAATATTGAAATTAGACTCCTTTCCATATCCCTTAGAGGTAAATAAATTGACTAGTATAGTATTTTACCTAGTGGATGCATCATAACATGGGATGAATTTGGAGCATTTTTATTTGTAATATTTGAAGATGAAAGTGACCACACTTCACTCATACATAAGCTCAATGTAATACAAAGATACCCTAAGGAAATAATGCATGAATTCAATGAAAATATTCAAAAGACTTGGTATATATTTCCTCCTATCATGAGACCACCTGCTAGCTTTGTGTTTCTTACATAATTAAGAGCCATTGGTACTAATATTTCCATGATGCTACAATCCATGGGTGGTTTCACTCTTCTTGAAACATATGAGCTTGCCATTAGAGATGAGAATGGTCTGATTCAAGAAGGAAATTTTCCTCCAAAAGTGTTTATGCCTATATTTCCTAATGTTCCTATTACTACTCCAAGTGTGGCCCAAGTTCCTAATGCCAATACCAAGCTTAGAGCTACTCCTAAGAAGACAGATGATGTCATGGATAAAGATGCAGAAATTCAAATGTTAAGATCTCATATTAGGCACGAAAATATGTAACAAGGTGCTCATAAAAATATCTATCCCTATCAATATAAATATGTTCAACAATATGGGAGAGGAAGAGGTCAAGGGTAACTTAATTTCAATAGGCTTACCAATGTGTACAATCCTACTTCCACCACCAACACAAGAGAGATGGTAATGGTGCATATCAATTTGGTGTAAGGGGAAGAATGGAAATAAGGCCAATTCATGGATGATAATGAAAGTGGGGAGTGATATAGTTTCTCAAAGATGATTTAATTCTCTTATATTATCTAAATATGGAGTATTAATGCAAAAAAGCCAAGGTTGGCAGCCTCAAGGAGAAATTTTCACTAACTTGCTAGTTGAGGACACTTTTGTGCTCAATCAAGGAACTTATATTAAATACAAAAATAGAGATAAGAGGAAGGATTTATTGGGTGATAATAATGTGCCTACAAGTTTATCCAATCCTCCTACAATATAATAAGGTATTATTTCAATCATGGAAGTCCTAAACACTCCTATACCTTCTCCAAATTCGCTTATGGTAAGGTCTACTTAAGGTGCCTCAATTCCTCAAGTTCCAAACACTTCCTTTCCTCCAAGGACTCAAGAGAAGGTAATCACTTATACTCTAAACATATTGGATTCATTGAAGAATGACAAGGCATCCATTTCCCTTTGGGATGTCCTCCATATGCCTAGCCAAAAGGAGCTCTTGCAAAAATAGTTGTCCACTATCCCTATTAGTCCTCTATTTTCAAGTCAAATTCATGGTCATGTTTCTCTTACCAATTCCCCTAAAAAAATTGTGGAACAATATACCAAAGCTAAGAAGCCTCGGCCTTTCTACCTCACTTTCATAATGATAGATAAAGTAGTACATAATTGAATAGCTGATAGTGGAACCTCTACATCAGTGATGCCCAAAGTTGTAACTAATAAGTTGGGCTTAAAGTATAAATAACATAATAAATGAGTTATTTATTTATATGGTACACCTATTAAGACAAATAGATGGATCAAAATCTTGAAGGTTTTACTCCATGACTATCCTAGTTTCCCTATCCTCTAAGACATTGTTATTATAGAATTGCCTGCTCATTTGACAATTTGTCTTTCTAGAGATTTTATAGCCAAGATAGGTGGCTACCTCTCAGATGACTGGTCCTTTTGGCCTTTATGACAAGATACAAAACTAAGGTGACCATAATATCTCAACATCTTGTAAGGTTTCACATTGAGCCTTATGTTGAAGCAAGCTTTAAACTGAATTGTGTTATCAATGAGAAGGAGTTTAATATATATGATTATGCTTCTTCCAAGATTGAAGGTATAACTAACTTGTTTGTATAAGAGTATGGTGTAGATGCTTATGGGCATGATCCATATGCATACTTTGAGAAAACTAACATTGGCACATATATCATCCATGAAGAACCATTTGAGTAAGCTGAGGCAAGGGTTGAACATTTTTTCTCACAATACATTGATAGTAAATACTTCATCCATGTATATGATGATGATAGATTGAATAGCCTAATTGATCACCATAGTGGGAATAATGATGTCTTTTTACCTGATATTCATGAAACTACCCTTGATGGTGACTTTTATGAGGAAGAAGAGGATGAACTATGGCAAAGGTTCAATGATGTATGCAAATAATGTGATCAATTGGGTAAGAATACTTTTCCTCAAAAATATTGAATGTATGATGCCAAGTTTGTTGATGAGACTAATGAGTAGGTTGTTGAATGCCTTGATAAGCATTAAAGTGAATGTCAATCTGCTATCAATGAACTTGCAGTCATAGAAGAGTCTCATGAGTCCAAGGTAGACTTGGTTATGTTAAAGGAATAGTCAAGAGCTCAATATAAAGGAGAATACTATTTAGAGGTATTGGAATATGGTGAAGAGGGACTTGATGATCATCCACACCAAATGTATTTTATCTAACAAGTTGGAAAGGTTGAGGTAGCTATCATGTCTTCTAATCTATAGTTTACAGAATATCCAATGGATATGATAGAGATAAATCAACTTGTAGCTCCAATAAAGATCTTTGGAAGGAAAGATAAAGAATTATGAAATATTAAGATAATCCACTTGTAGGCATGAGAAGACATAGAGATGGTAAGCTTCCTAATCATCCACATATTCAAGTGATTGATGATGAACATGATTTTCATGCTAGATTACCTTCATGGAGTGACAAATATGAAAGAGGAACCATCTTTGACCCTGGTTGAAGTATGGTAAGATGTTTTTCACCTCAAGAGTGAGGATTTGTAAATATTATCTTAGGTGTGTGCTTTTGTTTCAGTTGTGTGTGTGTTATATAAGTGTTCTAGTTGAACACATATTTGTTTCCTTTAGTGTGTCTTGTTTTATGTGTCTTTTCTTTATGTTTGGTGTGGTTTCAAGGTAAAATTGAGTGTTAAAATTATGTATTAGTGACTCCATATTGTTATGGATATGATTAGGCTACTGGTCTTGGCATAGCATTTGTACCACCCTTAGGAAATCACCAAGAATGTTGACTATTTTGATCACAAGTCAAAATAAGTCAACCCATTATATTAAAAAACTTAATATATGGGTATATTATCATCTTATATGGTGTGTCATGGTCAATTTCATGTCATTTGATATGGTATTAGCCTTAGTCATGGTCAAATTTAGTCCTAAGTCATTTAATGTCAAATAAGGGTCATATTTGGGCCATTTATGAGAGTTGTACTATTTCCCAATGTGTCCAAGTGTTAAAATTTTCCTTTAAGCATCCAATATGTTATATTAATTTTTAGGAATGTAATTCTTATCTAAAATTTTAGGTTCCTAACTAAAATTCAAGAAAACAAGTGAAAAAGAGAAGGTTTTGGTAGTTTTACATCCTATAGAGGAGTATGATACATGTGTTAAGATTGTGAAATGACCCTTCAGATTCCTTGAATCCATTTAAATGTTTGATCAGCTTTAAAAGAGTCAAAAATAGATCAAAACCATTTTGTTTCTCCATCACTCCATTAGACATGTAAAACTAGTCAATAGGTCTTTTGATGGTACAACCAGTAGGAGAGGTCTCATGTCAAATGCTTTTGATGGTTGATATTACACTTGGTCTGATTCAAATTCATATTAGGAGTTATAATAATGGTTTAATATTCTTTATGAACCATTTTTAAGAAGTTAATTTTCTTGTTTTGCTTGCTAATTCCCACACCCTACAAGTTTTCTCCTTGTCTAAGTTGGTCCATACAAACCATTTATTTAAATTAATTCAAGAGGATGTGAACATATTTAACTCATGGTTTCCATATTTGGTTTAATTTTTAGAGTTGATTTTATAAGCCAAACATCTCAAGTTGCAGGTTGAGACCACTATTATAGTTGCAAATAGTTACACTAATTATATAGGCGTTTGCCCTTGTGGTGGTTTTATAAGAAGGTGTTATGTTATATAATGTTTTTCATGTCATGAAAATAACATTGTTTCTAATCTCATTCTCCAAATCTATTATCCATAGAGTTGCAGTCAAGAAGGACCAACATAGTCAACTTCTTGTGTGACTGTCATACACAGTCAATTAAATGAGGTGTTTTAAAGTTCATGAAGATGTAATAAAGAATCCATGAGGTATTGAACATATAATTGCAATGATATCAATCAATATAAGATTCCTAAAGTTATATATGACTAATTTTAATGACTAATTCTCATATGTACATAGGCTTGTAACATGATGTGCACCTATAGGTGCCCTAAATAAGACTAATCACATTAAGACAAAGAATTTGACTAGTTTCAAGTTATTCAGGGTGAAAGGATCCATTTGAAGATGTTGAGAAGGACTAAAGTTGATTGAATTCTCATACACTATGCACTTTGACCTATATCTCTACTCACTACCCTATATATTGCATGCTCACCTACAGGTGACTCTCACAGAGACCTCATGGAGGTGTGTTAACATGTTTTGAGACATTCCTTAAGGTCTTAGAGGTTGAATATGACATAACAGTCAATAGTGGAGATTTTAAGTAGCAAGTAGACTTAAGGGTCATATACATTTGTGGAGAATGAGTTTTAGGGACAACTTTCCTTTAAAACTCCAAAACATAACCCTAGCCATTTTTGATGCTGCCATATGATGAGGTAATAAGGAGCATAGATGAGTTTGAATGATCATATATTTTAGCTCTCATATAGTAGAGATCCTTGAAAAATAATATGGATGTTGGAAAAATAGGGATGATGTTATAAGGTTTCCAATTCATGCTTTATTACACTATAGAAAGTTAATGTTCTCTATAGTGCATTGAACTCTAAGTGACCTTATAACCTTTAAAAGGCAAATAGGAGAATATCACCATGGAAAATGATCTCATTAGGGTAATAAAGACACTAATAATTCAAGGAACTTAGAGAGAGGTTTAAGTTAATGATATTGATCCATAATACCATCTATAGGTGTGCCTTACCCTCCAAAAAATCACCTACACCCTGACTTTAGGTACCTACTTGCAAGTTCATAGATAAACCTTGGTGATTAGACATGTATACATGACCACTTGATGATTAAATTTGGTTTAAAAACCTCAAGGTAATTATAAGATGATTAAAATTGGTTTCCAAGATTTTAAATGTAACCTACATGTGTCTTTTATTCTTAAAATGACCATCTATAACCAATTGTGGTATAACAATCCTCTAGGTATGACTGCTTTGATGATTTGCCTAGCATAAACATGATAAAAATTTGACTAAATGATTATGAAATAGCCTAAATGACTTTAATAAGTTTTTTAGGTAGTGAAACAAGGACTAACCTTAAAATACACACCTGTAATCACCTCTTTTCCAAGGTAAAACATAGTCACACATAGTCAACCACTTGTGTGAAGTCAAGTGGAAGGTATGCAATGAAGAGTTTGGAAAAGTTGTGAAGGGTTGATATGAATGATATAAAATTGTAAATGATAGTATCCATTTCAAGAGACTCTTATCATATCTAAAAAATGAAAGATAGGGTTTCTAACATGCAATATATAGTCCATATGAAAAAACCCTATAGTCAATGAGTCACATAGTAATCTGTCTTAGGTCTTGTGATGTTTGGAGTTAATAATAATGAAATATAACCCTAAAAAAAATATTTAAAATGTATCCTTGACCTATTAAATAACCTCATTTAATTTTTTTTCATGAGGTAATAGGGAATATGCCTTGTATTTTATCTCAAATAAAGGGCACTCCCAGGATGAAAACCTTGTAGGGTTAGTGAGAAAATGATAATAAGGTGGGTTAAGAGCAATGTAAAACTTTAATAAATGTATAAAGAGATTAATTTTACATGTAATAACATGAATGAATCCCCATAGGTGATATAAACTAAACAAAGTGTCCCAAACCCACAAAGGTGTAAATAGACTTATTAGACATAGACTAAGCCTAATGCCTAAAAGGGGTCATGTATCACTTCAAGGGTCAAATGATAAATTCCAAAGTAGTTTAACACTCCATGGGGAGCTATAAGACATGTGAGAATATTTATTATGTAGATAAGGACATGATAAAGCCATTTCTTGACTTGAGATCATGATAATCGGCTTAGAATGCTTTGAGGAGCTTGAGAGGCCAAGTTTAGAAGCTCACATTGGTATGGATGCTTAGCATGGGATATAAAGGAGATAGGATATGTTTGAGAGGATTTTTAAATTGAATTTTGTGGATTTTTTTTTAAGGATTAGATGTCAAAACTTTTTGAATAATCCTTAGAGGTCAAAACCACCTAAAACCCTCTAAAACCCTTGATCAGGACCTGATGGAAAATATGAAGAAGGAAAGGAATCCACATGGGATATTTTGAGTAGGAAAGTGACTTGGAATTTTATAATACTCCCTAGGTCTCTATCCCATAAAGTTGGATCATACCCTACTTGTATGGACACGGTACAAAACTACTTTTATTGATAGTTTTTGGTGTTTTATAGGTACAAAAAGTTTCAAAGGATGAAAATCACTTTGGGAAGAATAATTGGACTTATTATAAACCCTAATACTCTTTTATTACTTCAAAAAATCTCAAAACCACCTCTTATATCACCTTCATCTTAGGCAGTCTAGAATGGCAAAGTGAATGAGAGATGACCACCAAGTGAGATGGTGATAACTTCAATTAAAAATCCTTTTAGGGTCTACCTAATGGATCTAAGGGCATGATGGATCTTTAAAAGTTTCATACACTAACCTATATGGATTATATTGAAAAACTAAAGACCATCTTGGTGCCAAGTGTGGAGTGTGAGTGAAATAAGGGTGATTATGACTACAAGTAGTGAGAATGCTTAGATAGAAGAATATTTATGATTAGGGACACATCCAATGCATGGTGGAGAATTTTTATAACGCCTCCATCATGGTTAAATGATATAATCTATCCCTAGTCTATTTTAGTGCACTCAAAGAAGGCCAAATGATGAAGGCAGTTTTCAAGGAGCAAGTTGAAGAGTCTTACGCCACATTTGAGGAGTTTCATGTCTTTGAGGGACATTAGTATAAGTATACCTTGCATCGTATATTACATATTAATTTTTAATATATATGAAACTTATTCTCTCAGCTTGAAAAGTGCTTTTTTCACTCTTGGACTTCACTCTCTTCTCTCCTCTCTCAAATTTTATTAGTAGCCATTTTAGCTCTTGTTTGATAATTCCACACCATGTATAACAAAGCCTTACTTGTTTGATGTTTTAATTTTAATTTTATTAATAAATACAATATATTATGATTTCATATATCATTTTTTCAGAGTTTTTAAATAGATGTATAGTGAATAGCTAAGTGACATTCATATATCCTTGCTTTCTCTCAATCCTTACATGTTTGATGCAAGTTGTGCCACTCTAGAAGGTCATATGAAGTGTTGTAAAGTGTATGGGTATATTTTAAAGTATATAATTATCATTAGTGTCTAAAAATTATCTATGTTTCACTTACCTTTGATATCCCTCATGCATATCACCTCCATATTAAAATACTAATGTTAGAGCATTCTAGGACTTTGAAGCTAGTAATGTAGGTCTTGTTTCTTAGTGAAATAAGTATGATGGTATTGTGTAAATAATTATAGTGTATCACACCATTATAATATATTTATTTCAAGCATATTTATATCCCTTTTACCACAATAAATCAATAGTATAGGTGATAAGCACTTTAAGACAAATTCAGGGAGTTAGCCCTCAAACCTAGAGGTCTACTTCTACTATAGAAAAACACACATACCTAGAAGTATTCCCATGTTTCAAAAATATTATATCAGGAATAAAAAACATCCTATAGGGTGAAACATTTAGTTAAAACAATATCCATTCCTAAAAAATGATGTAGAATGCCTAAATCAATCATTTAAATGTTTGACTTAGTTTATCTTAATATTTATGAATTAAACTAGATAGATCGCTAGTGATCAATAAACCATCAAAATATAATAAAATTAGAATCAAATTACCATTTTAAACTTTAAAAAAGAGATCACTATTATATTATAATTTAGAGAAACCCAATTCTTTGAAAAAAGAAGTAAATTTAGAATACCAAGCTCAAGGACCCTATTTTAAACCATACAAAGATTTATTTAACTATAATAAAGTCTATTGGCACTCATATATTTTTTATTTTAGTTGTGGAGTGGTATATTATGTGGGTGAGAATGGATGATAACAAGGAGTGTGAATTAACTATTTTGATATCTCTAATTTGTGTCACATTTAAAACTAGAGAATTGGATTTTTGTGGGGGGTCTTGGAGCACATGTTGAAAGAGAATTTTTTAGATCCCTTCTGGAATTATTCTCAAATATATATGGGAAGTGATTAGTTACATTTTAATCCATTTTTTCATTTGTAACTAGGTAAAACCTGAGGTAGTCTCCATGTTTTCTAGGAATGTTTTCAAAATTATGAATAATAAGAAAACCACCCTTTTGGTGGTAATTTTTTTAAGGCATGGTTTGGAATAAGAATTTGAGGATTTGGAGATTCTATCCAATACACGTATTTTGGTTTATGGTTATGAGTTAAGGGGTTTAATTTATATTTAAACTTTTATGGATTTACAATGAAGGTTTGTTACTTTGGTAGACATTATTCAGAACTTGAATCTAGGTAATCCCTCAGCTAGGTGGTGGCTAACTCCACTCCAAAATTTGGATATTTTATGTGATCCCTTTCTTTTCCTCAAGAAGTTTTTTGAGCCCTTATATGTGGCCAAAATGAGAGTGTTAGACAAACATTTGGTTAAAATTTGTGGTGTCTCTATGAATGGGTATGTTGTTTTAGAAGGGGATGTTAGTAGTTTGATCTCTCTCTTTTTGCCTAGGTCTTGAAGCCCCTCTAACAAGATGTTTTATGAATCTATTCATATGATATTAAGAATATAGGTGGAAAAGTTTTCAACTAGGCTTGGTTTATATTTTACTCAATCAAAGATGGGTGGCTGTAGTTCTGGGAGATTGGTTAGGAAGTTGGCCTTGGGGAAGCATATGAGGGTTAATTGATCTTTTGAGTTGGTCAACAAGGTTAGGCTATTTAATGAAATCATGTTGAGTGTTGGTGTTTTGAGCCTAGGTATTGATAATATGGGTGGTGGATTTGACATTGCTAAGGTGGTATCTGATGTTATACTTCCTCTATTGGGTGGCCTTTCAACTTGTTCTATTGGTGTTGGTGATTTAGATGTTGAGGTAGAAGTTATTGTTGGTATGGTTGATGTGGAAATCAAGGTTTATTGTTTTAGTAGACATTGTTCAAAACTTGAATCTAGGTAATCCCTTCATTAGGTAGTGGCTAAATCCACTCCAAAATTTGTATATTTTGTGTGATTCCTTTATTCTTCTTGAGAAGTTTTTTGAGCCCTTATATGTGGCCAAAATGAGAGTGATAGAAAAACATTTGGTTAAAATGTGTGGTGTATCTATCAATGGGTATGTGGTTTCAGTTCAAGATGTTGGTGGTTTGAGCTCTCTCTTTTTGCCTAGGTCTTAAATCCCCTCTAACAAGATGTTTTATGTATCTATTGTTATTAATAATGAAGGTGGAAAAGTTTGAAACTAGGCTTGGTTTATATTTCACTCGATCGAAGATAGGTGGATCTAGTTTTGGGAGGTTGGTTAGGAATTTGGCCTTGGGGAAGCATATGAAGGTTAATTTATCTTTCAATATGGCCAACAAAGTTAGGATATTTGAAGAAATCATGTTGATTGCTAGTGTTTTGGGCCTAGGTGGTGATATTATGGGTGGTGTATTTTAATTTTATAAGGTAGTAGATGATGTTATACTTCTTCCATTGGGTGGCCCTTCAACTTGTGTTACTAGTGTTGGTGATTTGAAATTTGAAGTAAAAGTTGTTTTTGGTAGGGTAGATGTGGTTGACCCTTCCCCTTGAATCTCTTGCTTTGTCTTGTTGGTGGTGGGTCACACTTGGGGGTCCTCCCCTCAACTATGGATTAGCTTTTCTTACACTTCCACTTTTGTTTTTTTTGGTCTTATTTCCTTGTTATTTGGAGTCTATCCCTTGTTTTATTAGAAACCTCACTAGTTTATATTATGTATTATTGAGTCATCTCCCATAAAGATCTTGGGTATCTCCCTTGACTTCCTTTTTTGTATCTTCATATGGATTTTTGTATGGGAAAGGGACCCTCCAACCCTTATCATCAATAAAAAAGTTACAAATAGTAATTCTCTTAGAGGATATTCACAAGAATGAGTTTTTGGGACTTTTGAAGGTTATTATGTCACATTCATTACAAAGGGATAATATATTTAAGGGGGATCTAAGGTTTGGTGCCAAATTCGTTATCCAAACTTAGGGGTTTTAGGTTTTATTTTCACTTCTCTAGTATATTTGTATAATTTAAAGTTTTAGAAGTTGACACCACCTACCTTAAATTTTATAAATATAAATGATTATTTGAGATATTTTAATTTATGGGGAATGCCCCCTTATCCTTTTTATACATAAATTTTATTATATAGTTCCATCTTAAGGATTCAGATGTCCTTGTGATGGCTTTATGATTTTTACTCCTATATTTTTAGGTTGTTAGTGTGTAACTAAGAGTTTATTTGGGATTAATTAATAGTGATGATGGGATAATTGGCACATGCTCTTATAATTTGTTTTAATAACTTCTTTTCACAAATTTTTCTAAGATAAATTCATTTTATGTCTCTTATCCTATTATTTAGGTCTTTTTGATGATTTTTGTAGTTTTTTGAGAAATGTAAGTCTTTTTTTGTCAACCTTGATATCAACTCTCTATTATTTTATTCCATGGGAGGACCTTTTATTTTATTTGAACTTGAAAACCATGATCTCCTCCCTTCTAACTCAAACTATTTTAATATTTTTCTTAAAACTAAGTGGTTGAATTTTTCCTTACGGTTTTGAAGTCATGACAATCATGTTGGTACAAAATTTATTTGAGGTTATAAATTAGGTGTTGTTACCATAGAGGTTTGTATTTTATGGTTGTGGAAGAAACTTTATCAAGAGTTACTAGTTTACTGATAAAGAGGGAAGGATGGTACATTGTGAAGTCAAATTTTCTCATTGTAAAGAAGATTTCCTATTGTCAAAGGAAAAATTTACACACATGGGTAAGGTTATTGTTCAAATTTATCTCCTAGGTTTTTGGCTAGAAATAACTCTTTTTATTCAAAAATACATTACATGTGAAGGGTGATTTTCTATTATTTTTATTATCATTTCAATTTTATTTCTCACTTAAAGGCATAATAATTTAGTTAATCATCCCTTAGTTATTTATAGATTGTTGGATTGAATGAAGATAGAATTTCAAAGGGGAAAGGAAAAATCCATGGCTCATCAGGGTCTTATGAAATTCATTGTCATGGATGAAATCCAATATCTCTCTCTTATTTTTTCATGGTGGAGTTTTTGATCTAATTATTTTTTTATTTTGAATAATAGAGGTAATCTTAGTTAAATAAAAATTAAGTTGATCTTACCTTCATCTTCCTCTTCTTTTCATAATTTATCTTTATCTTTCTCCAATATTTAAAATCAAGGTAAGGGGGAGTATTTTAATGATACTAGGCTCCAAAAGAATATTAACTTGTAGAAAATGGGATTTGAGGAAGGGTTCCAAGCAGGTCTTGAACTAGTGTCAAATCTATGTATTAATATTGAAGATTCTTCTAATTGTGTTACTCGACATGATATTACTAAGGAAGTTTTTTTTACAATAACAAATGATGTCCTAGAAGAGGATCATTTAAAGAAAAATATTTGAGGATGGGATTTTATGAGGAAAATAGGATTTTAAATGGGATTTAAAAATAATAAATAATAATAAAGAGGAGGAAATTTTAATTCTTAAGGAAAAGATAAAATAGTTGACTTTTTCTCATAATGACTTAGTTGTTTTGGCCTCAGTTGTTGAGAATTTTAATATGGTGGATAATCATTTAAAATAGTTTTATTTGATAAATAAAATCAAATAAATTTCAAAAACTTCATTCCAAAGGAAGTTTCAAAAAAAAAAGTCAATTCTCTATAGCAAAAAGGTGGCAAAATTGTGGGTCAACTCAGAAGGTAACTTCAATGTATTATTCATAAGGGGGAGTATATGAGGGAAGAATTTAATTCCATGATACATGTTATAAAATATTATAATTAATAAAAATAAAAATTTATTTAAAAATTTCAACAACAAATGACTCAGGTTGGGGAATTGGTTGAAAAACTTTGTTTTGTATACCCCTTCAAGGGTTTATGCTTTATTTTTGATGGAAAATTATATTAAAATAAAAATTAGGAGATTGGTCTCATATATTTGTATTGATGTGTCTCATCTAAAGAATTTATGATAAGTCTTCTTCTCTTATTCATAAACTAAAAAAAAAAATTGTGTGAAGTTTATATGCAAAACTTCATCCTTCTTAATGATCTTAAGTGGAATCCTAACCCTTTTTTGGGGGATAGTTTTTTGATATCTTTTGTATCTTATCTCAAAAATGAAATTGAATTTGGTAAATAATTGGATAAGTATCTCCAAGTGGAAGAATATTATCCTCTTTGGATTAGAGTAGGATTTCCTAAAACCAAAGAAGTTATTAAATATTATAATAAACTTCTAAAAAATGAGCAGATAAAGTTAAAAATTCATTCTATTAAGAAGGAATTTGCTCAAGTAGGGAGATAATGTGTTATAAGATTAGTTCATATGAATATAGGTCTTGTTTACTCATATGGGATAATCTTCCCATGTCTTTGAGTAAAAAATAAAAATCATCACCTTATAACTTAAAGGAATCTCGATTGAGTTTTAGTACATATTTAAAAGTTTTAACAAAACTAGATTTTACTTGGATTAGTTGAAATTTCAAATCCCCTTTTTATATTCTCCCCTTTTGGATTGGTTAGGTGGCTCTCAAGTTGATATAATGGAAGAAACCAATCTTATGTTTGAGCTTGAGGAAAATTTAAGTTTCTATTCACCTCTATAGGAAACAAATGCTTCACCAATTAATTTTATTGTTGTGTGAGATGTTAATAAATAGTTTGTGAATTGATCTTTTTATATTCTAGTGCTATGTTTTGGATTTTATTTTAGAATATTTGGATATTTGGCTGCATATGAATTTTTTAAATATATTTGTGGCTATGTATGGTGGATATATTATTGTTATTTTTTTTGTTTCTACTATAATTGGAGCATATTTGGTCTTGTAATATCTTTATGGATTCTAATTATAAGGGTGAGGAACCCATTTAAACCTATTTTACCAATAAAAAAATCACAAATACTAACATTAAATAAAAATATCATGGATTCAAACATAGTAAATGCATGATCATGGAAAAAATCATGGCTCCACAATCATGAAAAATATCATGGATCCAAACATAGTAAATGCATGATTTTTAGCTTATAGTTTATTGATTTGATTAGTTTGCTTCCTAGTTTTTGGTATTTTTTTTAGATATTTAATTATCCACTTCAATGTAATTCTTACGACATCAATCAATAAAAAAATAAATGGTTCAAATCTAAACGTATGTATAATGAAATTTATTACTAGTTGAAGATATACTCAACATTATTTAGATGGTACAAACATGGTTATTAAAGGATAAGATGATTTTTACTTAGATTCCTCTTAGGAGTATCATCTAACAGGTCATAATAATTTTCTATTATTGTTTCATGTAATTTAAGATAATGAGATATATGATATATTAATTAGACTCCATTGGATTAATCAAATGAGATAAATGCCATCCACATTACATCAATGCCTAATGCTTGTGCATGATAAAAAAGTAATTAATATTTGTGGCATTCCTTATGATTCATCTATACAAATAAAAAATTGTGTATTACCTAAAGAGATACCAAAATAGAAAATCGTATAACCTCAAATGAAAACATATAGAGTTCAATTACATAGTAATCCAAGAACTAAAGTAATCTTATCCCAAAAACTTACATTTTTTTAGGCTAAGGTACCTATCGAGTTTTTAATTACAAAAAATTAATGATTACGCTACTAATAATGATGGTTCTAGTTACTACATGGAATGTGAATATATTTATGAAGATAATAATGACACATCTGACTCATTGGATTTATGGTCTACATGATTTGAATATTTTTATCATGAATATAAAGTGGTAACTTATTATGCATGTTATAGTCATTTATTTGGGATTATTCGTTATAATTACTTGATAATATAATGTACTTCTATTTAAAAACCTATTGTACATAGCTTATTTTTTTAATTGATATCTCTCTAGTGTCATGCATGACTTGTAGTTTCATCATGGTTCCTTCTATCCTTTCATTGCTATCCTCTTTTAAGTTGTTTGCTTCTTCTAGATTCTTATATATTTTTCAAAATTTTAAGTTACCTTCTTCTTTCATATCTTCGGTTTGATGTGTCATTCTTATAGACTCTTCATTTATGTTGATTGTATTATTTCCTTAGCATTTTTCCATTTGATTATTATTTCAATTTCCACAATTCTGTGTGTACTTCCCAATAATGAAAACACATATATTTTGAGGCCTTCCAACCTAGTACATACTAAGTTTAGAGAGAAGTTTTAGCTTACTATGTATCCTCCTTTTCTTGTTTCTTATTCATTTTTCCCTTTGGCTTGTGTCTTTCTTGATTAATCTTGGTCACCTTGCTTCCTCTTACTTTATCCTCTTGTCTTGTTTCATGGTTCATTTAATTTTATGCCTCTTGACTTGTGTCTTTCTAGGTTCCATTCATCTAAAAATATTAAAACAAAAATAAATTTTTAGTTTCCATTATATTTGTTGGTTACATAGGTGCACATTATTAGATATCATATTTATTGACCTATTTTTATAGGTTTACATATAAATTATTTATGCACATTCTACTCATGGTATCAATTGAGTTAGATGAAAGATATATAAGATAAATATAATTATGTATTTACAGTTGCTTTTCAAATTCATCATGCCTACATCAAGAGCATCCTTACATTAGGGGCATGCCTATAATTGCATGTAAGTGATTTTTATTGTATGATCTTTTTGTCATTTATTTATTGTGTTATCTATATAGGATTCTCTAGTTTTCAAGTTTGTGAAGTTGATTTATTTGTCAATTTTCATCATTTTGTTTCAATTTTTTTATGTGGTTACATGATTGTGAATGTTTACATTGGTTGACAATACTATGTGATAATATATGTTTATTTCCATGATCTATATCGCACACATTATTATTTAAAGTATACTATTCATGGTGCCTATGTTGATATGTTTTATATCATGTATCTATTGGGGCATATTATTATGTCCTTCATTCCTATATCTTATTCATACTGGGGAATATTGTTACATTGGGGCATACCACTTGTTTGCATTTTTTTTTATGTTGGGGCATATCACTTGTCCTTATTTTATTATTATATCAGAGATATAACTTGCCCTTCCATTTCTATTCCCTTATTTATATTGATTAAATTTGATGATGGCAGATTTTTTTTATTATGTTTGTGTGTTTACAAATGTGCGTTCAGGATTATTAAAATGTTTAAATTTTTAACACATGATGCATTTAATATTTTTATTTTGATATGAGTGATATGCAGGAACATTTCTCACCAAAAAAAGGGGACGTATTGTCTTCTTAATTTATCTTTAATCACAAATTTCAAGTGGCTTTAAGATATCAAGATGTTATATAGTTATGTCAAAAAATTACATAGAGAGTTTAGATGTTTTCTTCTTCAATTGGGAATTATATTTTTCCATATGGCAAGGTCATTGAGATCTATTTTTAGATATTTTTCCATTGAATGTTTTAGACTCTTTCAAAAATGAAAACATGCTTTGCATACCACTAGGTGTATTTATTATTTTTCTCACTCTCAAGTTTTCATTTATTTTAGTTGGTTACATTTTATCAATTTATCAAGACAACATTGATATACTTATACACATTCACATTTTATTACAAGTACATTTGACACTAGGACATTAACATATCCTTATTAGAAGTGAATACATTCATAAAAATAGTGAGAAGATAGGTTTTTTATTTTTTTGAGTTGTTGGATCCATAATATGATAGAATGCAATCTCTCTCCTCTTAATGCATATCAATTTGAGAATAATGTATAGGTATAAATATACCATAAAAATTATAGTGACATTTTTTTATTTTACTTTAACGTATATGCACACACAAACACATTAAAGTGGTGCATTATTTAGACATTTAATTTTTGTACAAGTCATGTATTTGTAGTGTGCCACATGTTTTTGTGTATTTAGATCATTGGCTTACATTAGACTCTTATTATCACATTTTATTTTATATTAAAACCTCATAATATTTTTTTATCATCATTTACTCATGAAAAATTTATTAAACATTGTCATTGATTAAGGGAGAGATTATTGGGCATTGTCATTTAATGTTGAGCTTTGATACTTAATGTTATCATTGATGTCAAAGGTTTTTATAAAGATGCATGGTTCTTTCATTGATATTAATCTAATATCATTGATGTCAAAGGTTCTTGTGAAGATATTGATATTTGAGCTATGTATATGAATGATTTATATTACAAGCATAGTGAGTGTTGTTGTTGTATGAGAATAATGATGAGAAAATGAAATTTGAATAATGTTCTAATGTCAGCTTGAGTGAAATCATTGAGAAGAATCATTGAGAAAATATAGGTCAGTACAAAAAGTGTAAACCATCTTATAATGATTTGTCTAGGCCTTGTGAGATAGAATTTTTAGGTGGCATGATGAAATGAATGACCTCTAAAGAAAAATTAGTATGCTCCAAAGATCTATGTAAGTAGTTCTGAAGATGATCTAAATGAGTTATGAAGATGAGAATGCTCTAAAGAAAACTTGATAGTGTCTGAGCATAAGAGATATTATCTGAGGTTGCACATGAGGTGTTGATTACCTTGAAAATGATTAGAAGGTCAGATTTGAAGATATGTATATGCAGATCTAAAGATGATATAAAGATCCTAGTTGAGCTTCAAAGATTTGTAAGTAGTTCTGAAGGTCTGTTGAAGCTCCAAATAAGATTGAGTGTATGAGGTTGCATAATCATACATAGGAGGTTTTGGAATATATGTGTTTTTCAAGGTAAAGCTTATAGGTTAGAATTTTAGATTCAAGGTAATAAGAATTATAGGTCAAGGCTTAGAAATCAATAAAAGAGATGGTGGATAGATGATGTAACAGGATCAATTTCCATGACTTGGGTGAGTAGGTAAAAATTAACATAGGTGAGCCAAGTTTTTTTAAGTATGTGTATGAAGTTTCAAATCAAGGTTTGTAAGAATAGACTTGAAAAGGTATTTCAAGGTTTCTTAAGTGCACATAATAAAGATTTGTCTACTCAAGAAGGTTTTCTCAATACTAGTTGGCATGTGCAGCTTCTATATGAGAACCTAAGTTGATAATGATAGACGAGGAAGGTTTATATATATAATTTACAATAGTTAGTTTATGGAAAGAGGAACTAAGTTTTTTTAATAATTGTTAAGACTGAAAGATGGTCTAAACCCTCATAAAACCCTAACTAAGACCTGATGTTGAAGAACTTGTTCTAAAAATATTAGAATGGTTTTATATGGTTATATAAGTGATTATAGGTTTAATTAAAATCTCCTAGGGATATTCAAGTGTGATTAGTTTCTCAAGTGAGTAAGCATACCATACAAAAAAGTGCTTATCTATTAAAGATTTGTAATAGCAGACATAGTTGATTGAATCAAAGTTACTAAGTGGATGAAGATCAAAGTATGATAATTGTAGTTACTATTCATGAATATTTTTGGATAGGTTATAGTTCTCAAGTATGTAATTTGGTAATCCAAATTATCTAGTCACTAATAGATCTAGTGGTGCAGATAGTAAAAAAATTAGGCAAAACTAAAACAATATTTCTTAATGTATTTTCATGTAAGAGTGATGCATTGAAATGCATGATGATATTATTTGGGTTTTGAATGATTTATCCATGATTTTTATAATCTTTTAATTCTGAGTAATAAGTTGAAACATTGAATCCAAAATGGATTATTTGACTGTGTAGAGTTTGTGAGAGAGAAGGTCAACAAATTAGTTTATAAGGCTAGCTCATGATATGATTAGTTTAGGTTGATATGAGGATGTTTTAAGATCCTATTCATTAATTTAAATCCCTTAGAAATATTTAAACATGTGCCACATCTTCATGTTTCATTAACTATGTTTTGAAGTCAGTTGGTAGTTCTAAGTGAACATGTTGCAAATAAATAATTGAGCCTGTTTACCCTGATTCAAAGCATCAGATGAAGTTTGTGATGACCTTGAGGTCATGAGGTTTATAAATATGTAATTTTTTTCCATTTTTTTAATAAAAATTTAGTATATGCTTCAGTTTTTCAAGATAGAGTTTATGTATATGCTCAAGCCTTTTATATGCAGTAATTTGATATAGGGTTCATGTGGTAGTTGGACCTAAAAGTTATTATTGATCTAAAGTGGAGGTAAATAAGGTATATTATAGTGTAATACGACTTTTTCCTTCCATGTCAGGTGTTTGGATATTTTTCAAGAAATATAAAAGGGTAACATGTTGTTAAGAAACCCTATTAGGTCTCCATAAGCCTAAAAGAGGAGTAAGGGATATTTGATGTATGGCCGACCTATTATAGTGATTGATTCATGATTAAGGCATGTTATTTTAATATTCAAATACATATTCATGTTTGAAATAATTAATTTGAATATTTATTTGACTAAGAAGGATATGATCAAGTGACTTGTATAAAAGCAAGGCAATTTAGGCCTATTTGGTATGCTTAGAGGATGCTAAGTGTGGAGAATATAAGAGGATGAGAAAATGATATAGATCATTGATGACCATAAATAGGTCATGAAAAATATCATATAAGTGTTATTAATATATAATAGAGGTTATGAAAATGAGGACAAAGGTTAAAAGACCTAATCAAGCCATGAAGAGGGCTAATTAAGCGAAGAAGGCTAAAGGCCAATTTGAGAGGGATAGAAATTGAGCGAAGAAGGCTAAAGACCAGTTTGAGAGGGATAAAAGTTAAGTGAAGAGATGAATAAGTATATAATAAGATGTTGTATAATAAATAAGAGTTTTTAAAGGTGATCAAATAATTAAGTGGCCGAGTTGGTGCTGAGTTATTTAAGGGGTTGGTGCCTCCTCACAAGTGGGTGCTTGCTAAAGCTTAGTTGAGTTGGTGTTAAGATAGTTTGGGTTGGTTCTCCATATAATGCTGGTGCTTCACTAAATATTTCTATTTTTATTATATGACTATAGTCTATTTGATTTATCAAAGGGTTTTATTCCCCTAGAGGTTTTCCCACATATATGTTGTGTTCATGTGTTTCATGATCTTATGATTTCATGTTTATGCTTGCTAAGATATACATGCTTATTAGACTGATTCATGCATGGTTAAGTGCAATTGAATGACTTTTTTTGAATATTGACTCACCCCCATCTAAATAATCTTATTTATAATAATTGGTATCACATCACATCCTTTAGATGAGTATTGATAACTTAAAAGAGATTTTAAGAAGCAAAGATGACTAGTTAGTAAGCTCAGGGTGGTTTCTCTACCAATAATGCTTTATTATTCAATGGATATAACTATGCCTTTTGGAATGTTAGAATGAAGATATATCTAATGTCACAAGGATATGATATTTAGTAGTTAGTTATGGATGGTTATATTTCACCTCTAATTCCCTAATAAATGCAATAGGTGAGAAGGCTAGTGAAAATAATTCCAAGGTAATGAATGTCATTCTATGTGGCCTATTAGAGGTAGATATAGTAAAATTAATGCATTGTGTTTTAGCCAAAGATATGTGGGAAAAATTGAAGACCATATATGAAGGATACACCAAGGTAAAGTTGGCTAAGTTTCAAATCCATAGAAGATAGTTAGAAAGTTTGAAGTTGAATGAAGATGAAACTATTACATCCTACCTCTTGAGGGTTGATGACGTTGTCAATACCAAAAGAGGATTGGGAGAAGAAGTGAAAGAGTCTATTATTTTTTAAAAGGTATTGAGATCACTAAATCCTAAGTTTGACTCTAAGGTGTTTACAATATAAGAGATGAAATATTTGGACAAGCTAGAGATTGATGGGCTTTATAACATCTTGATTGCCTATGAGATGATAATAAATGAAGGAAGACCTTTCAAGAAGGAAGATAATTTTAAGGTTTAAAAGAAGTCAAAGAGAAAGAAGGTCAAATATGAGGTATTTTTAGATATTGATGATGATGAACTCATAACTATGTTTTCTAGAAAGTTAAGGTTTGGCTCAGTAAAGTACAAAGGTAAGTTACCCTTCAAATGTTTCAGATATGGAAAGATTGGTCACTTTGAAACCAAGTGTCCTAAAAAGAAAATATTTGAGACTAATAAAGAACATGATGAATCTCTTGGAGATGATAGAAAGGTATATACGTCTGACAAGAATAATAAATATTTCAAGAAGAATGAATGAAAGAAAAGATCATTCAAAAATAAGAGGAGTTTCTATACCAAAGAAAAATAGCTCATCTCATGTAAGTGATTCAGACAAATATAATAGTGATGATTATAGGAATGAATCTAAATATGACAATAATTAAACTTTTTAATTCCGTATGAAAAAGGGGTGGCTCCATTAAGCTTTATGGAGACATTCTTCTACTAGTAGAAGCATGAGGGTGCAAAAAAAGAAGGTTTATTTTTTAGAATATTATATGTTATATATGTTACAAGGAAGGAGATGAAGATGGATATTATACATTTCTATGTTTATAGCTCTATGGTTTTAAGTATTGGCATGATGAGAGATCTAAGATTGGTATCAGGTATCTAAAGTCAAAATGCAAAAAATTGATATATGAAGTATTATTTTGAGATCTATTTTTTATAAGTAATTAATATATATCTATGAAGACAAAAGGGGAGTCTTTGTTTCTAAATTTGGTATCTAGTATGGGATAGCCTTGTGTTTGGTCATCCATTTCAATAAAGTTATGTGATCTTGAGTTCCTTTTTCTTATAAAAAAGATATGTTTGGTCTAAGGGGGAGCTTGATAGATTTATTTTCTTTGTCAATAAAGTGATTATTTTTTAATATGCATGGAGATAAGGAGAGATTGTGTTTAATAAGATTAATATACTCTATTTGCTAATCTTTTGATGAATCAATTGGGAGAGTGACTTGATTGAGAATTTTATGAGAATGGTTGTCATAAGTGGTTACCATAGTTTCTGAAGACTGTGTGTTATCTAGTATCTTTGAGAGATAGTATCAAATCATATGGAGAGAGTATTATTTCACTATTTGTAGATAATATTTTATATTTACTACTAACAAAAGCATGGTGGATGCCTGTTTTGAGGGGGAGATATTCAAGTTGTTAAATGAGCTTAATCTATGTTGATGTGGTCTTGTAATCTAAATTCATTTTGAAAGAGATGATAATTATGGATTACCTTTATCATTAATGTCAAAGGGAGAGAAAGATCAGAAAGTGAAAAATAAAAGGCAAGAAATAGGTCTAACATATGGTTGCCATTGAGAGTGGTTGACATATTTTTTTGAGTATGTTTATTATCAATGACAAAGGGGGAGATTATTGAACATTGTCATTTATTAAGGTAGAGAATTTTTAGCATTGTAATTTAATTTTGATATTTGATATTTAATAATGTCATTTATGTTAAAGGTTCTTATAAAGATGCATGGTTATTTCATTGATGTCAAAGTTTCTTGTAAAGATACTAAGATTTGAGGTATGTATATGAATGAGTTCTATTGAAATCATAGTAAGTGTTGTTATTGCATGAGAGTAGTGATGAGAGAATGTTGTTTCAAGAATGTTCTAATGTTAGCTTGAGTGAAATCATTAAGAAGCAAAAGTGAGAAAATACAAATTAGTATAATAAGTGTAAAGAATCTTGTAATTGTAAACTACGAATTTGACTCAAGAGAGGTGTTAGTATCTTGTTAGTGTCAAAATGAAATCAAATTGAAAAACCAATACACTAGCTAACATACATATCTAGGCCTAGTTACTTGGTTGAGCTTAGTTAACAATACTAGAATGGAAACACAACTAAAACATGAATGAGAAAAAATCTTTCACCTCCCTTGAATTCTCCAAATTATCTTTTAGTAGTGGCTTGCTCGGCTTGTGCTCATGAAGTCTTCATCAAAGGAGGCTTGGCTATCTCCTCTTCTCCTTGGTACCTTATGGCTTTGGATTGGATTGGATCAATATTTATACATTATAACACTAATTTTCATGAATATTTGGAATCAATTTAACATTTTAACTTTGACATAAAAGAGCTTAAAATTCAATAACCAAGGCCTCCCATTTGTAGATTTTTGGAATGGTTTAAAGATCAACCATGACCATCCATCTCAAAATTGAGATGTGTGGACATGAATAAATCTAAATATGAAATTTATCTATAAATATCCCCATTAATATTTGAGATATAGGGGTATTGAAGAGGCATGGAGGGTCTTAATGAGGTATGGGAGACCCATAATCCTAATATTTTATGCATTTATGGATTGTGGATGCCACCCCATATGATGATGTCACCTAATGATGTAGTTAATATAAATCAATTTTAAATAAAGATTTATTCAACAAGTTCCATGGAAAATTAAATTAAGGCCCTAATTTAGTTTAATTATCCTAAAACATGATTAGTCAACTTTAGTGCAAATTTTGGCTCTTGGTGCACAAATTAATCAAATTGGTCAAAATGTCTTGTTATTGGTCTAAAATTTAAATGGATCAAAATTAGAAGTCAATGTTAGATGAATTGGATCCATTATCCCATTTAGGATGTTACCAACACCAAATAACAAAGGCACATGTCTCGTCCAAGAGATTTGATAGAAAAGAGCAATCTAGGGCACCCAAGGGAGAAATTGGTAATTTGACTTGAAATGATATGATCAAATTTAGCTAGACCATAAATTGTATTTTCCCATTTAATGATAATCTATCTAAAATAATCACTAGAATATATCAATTTCAACTCATTTGATGCATTTTAGTGTTTTTAGGCCAAATTGTGAACTTTATGTGGAAATTGGTCAAAAGCCTTGTTGGAGGTCATTGGTGGCCAGATGTAGGTGTCTATATTAATGATTTGTCTAGACATTTTGAGATATAATTTTCAAGTGGAATGATGAAATGAGTGATCCATGAAGAAGAAATATGCTCTAAATATCTATGTAAGTAGTTATAAAGATGCTCCTAATGAGATAAAAAGATGAGAATACTCTGAAGAACACTTGATAGTGTTTGAGCATGAGAGAGATTGTTTGAGGTTGTACATGAGGTTTTTAGGACCTAAAAAATTATTATAAGGTCATCTTTGAAGATCTATATATGTAACTCCAAAGATGCTACAGAGATCTCAGTCAAGATTTGAAGATTTGTAAGTAGCTCTAAAGAAGTTTTATTGAAGCTCCAAATAAGAGTGAGTGTATGAGGTTGTATAATCATACACAAGATGTTTTGGAACACATGTTTTTTCAAGGTAAAGCATACAAGGTGGCTAGAAGGTTAGATTCAAGGACTAGTAAGACTTGCAGGTCAAGGCTTAGAAAGTAAGAAGAGAGATGGTGGATAAATGATGTAATAGGATCAATTTTCATGACTTTGGTGAGTGGGTGAATATTGATAAAGGTTATTCATACTATTTTAAGTATGTGCATGATGTTTCGGATCAAGGTTCGTAAGAAAAGGCTTGGAAAGATATTTTAAGGTTTATCAAGTGCACAAAATAAAGAATTATCCACATGAGAAGGTAAAACAAACCAATGAGATCTTAATATTGACTGGTAACAAAAAAAAAGAAACATATAAAAATGAAATGTAACAACTTAAAATAACCCTACAAAAAAATTAGGAGTCTACATAATACCCCAATATGAAGTACATAATTGCATACATATCAAATTATAATAGACTAATTAAGACATAGAGTTCATAGAAGATGCCACAATTGTTGAAATATATAATAATTTTCAAATTCAATATAATAATAATGATTAAATTAAATTTAGAAGGAAAGAGTTATCACATGATTAACACCATGAAGGATCATAAATTTATTCAAACAAACATCCACACTTTTGTACCCTAAAATAAAACCTTTACTTCTCAAAGTTTGGTATGTGTCTTGTGAGTCATGAAAGAAGAACATACTCATTAATAAGTGTTTACAAATATATCATGCTAAAATAAAATAAAAAAATAATTCAAACTAATGCACCTTGTGTGGTTTGAACATGTGTATAAGCCCTTCTATAAATCCAAGTCTTGGTACCTATTATAATTCATGCATTCATTTTGAGTACAAATTTTAACAATAAAATAATTATACTCTAATTAAACAAAAATAAATATAATAAAAAGATAAAATTATCTAAGAGGTATTTCTTGGAGGGGAAAATTATCATATCTTGTGTGCATATTGAACACTAATTTATCATGATCTTCTCATGGAGTAATAAAAGGTAATAAATTATCTATAGATATTGGTGTCAAATATATAAATGGATAATGTTTACCTTTATTTTGAGATGTGGGTGAACTTGTGAAACACATATCTCAAAAGAAAGGATTACATGCAAAATGTAAAATATAAAATAAAATAATTGATTCCTAACATAGTAAGATATCATCATGAAATCATGTATATCATAGAAAACAAAATAATTTATTCCTAACATAGTAATATATCATCATGAAACAATGTATATTATAGATAAAATGGCCCACTATAAGCCTAAAGTATATTATATATTAGTGCAAGTATAACATTATCTAAGTAAGCAAGATATAAGTAATGTAAGCATAATAACAATGAAATACTTCCATGGAAAACACATATCTATCCTAAGCACAATAGTGATATGCCCCTCATGGAAAAATTTAAAAAAATGAAACCATATGATAATATTCTCTAATATAAGAGGTATAACTATAAATATATCAAATTAAAACACACACATAGAACTTTGCCCCATTAGATGCATGATAAAAATCATGGGAATGTAGGAAAGAAAATAAAAACATCTAAATGAAATGGATCATGGAAAATAAAATAAAATTGTGCATGATATATATCATAGTACCAATAATAAAGTAACAAAAAAATTAAAAACTTAAAAAGGAAGTAACTCTAAGCACATAAAAAACACACCACAAATAGAGATAAACAAATAAAATAAAAGAAACATAACACATAGATTAAATAATCATAAGAATGTGACACAAAGTATACAAAGGAAGAAAGGAACACCTATCAATAAAATAAAAAATAAGTAAAGCACACCAAAAAAAATTCATATAATTCAAACACATTAGGCACTTTTCAATCAAAGAAACATGGATGAAGAGAAGAACCCATATGCCTAAGGAAAAATCAATAATAAAATTAAAACATGTATAAAAATAATAAGATCATACATAGAAGTACTAAATACACAAATATACATAGTAGGTAGGTGAGATAAGATCAATATTAGAGATCAATATGATAACCAAAATAAAAAAAGATAAAATTTGAACTACTTCCAAGAGATGTTCCCCAAAATTCCCATGGAACTAGCATGTAAAGTTCCCCCAAATAATTATGAATCCACAATAATATGTATATACTACATATATCTTGATAATGCCATAAATAAAATATATGTAAGCAATATAACTTATACCATTAATTAGATAATCATAATGTGCTAAGTTTCATACTAACTAAAACTCAAAACTAAATGAAAAATAAATTTTAGAAGGCACAAAATTGACAAATAAATCATCCAATCATATCAAGGAATACAATAAGAGGAAATAAGGGAGGATTTATACTAATCTATAACACTCATTTTATTTATGCATGTTATGTTCCATGTGGCCTCAATATAATATGTTTTCATCACATGAAAGTTAGTGTCAGACATAATAAATAAAGTAAATGGTCAAAAATAAAATATAATTAAAACCAAGTGAGTGGAAATATTATATGAATGATACATATGTGCATGAATAAAGAACCACAAGAAGAAAAAAGTGATAAAGAGAAAGGAGAAAAACCTAAGCACATAAGAAATAGAAGGAACTACAGAAGGAATAGAAAATAAAGGACAACCAAAAAAATGAAGGTGAAGAAGAAGGTAAATTAAAAATTTAAACAAGAATAAAATAGGAAAGCCAAAAGAGTTTGAAAGTAAGGAAGAATGAGGTAACTTAAAAATTTAAATAATAATAAAAAAATATAATATGAAATATTAGAATAAATTGAAAACATAATAAGACCCAAGTAGGTAAAAAACACATTAAAAGGATAGATAAAAAATAAGGATTCCAAAAATTCACACACCAAAAAAATTAATAAAAAAAGCCAAAGTAAGAAAGTTGTGTGTGTGTGTGTGATAATTATATCATGGCATGGTCTAGGGATTAGAGGAGGGATCATGGGTGAACTATGACTAAGTTTCTCAATTGAAGGAGATAGGTAAGTGGGAAGTATAACATGGGAATCAAGAAGTGCAGGAAGCTTAATAAGAAGGGCACAGGTTAAAGGGAAAACTAGAGGGGCCTTTGGTAGAAGGGAAACCTTCATCATCCTATGTTAAATTTAGAGGACATGGATGTATGGAGCCTGATTTAGGAGTGTGTATAGGACCCTTTAATTATCACCCATTTTTTTAGGGATGGTCTTGATCATCTGATACTTACCCTATAAATATCCATTCAAACCAAGTGGTTATCCATTCATTCCATCAATAAGAAGGGGGTCAAGTGGTGAAATATATTTATTTTGAGAGTGGACATTTCTCATCTAGTATTGAGATAATGATGAAGATGGGTCTAATCAAGAAGTTTATTAACAAATGGACAACCATTGGTGCTATATAAGGCTGGGCTAGGGATAACTAGGGGTCAAATATTTAGATTATCTTTCTCCCTAAAGCTTTATTTGTATCCATGTGTCCTTATCAAGGTAGGAAGTCAAAGATCCTAGAATGGGGACGTTTTCTATTAGATGGAGCATGAATTTGGCTTCAATAATGGTTCCCCAACTTTTAATCCATTTCTATGAGGAAAGGGAGGTTCCTAGTTTGGATACATTTGTATGGCCTTCCTATAGAGTATTAGACTAAATATTGCTTCATATGTCTAGGGGAATTGTTAGGTGAATTTATTAAGGTAGATCATGTTACTAGTAAAGGGGTAATAGCTTCATATTCTTAGATTTGCATTTTTGTAGATCTAGAGGAGGATATCCCAGATGTTATTTTCATAAAGTCACAATGAAGGTCCTGTGAATAGAAGATTGCCATGGTGATTTAACAATTTTGAGAATATTGGGGTATTATTCCTAATTTATTTAAAGGGTTTGAGTAGTAAAATTAGTAAATATATAGACAATAATTAGGCTACTAATTTGTGTAAATTAATTATAATTTGAACTCTTATAAAAATAGTAATAAGGAGAAGAAAACAAAACATTTCTAGAAACTGATTGATCTGACTAAGACATAGGCTAGAATTTACTGTACAAGATTGAGACACTATCATAAATTGAGATCTAAAATTCATTTTTTGATTAGATAAGAGAATTAGAATTGGATAGTAATGAAACTGATGCTATATTCTACCTCTACTAGGATTTAATTTTTTTGGGTTTTGTTCACTATGTTTGTGTGACCCTATCTGCAAGTTTTAGTGATATAAGTTTGTATATATCCTTATAGAGAAAATTATTTCTTCAAACCCTATATTCTTTGTGATTTGAACAATTTTGAGGAAGGGGAGGGGTTAGTGCGTGTAAGATGTATTAGACATGCTTCACACATTGTGTGTGGGCACACTACGTATATACTAATACTCTAAAGAGGGATCAAGCCATATGTAGTTATCCCACTTGATGTGTTTGTACAATTATCTATATGAAAGTGAAAATTTCTAAATTAGATGTGCTTGAGGTGGTTAGGGACTGGTGTAAGGATTTTAATGAGATTGTAAGTGTGTTGGGTAGTTGCATGTAGAGAATATGGAAGATTGCTTAAGTAGTCTTGCTTGCATTCTTTCTTGCTTAGTGATAATTTACAACCCTATCCAAATTATCTTTGAATGGGATTTTATAAGGATATATTGGTATGGGTTGAATGTACTCACATTAGGTTGACAAAGATAAGGATGCAGAATTAAAATAAATTGCCATTAGGGCCAAAAAAAGATTTGAACAACAACACCAAAAATAGATAGGAATGGCACCAGTGCTATAATCTAAATGTGGTGCTACTATCCTAAGCAGATGGGACCTAAGGGGATTGATTTTTCTTGGAAAGAGTAGTCTGGGTGAGTTGGGGCCAAGTTTGGAAGGCCATGAATGATTGGGAATCAATGAAAATAAGCCTAAGAGAGTCATGAAATAAAGAAAGAGCCACCTAAGGGTTGGGTGTTATTATCCACGCTCAAGTTAGCAACTTTTTGCATTTTATATGACTACATTTGTGCCCCCTTTATTATAGTGATACAACAAATTGAAATAATAGGATAAATGAAAAATAAAAATCATACCTAAACTTATCTACAATAGTGAAACTCATGAAGCTATGTGATGCTAGGTATGCATAGAGAGAGCATGATGTGAATTATGAATCTATAAAAAAACAAAGTGTATATTGGTTTTTACTAGATAGGCTATATCTAAAATAGGAACATACAAAATTGGGTAAGAGAGAGAGGAAGAGAAAGGAATGAATATACCTCACCAAATACAAAAATCAATAAAAAACCTATTATGATGCTGAGTGATGTTAGATTATTATGAGTAATTTTGGAAGGTGTTATACCAAGAGTAATATCATGAATGGAGTTGAGTGCTCAATACCCTAAGAGTGGCTCAAGAATGCAAAGGCTATCCCTTTGGCTCCATAATCATTTAATAAGTGAAGCTAGGTGGTCATGCATGTGTTTCTCAATGTTTGTACTATGTGTATAATCCCTTTGAATAGGTGGCTCAAGAATACAAAGGCTAGCAAGTCCTTTTGATCCATTGTTTCCCCATGAAGTGAAGCTATTGACTGATATTGGTATGAAATGTATGTCATGTGAGATAGATCTTAGAGACCATAAATGTACTATGATCTAAAAATGTTTGTATGGATATCCAAATGTATGCTAAAAACTAGGCCACTCTTAGCCACTCCAAAAGATGGATATTAAGCTTGTATGAAAGCCACTTCAAACTGGTGCACTAGGCTTATATGAATGCCACTCATGAACTCAAGAAGTTAGGCTTGTATGAAAGCCATTCCAAAATGATGCCAACCATTTATAGATTAAATAAGGCATACAAATACTAAGAATGCCTAGGTAATACTATATACATAAAGAAAAGAAAATAAATGTGCCATGCATATTGCCCCAAATCGCTAGTGTCTAAAACATGGATTCTAATCTAAAAGTTATATCAACTATTGTATCTAAAACTGGAAGTGAGAGCCATCATGCTGCATGTGATGCCCCCTATATCTAGATTCTTTGAGTGAAAGTGTACTAAAAAATACTGAATCTAGTCTAAAATGTAGTTGATAAAACTATAATTGAGCTTACCTTTCTATCTATTTTTGGAAAATCTAGTTTTTTGTTGTTTGGATAGGAGTGCCAAAAGTGGACACTAGTGGCACTAGTATTATTGTCCAAGTTGGGTGCTATTGTCTAAGGCCAAATCTGATAACTGTTTTATATTCTTGACTATTTGCCTATTCTGTTTTGATTGGTTTGATGTTTGGTTACTGTTTTGGGTGTTTTGAATGCTGCTTTTTCAACTGTTAAGAGCTCTGATCTCTATGATAAAACCCCTATTTATTTCCCCCTCTTCTATGGGTAGTAATTCATACCCTGTAATGATTGACCTTAGAAGAAAGATCCTTGCAATTGTGTTATGCTACAAAGATACACGATATAGTAATGATAATTGACAAAATATCTCAATATATAACATGATTTATCTTGAGATATTGTTAGATCAACAAGGGTATGCCTAGATAGATATAAAAATGTAATGCAATATACTGAACTAGAAATAGAATGAGAAGTTTAATTAGTTATTAGTTGGAGGGATGGAACATGATGTCCATCACAACATCCAAAAAATCAAGATAAATGCATGATGTGAATTATGGCATTGAAAACAATGAGAATCAACTAAGAAACAAACACACAAGGTAAAAATAAAGAAGCATACAAGGGTGGCCAAGGGGCTAGGCAAACAAAGGACATGGGAACATGTCACTCAAACTAGAAAGTAAGCATACAAGACATGTTCAAATACCACATACATATATAATTGAAACAAGAAAAATTGGTGTGGAAGCCACAATCATATAGAGGAGTATAGGAAAAGGTCATTGGAAAATGTCCTAAAGCACACACATGAATAGAAGCAAAGGACATTGGCAAATGTCCTAAGGCACATATAGGAGACAAAAAAGAACTAAGAAATGCACATAATCTAGCTATGCTAAGAAATAAAATAAATCAAATAGGGAATTAGAAGTAGAATTACATCTAACTAATCAAATCAAGAGGGAATGTATGCAAGACATGCGAGTATAAGACTAGGTATATGCTAATAAATACACAAGTGTTATATATTAATGAGTGTCGATAGAGTAATCTATGTAAGCTAGTAAATAATGTACATAAACAGAATAACTAGATTGTTTGGTGTAGGAATGACATAACCTAGATGGTTTAGTCATGTAGAAAATGCCTCTAGTGGGTATGTATATTGATGTGTATCTCGATGTAGAAGTAAGATGCCTCCTTAATGAGTAGAGTGAAGCAATCACAGAGTTAGAAGTCACTACACACACTCAAAGAAGATCAAGTGAAGCATGGTAATGTAGATAAATAAACAAATAATAAGTTTATAATAGTGAATATAAGTCTAGTATATTAGTATCAATGTAAAGCATGGATAATGCATACAGTCAAAATATTTTTGGTATTTTTGAATGTTATTTGTATATTTTTGTATTTTGAAATTTTGTATTATTTTTGAATTTTTGAGAGTTTTTGAGCTATGTACAATCAAGCATAAGAAACTATGTATAGATAAGTGGATAAAGTATGATACTAACCAATGAGTCTCATGGGAGACTCTCTATCATGGTGTCCTGTATCAAGGAGAAGACTCATGCGTGATCATGAAACATGATGGAAATGCTGAGACTATGGCTCTACAAGTTGTATATGCTATAAATACTCTAATATATCTAAATTAGAAACCAAATATGGAGTCCCCCTATAACTTTGAGAAGTTGATGCAACTATAGGGCTCTTAGGGACCTATTTAGTAGTAGGATAAACTCTCTGAACATGTGCTCTATGAGTAGATGCATGAGATCTCAATGATACTGGTCTAGGTGTGAATAGTGTATCTAGGAGCTATCTTGAATCTTGAATCCATGGAGATGTATAAACTCTCTATGTTGGTTATGGATTCCTCAACTATGTCTAAATCAGAACTAGAGGAGGAACTATAACTAGTGGAGAAAATGGAATTAGAGGTTGAACTAAAACTGGTGACTATATTGTAGAAGATGTTTCTAAAGTGGGGAGTGGTAACTCATATGGAACTCCACCAGTTGAAATAACCTAATTAACATGAATGAATTTCATGTATCTATGAACTATAAAAGGTATTACTCAAAGTTTTTAAATCCATGGTCGACTAAGTAACATATCAAAAACTCTCACACTGGGAATAATAGTGAATTGTGTGGCCACATGTATTGGACCCACTTATAGAGGAAGTACAATCTCACCTAATGAAATTTGTATATCCTCAATGAGTTTGATAATAATTGTGTTTATCAGTGTAATATCCTACTATGAATATCCCAAATGATACAATAATGTCATAGTGCACATGTTCACACTAGATCCATTTTCTATGAGAACACTATGAATAGGATGATTATGAATGTGAGCTATAATAAAGAGTGCATGATCATATATATCATCCTCAATGATCTCCTACTATGAGAAGGATATGGAAGGTCTAGTTGGAACTCTAGAATTATATACACCAATCATGTTATTTAAAGGATGTGTCTAAACTAAAAGTTCCCAATATATATCCGATGGGGGATGTGCATGATATGAATGATGAACCCATGATGTATCCCCTATCTCCTATTTTTAATGATATGGAAAAGGATATGAAAATATTTTCAATGTTGTATCCTATGTTGGCTTGGCCTAAGGATGCTCAACTAAAGTGCCAAGATCAATATGATTTCCATCTATTAAATTTTGTATCTTATGTCTCAAACTAATGCATATATTTCTTATATGGCATGGTGCCCTATGAAACTCATAAAATGCATGTTGATCATATCCCCATGGAAGAGGATTTGTTGGGTCAACTTCTTAAATAAGAGGGAGAGATATGATGTTACATTCCAATAGTTGTTGTAAAACTCTAGCTAAAGAAACTGGTAGATTGGTGAAGGTTCACTGAGGAGGTTCTGATAAAAACACTCACTGAGGGGGCTCTAAAGCTACATCAATTATAGGTTGATTTTGGCTCTTGTTATCATTGACAATTACTTTGTATGGGACTTTTTTGTTACTCTTGTTTGTTGTGTCTAAGATACTTATGTACTTGAGTTTGCCCATTGAAATTAACTTGACTTCTCTTTCCTTTAGCATATGACATAGTTTAGTGAAGGAAGAGAATCTTTTAAACATAATTAATTCATGAAAAGCTGGTAGAAGACTCTATTTGAAGAGATATTTTAACTCTTGATTGACCATGGGGATAGTCATCTTAGCCAGAATAGTCTTATATTGGAGAACATAATCTATGAGATGCTCATTTGACCTTTATTTCTATTGTGCAACTTGAACATATGAAACCTTATCACCGATGTTATTACTAAAATGAGCTAGGAACATGTTTGCCAGAGGATTGAATGCATTGATCGACTGATTTGGTAGACTACAAAACCATTGTAAAGAATAATCCTTTAGGATTCAAGGAAATAACTTGGTAAGTAGCTAGTCATTGGGTATTTAGTCCAAGAATGCTATGTGAAAGGCTCTCAAATGTATCTCTAGATCACCCTTACCAACATATAGAGTGAGATTGGGTTGAATAAAACCTTTGGTGTATGTAGAAGAGAAAAATAATCAAAATCCTATGTAGGTCTAATGGTACCTTGCTCAAGATGTAACACCTTGGATTGAAGATATTTTATCTCTTGTACAAGGGCTACCATATCAAAAGACAAAGATGTACTAGTTATAGTTGGTGGCATAGAGGTAGGTTGGGCTAATATAGGGGGTTGTTGAGACATAGTTTCCCCTGTAGTGTCATTTTTAACTAGTTTCTCTATGGTTTGATAATATTCAAATTTGATTAGCCTTTTTAATTTCCATGATATATTGTAGGATAATAATATGATCTCAGGGCTAGTCCTAGAGTCTTTCTCAAAAATGTTTTAGGATTAAATATTTGTTGAGGACAACTTCATTATCAATAATTAGTGGAAGTGGATCAATAGTCTAATGTGGTGGATCATGAGAATCGGTGTGTACATTATCATTTTTATATTCATACTGCTTATTATCAGAGTTATCTTTATTAAAATTAGTGTAATCTAGATGTGTAAAATCTATAAAAAGAACCTAATTTATTTGTTTATCCATGGTATATGGTTGAGTTTCAAGAATCTAGGTAAATTTAGGAGGATTGTCACTAAGTCTTGCACTTCATCTTGAAGGAAGAGATGAAAAGAACTTAGGTGGCATAAGGAAAACAACTTGGATGATAATAGAAAAGATTAATCATATATAATCTAAACAAGGAACTAGAATATGCATAAAAAGGATACGAAGCTCAAAAACATGTAAGGTGATACCTCCATAAGTAAATAAGAACTAGTACATGTAACTAGGGTTTTGAAAGATGATAATTTTGACAAATTTACTATAAAAATTTGAAATTGAAAGTGAATTTGTAAGTTATATATGCAAGTGAAAAATCATAAATTTATTGGAAAATTAGTGATTTAATAAGATCTAGTAAATGCAACTAGGGTTTTTAAAAAATAAATATTTTCTAAGAAGTAATATTGATTTTTGAATTTTGAATGGATTTTTTGATTTAAATATGCTTGTAAAAATTTAGAAAATGATTAGAAAATTACAAGGACCTAGTGTGGGCAACTAAGGTTTGAAAGAAAAATATTTTAAAATTACTATGAAATTTTAAAATTTAATGCTAATTTTTTATTTTATTATGCAGGTAAAAAATCATAAAAATATATTAAAAATCAATAGGAAAATTACCCTAGGGTTTCTAGGGTTTTTATGCATAAATGAAGTTAGGTTCACCAAATGATTTAACAATTTTGGGAATATTGAGGTATTATTCCTAATTTAGTTAAAGGGTTTGAGTAGTAAAATTAGTAAATAAATAGACAATAATTAAGCTACTAATTTGTGTAAATTAATTTTAATTTGAACTTTTCTAAAAATAGTAATAAAGAGAAGAAAACAAAAATTAGCTAGAAATTGATTGATACAACTGAGATAAACATTGAAATTTATTGTGCAAGATTGAGACACTATCAAAAACTAAGATTTGAACTTTGTTTTGTGATTGGATAGGAGCACTTGAATTAGACAGTAGTGGAAATGATGTTATAGTCAACCTTTACCACTATTGTCTTGAGGATCTAAGATTTTTGGGTTTTGTTCACTTGTGACCCTGGATACAAAGTTTTAGTAGTTAGAAGTCTATATATCTCCCTATAAATAAGATTATTTCTTCAAACCCTATCTTCCTTTATGATTTGACCAATTATGAACAAAAGGGGGGGTTAGTGTGTGTAAGATTCACTGCACATGCTTCACACCCTATGTGTGGGCACATTACCTACATACCAATACTCTAAAGAGGGATCAAGCCATATGTAGTTCTCCCACTTGATGTACTTTATGTAATTGTGTATATGAAATTAAAAAATGCTAAACTAGATGTGCTTAAGGTGGCTAGGGACTAGTGTTAGGATTTGAATGAGATTTTTAGTGTGTTATCTAGATATATGTAGAGAATACAAAAGATTTCTTGAGTATTATTTCTTATATTCTTGCTTGCTTAGTGATAATTACCAACCCTCTCCAAATGATCTTTGAATGGGATTTTATAGGGATCTATTGGTCATGGGTTGAATGTACTCATGTTAAGATGACAAAGATAAGGATGGGGAACCAAAAGAAATTGATTTTTGGGGCAAGAAATGGACTTGGATAATAACACTAAAAGTATACAAGAGTAGTATTGGTGCTAAAGTCCAAGTGTGGTGCTACTGTCTTGAGTAGATGGGACTTGGGAAGATTTATTTTTCTTAGAAAGAGTAGTCTAAGTGAGCTATAACCAAGTTTAGAAGGCAACATATCATTGAGAATAAGTGAAAATAATCCTAAGAGGTTCATTAAAGCAAGGAAGAGGGACTTAAGGGTTGGGTATCATTATCCACACTCAAGTTACCATTTTTTTGCATTTTATATGACTACACATGGAAAGGGTGTAATTTCATTACTTTAAGTGTCTTAAGGTTGGTCACATTGATAGTGATTATTCTCAGGGGAACAAAATTTTTGGTGATAATATTGAGTAGGGGTTTAGAGAGCTAAGTCAAACCTATAATAAAAATTGATTATGGTGGTATAGAGTTGTTAGAAATGGTTCAAGTTATGGGGATAGTCTAATCCTCGATATTGAATCCAATAAAGCTCTTAAGCATAATCTATAATGGGGATAATATTAGTCTCCATGTTTGATGCTCAATGAATGTAAGTTTATTTTTACATAATACAATAAGATCACTACCATATTTTATTTAATGGGGGGTGGATTGGTCTATCGGTGGCTAATAAAGGATTGGGAACTAGGGGCGGGTCCTTAGGATCAGTGGTAGACCTTCATCTTTCCCCACTTGTTAAATTTTTTATGGAATATGAGGATGAGAAAGAGGAGTTAAAATATGTATAAATTATCTCATTAGTTTAGAATGTTGGGAAATTATCATTTCCTAATTATAATGATCCTAGGAAGAGGGGTACAAAGAAGATAAAGGATATTATAGAGGCAAAAGTGATGGTAGGCATTTAGGCCTCCACATATAGTTTCTTAATTTTAGACATGTGAGAGGAGGTTATACCCTTGTTAACACAATGAAAATAATTTCATGGAATGTTATTTGGTTAAACACCCTAAACAAATGTTACCTAGTTAGGTCACACTTGATTAGTTTGGGATTTAAAGTGTTTATTCTATAGGAAACCAAGCTAAGTAAGGTGGAGGATGAGGAGCTAATGTCAAAAGGGTGGATTCATTGAAAATTTATTTTTTAGAGTTATTTTGGGCATTAGGATATTTAGTTTTTGTTTTTTCCCCTTATAAAGTGGGAATTGAAAAGTGTGGGGTTGGGAGAAACTGGTAGTTGTGTAAGGTGACTAATTTTAATTCTAATATTATGGTGTTACTCTTAAATGTTTACGGTCCCAAATTTGTTAAGATTAAGGATCATTATTGGGAAGATATCCAAAAATAGTTATTAAGGATTAATGGACAATGATGTGTGGTTGGAGGAGATTTCAATTCCATCCTATCTAGCTTTGATAAAAGAGGAGTAGAAGGGAGGGAGTCTCAATCCTAGAAGGACTTTTCTAAGTTTGTTTCTTTGAATATAATCCCCAAGAATGGTTTGTTATCTTAGACTAATATGAGGGAAGTTTTTTTAAATATTTATGAATGGTTGGATAATTTTTTGGTCTCTCTAAACTATTTAAACTTTAATTGGGTTATGAAAAGCAACATCCAACCAATTTATAGATCAAACATGTGCCTATGAAGCTCAGGATTTTTTAGGATGGGGTTGCTCCAAAATTTCCCTTCAATTTTTATCTTATGAGTTAGGGATATTTATATTAATGTGCTAGTTAAGATATTTTGGAGCTTAGATTTGATCATGAGTGGCTTAAAAAATCTATATAGGATCAACAATAATTTGGATTTTATGAAATCTTACCTTAGATCTTGGAATAAGGAGACTTTCAAAAATATCTTTTAGGATATTTAAAATTTTGAATCCAAGTTGGAATTCATCAATTAGGTAGTCTTCATTGCAAGTATGGACTCAGATAATTATTATAGAGAGAATACATTTCTTTCTAAGTTGGAATAATTGATGGTTAGGGATGATATCTTCTAGTGCCATAAATAAAAAGAACTATGTATTATATAAGGAAAAAAAACCATTTATTTTGAAACTCTACCAAGGTGAGGAAGATGGAAAATTTCATCCATTATATTAATGAAGGGAAGGGTAGGTCCTATATACCAATTCTCATATTAGACTGGAAGTTGTTTGGATGTTCCAATATTTATTGGCTTGTGAGGATGCTTCAAAATTAGAGGTGCAATGTAAGAGTCCGAAAGATATTCCCCAAATCATCACAAACCAAAAAAATGCTATATTATTGGATTTATTTATCAAAGGAGAAGATTAGGGTAGTGGTTTTGTCCCTGGGTAAGGATAAAGTGCCTAGCTTAGATGGTTTTTTGATACCCTTTTTTCAAGATTTTTGGGAGATTGTGGAGGAAGAGATTATGGAAATGGTGGAGTCATGAAGAAAAAATAAAGTGGTTATATACATTAATTATATGTTCATTACCCTCATCCCTATTTAAACCTAATTTGGATAAAAGAATCCTTCATTGGTAAATATGGTTAAGGCTATAAAAATGATAAGGCACAAGGGTGAATATCAAATCTATAATAGACCAATTAATGTGCTAAACTCGGATGTACCATATGTTATATTTATTAAGCTAATATAGGATATTAATAAAAAGTAACACTATGATAAATATATAAATTCCATAAAATGGAGTACTTATCTAGTTCTAATACTAATGTAGGTTTGTATCTGGTATAAGAAGAAAGTAGGCAAGAAGATAGTTCTAGATTAGTCACCAGATTCTAGATCTAGTATCTCTGGCTCTCTAAACACTTGCATCAGCATGGGATAGTAAAATCAATGCTAGTGTTTAATTTCATTACTAGTGTAATGTATATAATATATTATCAAATAACATGTGACCACATAGATGCTTTTGGATTTGGATTCACCTTTACTTTGGTGCATTCATATCTGGGTCATGGACTATCACTCCTAGTGAAATGGCAAAACCTTAGCTTTCCATTTTCAATGTGGCCTTGGGGGAAAACAGGTCAATGGGAACATGATGTTAAGATGATCTATTGACCCCACTATCAAATTTCACTACCTATATAACCAATGGACTCTAGAAGAGGGCCTTAGACATATGTAGTTCTCCCTTATGTGTTGGCTTGTGTGTGAATCATGTAATATGTGTAAAATAAGTAAAACAATGATCTAGCTTTTAAATTGGAAAATATGACCTTATGACTACTCTTTTATTACTTCAAACTTATATCTAGTCTATTCCTATGATTTATATTAGAATAGGGAAGAATAGGAAATATTTTTGTAACTTGAGTGTTTTTTTAGTACTCTTTTAGTTTGATTACTAGGTGAGGAATGAATGATGGTTAATATTGTATTTATACCAAGCCTATTAGGAGATAACTCACATTAAATCACTTAAGTTGACCATTTTAATACATTTTATGTTCAAATTAGATGACTTGAGGGCATTAGACACTTGTGTTGGGTTAGGACAGTAATGTCAATGCCTTAGATGTTAGTGTCCAAGGAGAAGGAGATCATGCATGTATATAGAACTTACATAGGTGTAAGATAAGTAAATTTTAAGCATTTTGGACAAGATGAGATGTCTAGGTCATCAATATAACACTATTCAAACTAAGAGATAGGCCAAGGGGCAAAATATAGAGAAGATGCAAGGCTTGTGGAAATAAGGCATGTGTAAAAAAAGAGGAACATCTAGGGTCTAAGTTTTCCAAGTGTATAAGGTTGAGGTGGTACATAATCACAAAATATCATATACATTTCCACCCTTTTAATCTTGTAATGAAATTCCTAGTTTAAAGGAAAGGAATAAGTACTTGGGTGTGTATGTACACCTTATCTTTGCTTGAGTTGAAGTTGAGTGCTTTGTTGGAGTTGAATTAAAATGTTTTGTTGGTGACTAAAATAAAACCAAGAGCATGTTATAGTTTATAATTAGTTCATATAATCTAGGTAAAATTAATTGAAATATATTGAAATTAAAAGATCAAGATTTAAGATTACACTTGTGTATTGATGTAACCACCTTGCTTATTGGCAAGTTATTTTTGTAAAAGATGTATCATTATAAGGATTTGAAATTTATATTAGGATAAATATAGATAAATATTTAAATTGTATATATCCAAAGAAATAGAGAGAGAGATATGGGTTGGAAGGCCCATACTTCTAATACTGGATTAAAAATGAGTTTCTCATGGTAGTTGAGATTATCTCAACTTTGTAACCCAATGATACTTATAACCTAGTGATTTTTTATGATCAGGTCCAAAATGAAAACTTGGAAAGATTGAGTAATTTAATCATCCCAACCATACCAAAATGTAAACCAACTACTATAGTATATTGGCTCACTAAAGTTTGTAAACATTCATGGGGTATCAATACGTGTAATATTTTTAGAATCTAAGATTGATTTAGATTTTATAATATTAATCACATGTTGCATAACATATGCACCTTATATATGTCTCATGATGAAACTATGTGTAATAATGGTGTCATGTATATAATTTTACAACAATTGTGTATCAAAATCCTACAATTATGTTCTTTGGCTAATTTGGAAAATTGTATAAGTGTGAAAGACATGATTCCAAACCATGCCCCAACTATATATGGAGAAATATAAAATTGATTTAAGTACCAATGTGGAGGACATTTTTCCAAAGCATGCCCCCACTCTAAATTAGAGATGCTAAAAATTAAGTAGGTGTGGTGAACATGCTTCCAATGCATGCCCCCACTCAATATATGAATTATAAGTACCATACTAAAACAATGTGGAGCACATGCTTCCCAAGAATACCCCACTAAATCTATAACTATTAATGTGTGGAAGCCATGTCCATATGACATACCCCCACTAAATTTACAAAATGGTATAAACCCATGTCCATATGACATTCCCCCACTAATATCTAATAATTTTAAAAAGTGTCGAGAATATTCTTCCCAATAATTCCCCCACTAATATGCCCCTTATTTGAAATGAGGGAAAAAATTACCTAGGATTTACCTCACCTCAAAATGGTAAGACACCTATATATCTATGAATGTAACCATGTAGCATATAGAAAAAAACATGTCTAGGTAAAGTATCATTGAAGCACATATAACCAATGTGATCACATGGAGGCCTAATATACATGATAAATATCATGACAAAGTCTATATAATAATAATACAAGATCAACAAGAAAAAAAATTTCAAACACAAAAAAACTCAAAATTAATTCAAAAGGCAATGGTTCGAGGAGACCATAAACAAGAGGCATGTTAAAATGATGTAAAATTGAATGGACATGACTTAGTCAAATGTCCATAAAAAGATGAATGACATTCAAATGACCATAAAATAGGAAATGGCATATTAAAATGTCCAAGAAGGCAATGGAATATTAAAATTTCCAAGAAGGCAAACATAGGCATAGGGGTTGTATACAATGGAGCATATTCAAATGCTTAAAAAAGCAAGACAATATCAAGGCAAAACACTCAAAGAAGTGTATAAAGTAAAATCATAATCAACCAACATAAAAATTTCATATTATCCCATGGATTAAATGTGTTATCAAAAAGCATCAATTACACGACATATCAAATACCCTATGTAATGTATAATCATGGATAATAGGAATGTGTAAGTACATATGTAAGCTTAAACATGATAATTTAGAGTAATCATTGAATCTTATAACCTATGTGTATCAGTATCATAGAATATGGATGCCCCCAAACATATTGGTGATGTGAGTAGAGGAAAATCCCAACACTTAAAAGTGTATCATGTATCTAGGTATGCCTGTGTATGTGTATGTAGGAGTAAATGATATTCTAGTTATCAACATGAAAATAACACATATATGCCAAGGCTCCAATAGAATAAGTGGGTGCCAAAAATGTTTTTGGATTTTTGATTTTTTTTTTTAATTTTTATTGGTATTTTTTGGATATGATGAAAGATCATCCTATGATTCCATCTAATTATTGGCCATAGATATCTCTCCCCATTATGAACCTCAAGACCTCAAGTTAGATATTTTACATTGTTTCCATCATGAATGGCTAGGTTGAAAAGGGGCATAAAATGTTCCTTCTCACATTTTTCATGTATATTATAATATGTAAAGATATCATTTGGAATATGTATCAATCTACCTTCATGAGGAAAAGAAATTCTTTGTTGATTTTGGTCAGATTTTGATTCCATTTGGTATATCCAAAGGGTTCTAAGTGTAAATGCATATGTAGATGTGGTAGGAATTACCAAAACATATGTTTGAATTACTTTAGGATTAGAAGTAATTGTTATTATTATGTTACCCAAGGATTCCTTTTAAATGACCTTATTTTACAAATCTTGTAAGTTAAAACTGAGTTGTTGAAAATGTTTTATGTTACAAGTAGTCTTGGTTTGTTTAGGATTAATATAGCTATGCCAATAATAACCACCACCCATGTCTAAGGTAATTGTTAGATCCTAGTGATATGTACATTGTTTGATTTGTTGTGAAGCTAATTTATTTGGAGGATCCTCAAATTTAATTTTTTGGTCATCGATAAGATTTTAGATCTTGTGTTTCAAGATAAAACATCTATTTATAACATACCTAGGGCCTTGGTGGTAGTCACAATAAGCATTCTCATCATACCCTTTAGATAGAGTTTTATTTACATAAAACTTTATAGGAGGAGGGATAGATATAAGGTGACACTCTTGTAACCAAAAGAGTAATAAAAATGGGGATTCAGGTAGAATTGTAAATTATCTCCTTAGTGCATTAGATAATATAATATGCCTAGGATTTTTTAATAGAATAATTTGTTTTTGCATTAAAATGATCTTTGAGTATAAATACTAATGTTTTTTTATTAAATTAATATGATCAACCTTACCCTTTTGTAAAATACTAATGTGATCTTGTATAAGGTTTTTATGTCTACCACATTTTTGTATAATAGTATGATCCACCTTACCCTTTGAAGAGGGGATAACATGAACCTGGTTAGAGGGGTGAAAGTTATCATCCTTATTTAATTTTGAAGGGGGAATAAAATATTCATTTTTACTTTTGAAATTTTCTTAATATCAAAATGAGGATTGGATAGGAGAGGCATACAAACTTGAGGAAACAATCCATGTTTCAAATATTTTATGACAATCAGGGATCATTAATAGAGAAAAAAATAAGAAAACCATAAGTGGCCTAGGGTCTAATGTTAAAAGGTTGGGTTCACCAAGTGTTTAACCCTAATTTGTATTAAGTAATCCTACCTGGGTAAATAGGATTAAGGATATATAAATTATAAGGCACAAGGGTGAATATTAGATCTATAGTAGGCCAATTAATGTGCTAAACTTAGATATACTATATGCTAAATTTGTTAAACTAAGATATGATATTAATGGAAAGTACAACTATGTTAGATATATAAATGACATAAAAGAGAGTACTTAGCTAGTTCTGATGCTAATGTAGGTATGGATCTGGTATAGGAAGAAAGGAATCAAGAATATAGTTCTAGATCAATTATTAGATTCTAGATCTGATGCTTCTAGATCTTTAGACACTTTCATTATCCTGGGATAGTTACGTCAATACTAGTATCTAAGTTTGATTCTAGTGTCATGTAAAAAATATATACTCAAATAGGATGTGACCACATGGATTATTATGGATTTGGATTCACCTTTGCTCTAGTGCATTCAGATCTGAGTCATGGACTATTTCTCTTAGTGAAATGGTAAAACCCTAGGTTTCCATCTTTAATGTGACCTTGGGGAAAAATGGGATAGTGGGTACAAATTGTCAAGTTAACCCTCAATGACCTTATTATCAAAGGGCATTGCCTACATATCTAATACTCTAGAAGAGGGACTTAGACTTATGTAGTTCTCCCCTCTATGTTGGATTGTGTGTGAATCATGTAATGTTTGTAAAGCAAGTACAATAGTGACCTAGCTTATAACATAGAAAATATGACCTTGTGACTACTCCTTTAGTACTTCAGACCTATATTTGGGTTGTTCCTTTGATTGATATCAAAATATGGTAGAATAAGAAAGCTTCTGATAACTTGAGTGCTTCTTGAGTGCTCTTTTGGTTTGATTTTTAGGTGAGGAATGAATGAGGGTTGATATTATATTTATACCAATCCTATTAGGAGATAACTCACATTAAATCACTTAAGATGACCATTTTAATATTTTTTATTTGTAAATTAAATGAATTAAGGGCACTAGAAATTTGTATCATGTCAGGACAGTAACATCGACACTATCATCTATATTGGATGTTAGTGTCTAAGGAGAATGAGAATAGGATCAAACTCAAAATTTGTAGAGGTGTAAGATAAGCACATTTTAAACATTAGAGGAAATATAGGTTGTCTATGTCATAAATATAAGGTTGGTTAGACTAAGATATAGGCTAAGGGGCATAAGATAGATTAGATGCAAGGATTATAGAATCAAGGCATGTGTATAACTAAGAGGAATAACCAAGGCCTAAGTTTATCAATTGTACAAAATTTAGGTGTTATATAATCAAAAATAGCATCTACAATTCCTAAAATAATACTTCAAGTAGATCTCCTTTGATACATGTTGTATAAAATAATTTCCAAGGCAATCTCTTTCAACCTTAAATGCCTCCTAGAGTCTCTCATCTATTGGGAGAAAGGGGGTTTGTTATGGGAAGGATTATTCAAGTTGAAATTATTATTATGCATGAGATTTTTCACTTGATTACCTATAAAGATAGTAAACATATGATTTTTAAACTAGACATTAAAAAATCCTATGATAGGTTTAGTTGGTACCTTTTGGTCAAGACTGTGGAAAAGTTTGGGTTTGACAATATGTAGTGTAATTAGGTGTTTAGATGCATTTCATATCCAAGATTTTTAGTTTTGAGTAATCGAAAGTTGGATGGGTTCTTCAAGGATTCATAAGGCTTATAGAATTAGGATCCTTTATCACCCTTTTTATTCATTATTATGTCAAAATCCCTAGGGAGGGAAGTTACTAGAGCTTGGTTGACATGTCTAATAAAAGGTATTCAAATTAAAAAAGGCTTATAAAATATTATTCACCACCAATTTAATGATGACATGGTCTTATTTGGGTATGCCTCAGAGCATGAGGCTATGACATTCAAGAATTTTCTTCTAGAATATGAGTTACCTCATGTCAACTGGTCAATTTTTTTAATTCATAAGTGTTCTTCTTAAATGTCTCAAGATCAACATAGAAAAATATTATTCATATTTTTGGCTTCAAAGTTGGTAAGTTATCAGCTAAGAATTTGGGAATTATGTTTCTCATAGGTTTTGGTAAGGCATCCATGTGGGACAATTTGAGAAATGATTTTAAATCTAATCTATTTATTTAGAAAGGTTTTAGCTATATTTGGCTAGTCAAATCACTCTTAACAAGTCCACCCTAAGTGTGTTTTTGATCTATGTTATATCAGTGGTGCACCCACATATTAATATGATTAATTAGATTAACCATATCTTAAAGGAATTCATTTGGAAAGGCTCAAGTGATCAAAATAAAATCTCACTATTAAAGTGGGATTTAATGTGCTTGTGTTAAGAGGAAGGTGGAGTGGAGGTCAAGAGGCTACATGTGCAAAATATAGCACTTGGGGAAAAAATTATTTGAGGAATGGTCTCACAGTCTAATGTGCTTTGGAATAAGTTATTGTAACTAAATTAATTTTTTGAGCTCTCCAGTTCAAATATTATGATGATGGATAATCCACCATTTAGTTCCCATTTGTGGAATTTTATTTTGAAGTGTCAGGTCATTATCAAATATGATGTCTCTTTGGTGGGAAAAAAGATCAATCTACTAAGCTATTTATCGAATCATAGAATGGGAACCAACCACTTTAGGTCTTTCTAGGATTGAAGCGGGATAAAGCCATTCTGACATATGCATGGGGAAGTAAGGTTTATGATTATCTGAATCCTTAGATGGGGGATGGCTTGGTGATATGGACATAGAGGGAGTGTGGTGATATCATATTCCCATTGGATCAACATGATATACTGAGGGGTCTAATGTTGAAAAGGAAGTTATTCATTAATTCTAATGATGCTCTTCAATTGATGAAAGTCAAGTCTAGGCTTTACTTAGTGAAGATGGGTTACAAGATGGTGAATAAAGATAATCCATCTTTTGGATGGGATAAATACAATTGTTATAAAAAAATTGGGTTTCCAAAGGTGGTGGAATTTGCATGGTTGGTCATTCAAAGTAGAATTTTGACTTTTGATCAACTTTAGAAAATTGGAGTAATTGGGCCTTCATGATACATAGTATGCTTCTTAGTTGAATATGATGTAAACCATATTTTATTTTCTTATCCATTTACAACATCATATTGGGTGTGGATTTATAGTTAGTTAGGCTAAAGGTGGGTGTGGTAAGAGTATTTGATGGCAACATTTTTGTCCTAGCTAGTGGGTAAGTGTAGGGATACTTTTTTATGATTATGGATGGTTGTTCTAAATATTATAATCTAGAAAATTTGGAAGGAACTAAATTTTTAGATTTTTTAAGGTAAGGATAATTATAAGAATTCTATTATTTATAATGCAAAAGTGGTGATATCATAAATTGGTTCTCAACATGCAAAAATAATTAGTGTTAGGTTGACAAATTGGGATGCCCAAATCATTACATCTTAGAAGTTGTTGAAAGTACACCCATTAATGGGTTAGTTGTATTGGTTAAATCCCATAGGTAGGCACATAATTAATATTGGTGTCCTCTAACACTATGAATTTTCAATTTAAAATTTTATGGAATGGTGTTAGGTGTGTAAATAGATAATATGTGAGGTCCCTGATTATAGTTACCTCTATAAATATTTTGTATGGGACCAATAATAAAGTAAATGACTAGGTCCTAGTGTTGGGGTTAATATTAGAAGCTCAGTATAGAGTTGAGAAACTTGTCATTAAAGGGGACTTGATGGTTTCGATCAACACCCTACAAAATCACAAGGTTAGAACATGGAATATTGATAACATTTTATAGAAATGCTAGGGGTAATTGATTCCTTATCTATATGAGAGGCCTCCCATTGATTTATGGAGGTGAATGGAATCTCATATTACTTGGATAATATGGGAGTTTATCATTAGGATGATTTAATCATGCATAAAACTTGGGAGCCTAGCCTAATGTTAACATTAAGGGAATATACATTTGAATATTTTTATGAAAGATTTAAACATTGGATTGGGTCATGTTTATTTCTTGGTATGGTCTAGGATTTATATGTAGTGTCATATGATTAGTGATGGGGTGGATCAAACACACATAAGAGGTTTAATTAGATATGAGGATGATAAATCCTTACTATGCATTGTGGTAGAGTTGATCTATTTGGGTGGGGTGTCAAGGTGATTGAGGCAAGTGGCAAGTGAGGCGATTTTCAAGTGTGATATGCCATTATGGAAAAAAATTGTAACATTTATTTATCATGCCTCTCATTTGATTAACTGATTTAAAATAGGAATTGGAATTGAAGGGGTGAGTTAATAATTTTTAGATAAATAAGTTCTTTCTCATCTAGTCATGGGTGGTGTTGGAAGTGCTCAAGGAACTCATAGCCATGGTGTATTAGAGACATCATGCTAAGTGAAGGTCAAATCCAAAATGACACCCATGTTTGTGGGTAATCTAATGTTATCCTTAGGGTATAATGTGTAGGTTCATGATATTTTAGAGCAGTTAGTGAAAACACATTTTCTAGTAGGGTTGAAAAGCATTGTGGAGGACTTTTAGGGAACTACCCCACTATCATTGATATTTTTTCACATCAATTGATTAGGGCTAGAGCCTCTATCAAATTTACATGATACGGAGGAATGTAGATGAAGGTGTTGGGATTTGTGAAAAAACTTTAAGGAACACTTCATCAACCATATTTATTGGGGTTTTTATTTTGGTACTGGACATTCAAGTATGAAAAGATCCTATGGCATCGTTAGTGGTTGTGATCAACCTTCAATGTTTAAGTATGGAAATCTAAGTAATGAGGATTTTAGGGTGGATGTTTGGTGTGATAGAAATTAATTTTCATCCTTAGGTGGTAGATTAAGGGGAAAGTTTTATGGGAGTGAAGTTGGTGACATGGTGGTATGTGGTGACCAGTTATTTGAGGGGTTACATGTAGGATGCCTTTCACTCCCCTAGCTTGGGTGGTTGTATGCTATAAAGGAGCACTCATGAAAGATGATATAATTGTAGTGGTAATTTTGGTCAAGGTGGTAGAATGGTTATGTTGGTTAAGGTTATTGATGTGGTATAGGTGGCTATGGTTGAGCATATAGAGGATCTCAAGGAATTGAGGTTGGGTGGTTTCGCTAATAGTGGTGATGTGGTGGTAATAGATGTGGAAAACAAGCTTAGTCATAATGATGGGGTAATAATGTTCTTTGGGTCATGGTTTGGCTTGGATAAGTCATGCATTTTTGTATATAGGTGGATTTTTGATAGTCTTGTTCTTGGGCCTTTTATTTTAGGTTGTCTATTGGCCTAGTTTATCATTGGTTGCTTCAGCCAATTTATGTTTTTTGGTTTCTCGTGGGATATTTTGTACTTGTTATAATCATTGGTTTTAATTAATAAATGGTATAGGGGACCAATTAACCCTTATTATCAAGCCAAAAAAATTAAATAAAAATAAAATAAGAAAAAAATAATAAAATAAAGGAAATTATCTACATGAAAATAGAGATAACTTAGGTGCAAAAAAATCTAACCAATAATATTAAGTGAATAATCATAATATAATATATAAGTAGATTCAATCACAAAATCATGATTAAGATAAATATGTATACATTTCCATGAGTATAATAAAGATAATACATATCCATCATCCTTTTATCCTCATTATAAATTCCATCAATATAGTCATCATCATTGTAAAAATCTAAACTAGCTATTTGCATTATTGTAAACTATCATTCTCTCTTATTTGAATGTTAGATTGTAAATTTTTATTATTTTTAGGTGTTTTATCTTGTATATATGTGAAAAAGTACAATAAAATTATTTTGGAAAGTGGAATATTACATAATTAAACTTTAGGCTTGCATAGTAGAGGTCTTGTCATTGATTGTTTCTATGATAATTCCTTACAGGAACCTCATGTTGAACTTGTATTTGTTAGGTCATTTTATGATCCAAAAATATAATTAATCAATTATTTATTTTTTTTAGTTACTTAGGTTATTTTAAACTTGTTATATGGTTTTAAAAACCAACTATCACTAACCTATAAAATTTTATGATAAACCATGTATATATATGCTTTTGATATTTGAATACATTGTTGTCTCAGTCCTCCACTACTCAATATAATTTATGGTATCATATCCATGAATATAAAAATTGGGATTAAATAAAATACATCTATAAGGAAAGTAAGGTAATTTATGATGCAATAAAAAGTGGTGACTTCTGAAAAAAGGTTGATCAAGTAAATGCCTATAATTGTAATATGGAATCTAAGTAAAGTGTTCACTTGATGAGGAGGAGTAAATTTGTGTTTCCCAAAATAAATCATTCACCTGATGAGGAGGATTAAATCCATTAACTCTTTAGTTGAAATTTACAATAGTAGTTTTCCTGACAAGGATAAGTATTATGTATCACTTTAAAGCATTGAAATTTGCAACAACTGCTTGCTTGGTAAGGATAAGTAATACACATCAATTTATTTTTGGCACATAATTTATAATTAGTGATTTTTAGTATATGTGTAAGTTTATTTACAACCTTCAAAACCTAAAATCACATGCACTCCAATAGGAAAGCTAGCATAATAATTATTTTTATGGGCAAAGTAAAAACACTTGGTAAAATATTTATTGTGAATTTTTTTTTATTATTTTCAATTTGGAAAGCCAAGGATATTTGTAATATTTTACTTTTATATTGTTAACTTTGTTGATGGGGAGTTGGATAAACTAGTTTTGTTAGTTACTTGTCGTAGAGGTAGGTGAGAAGTTTAAAACCTTTTGGTTATATTTTGATCATTTTTTGTAAAGGAGTTATATTAAAGTTATAATGGTGATATAAGGGTGTAAAAGGTGTTTTTTGAAAATTCCTAGAATCTTTGTAATTGAAATCTATTTTGTGGGTAAAGGCAAAACCCAAACATCTTTCCCTTTTTTATTTAAATGTATTTTTGATAGCACCATGGAAAAAATTATGAAGCTCTGAAAATGGATGCTTGACACCTAAAAACTAAAAATAATGGAAATTACACATGGAAAACATGCTCATTTTAAATTATTTATGGGAAATAATAGAAAAAGAGACCATGCCACCCACTAGACCCACCAAACTGATTAATTTTCAAAAACAAGATAACCATGCACTCACACTACTCAAATCATCCTACATTGCACAAGTGATTATTAAAATTAAATTTGTTAAATATAAATCATGGAAAGCATTAAAATAATTTTATGAAAAACATATTACATAAAAGAAGATTGATCTTCTAATGCAAATTTTAAACAATAAATTAGTTGATGATGAAGATGTATCTAAATATCTTTCTTAGATGAAAATATTAAAATAAGAATACTACATGATAGGTGGAAATATTGATGATTACATGTTCATTTACAACACATTAAATTTCCTCAATTCTATATACACCAATTTTGCTGAAATTTTACAGCTTAGTGGTAATCTAAATTATGTAACATTTGATTCTATTTATAAGTTATCGACTCAGCATGAGTGATAGTTTGTAAAGAAAAAGAATAATCCTAATGAAGAGGCTCACTATATAAAGGCCAAGTAACATCATAAATATCATCATCATGTATAGAGGTAGTTTTATAAACACTCTCTAATACATTCTACAAGACATTCTCCACACCATTATAGATAGTCTCCACAATGTTCTCATCGTCACTCTCCAGGATATTCAAAACACAAACATCACCATAGTCACTCTTTCCACTCTAGTGTTTCTTCTAGTGATTCAAATTATTATATATATTTTCTACATAATAAATATCCTAAATGTTTCAAATGTGGTGGTATTGGACATTTTGTAGATGTATGTCCTTTTTGATGACCTTGCTCTCTACACAAAAAGAGAGCTGAAGAAACTTATGTGGATCATTCTATTAGCATATATTCTAGCTGATCTAACTATTCATGTTATGTTGACACTTCCTATGATAAGGAAACATCCTAGGAATTCTACATGTCTGAGGTATATGGTTTTGATGGACCTAACACCTTGTTATAATTAAATAGTGTTTCACTAATCTTGTGTTAGATACCAGTCTCAAGACCAAGATCTATTGTAGTCACATTTTTTGGCTTATATTCTTTATTTCTTATAGTTTTAGATTTATATACTTGATATTCATGACATAGATCATAAAATAATAATTTGTTTCTCTCATTGTATAACTTTTCACCTCTTGCCTAATAAGGGAGAATATATAGCATTAGTTGGTCTTCAATTAGTCTTCAATGATAATATGAGTTGATAGGGGTTACTAGCACTAGTAGTGCTGAGAAAAGGTCATTTTTGTTTATTGTAAATCAAGGATATGTGCCATACACAGTATAATTTGGTTAATTTGATGGGATTCTAGGTGTAGCCTCTTGTGGATCAATGTAATTGGAAAAGCCTTGATCATGTTCTACTATAATATAGTAATATGATCATAGGGGATGAGTAGGCCTTGATCATGTTCATTAGCCTTTTATGCCACAACTTGTAGAGTGGGTTTTTGTATGGAGTAGCAACAAATTTTTTATCAGTACCAAGAGTTATAGTACACTAGTTATAATTGCATTTGATTTTCTTTGATGACTTCAGAGTCATTACATTGGTTATTTCATCTTGTTTACAACTTTGGATCAAGGGGGAGTTTTTTGGGTCTTTTTATGATCTAAAAAATAATTAATTAATTATTTACTTATTTTGTTTAGTAACTAAATTTATTTTAAACCCATTATTTAGTTATAAAAACTAACTATTTTAAACCTATTAAAGTTTACTATAAACCATCTAAATATATGCTTTTGATTTTTTGAATACATTGGCATCTCATTTATCCACTGCTCAAGATCCTTCAGTATCGAATGATCATAAATAATGCCTTAAATAGTAATTACTCGATCACTTGGAAAACTATAATCATTGATGTAATGTTGACAAAATTTATCTCTTTTGATTAATACATGGCTTCAATAAAAACATCATATATCCCATTATCCTCTAATACATGAAACCAAAATAATACGGTATTAGGATCCATTATGATAAATAGTGTAATGTATTCAATTAGTTTCATTATGATTCCATAATTTCTAATAATAATCATGGTTGTATTAACTAAATATATTTGATGATATCCAAGATTAAGGATAAATTTATTTATACACACATTTATACTTGAACCGTTATCAATCATAATTCTATTTATTTCCCTTGAATATGTACTTATGAAAGCTTGAATGAAAATTGGTCCATTATTATATTAATATTATAAAAAATCATGATCATATAATATAATTCAAGGAGGATATTTATGCATTTCATTTATGACACACATGAATCCATCAAGTGGGTGAGATATATAAGCTTGTGGTGGTTGCCTTTGATCTACCATATGAAAAGTACCATGGTATTTAGATTGATTGGAATGATTTGAAATATGATTTAGAAATATTTTCAAATGTTGATTTATTTAAGCCATTGATTCATTCAAATTATTTTTGAGACTCTTTACCTAAATTTGGTTGTTATCAATAAGGTCATGTATCTTATGTCTCAAATTAATTCATATGTTTAAAGAATGTACTATGATTCTATGAAAAATATAGAATGTAACAACATCATATCTCTTAAGAAAAGGCATAGATGGATGAAACTCTTTAATATGAGGTGAAGTAATAATATTGCAATAAATTAATCAATTAATTAGACATTGAATACATTAAATCAATATTATAAATTTTATTCATTCTCTTTATTATGATTAAACTAGCTCATTAGGTGGCCAATCCATTGCATTCACCATATTCTTGGCATCATTTTTATGTTTAAAATCATTTTCATTACCTTTAGAATTAAAGTTTTATATTCCCTTTAATTTGATCCAATAGAGATAGAGGAATTTGTCCCATATTTAATCATGTTAGCCTCTAAAATATTTATCTTATAGTTTTTTAACCACATGAGAAAATCATCCAAAGATAGGTAGGTGTTGAAGATTACTTTTTATTTTCTTTATAAAAGTAAACTTTGAAAAAATATGATTTTTAATTCACTATTAGGTAATTGGTGAGTCATTTTTGAAAATATTATCTTGAATATAAGAAAATACTCGTTAATATTATCATTAGATCATTATTTGAGTTGAGAGATTTGTCAAAAGTTAATTTCCATGCTAATATTGATTGAAAAATGATCTAGGAAATCCATTAAAAGAATAGTAAAAGAATGCATAGATCCTCATGAAAAAGTCAACAATTTTTCATTATGGGAAAAATACTTAAGACTTATAGGAAATATATTAGGAAAAAAATCATTATGAGAAAAATATAGAAAAGAAGCATATAAATATTTAACATGATGATAAGGATCTCCTATACCAATTATTAATTCAAAATTTGGGGCCAAAAATCCTATGGGGAAAGAGAAATAAAAAACTTCAAAATCCTAAAGGTTAAGAAAAATAACCTGTGAGGTGATTATAGTAAGTGCATTTTGAGACCCTTGAGAAATGAATTTAACTTGATTAACATCACACAAGATTTGCACAAGAGTGGTTATTTCAGGGGTTAGAAGAAAAGTGGTTTTATAATAGGTGGGAGTGGAAGAATTATTCAAAGAATCCAATTAAAAATAGAGAGAGATGAAATATGGGAAACATGTTGAGTGGGTGGTTAACTCTAGAAGCAACATGTGAATGATTGAGGATAAATCTAGAATCATTGGAACCATTTTGAGAAGGAAAAGAAACATAAACAAGGTTGAAAGAAATGGGAGGAGGATTAGTATTATAAGTGAGTTAGGAAAATACCAACCACATAATTATGTATGGAAGGTGACCCTATAGAAGGTCATTCAAAATTATTTGCATTCAAATATCCATTGTTCACTCTATATGGTATATCTTCAACTAGAGGCTCTTGATCTAGGTGTTTTAATAAAAATTGAAATGATGGGACTATAAAATAAAAAATCAAACTAAATAATCAAATAAGGTGCATAAGAAAATTATAAAATAAATACAACAAAATAAAAATAAAAAAATTATTTAAAATGTGCAAAATATAGAATTACTATTCTTCAAATTCAACAAAAGGGGTTATTATAGTTAATAATTTGATTAAAACTTACCTATGTAATGTTGGAAGATGAAAGTTATTAAAAACTAATATGAACTTAGTTCCAATTTTTTTTGAATTTTTTTTAAAAAAAAACCCCAATAAAGATAACCTAGACTAAACAACTCAATTTTGGAAATAACCAAGATCAAATTTTTAATGTTGGTAAGTAAGGTTTGATTTGATAAACAATCTTTGATTTTGGTTAGACATTGTCAAAATATAATAAAACTTTGTGAACATATTCATTTATGCCTTATTATCAAAAACTACTCTCAAAATTTTGTATTTATATGAAAATGTTCCACAGTTTCTTATCCTTTGTCACAAAACCTAATCCACTCTATGAGACCTCATGAGAACATAATAAAATATGGTAGTTATGAGGGGACTTCCTCAATCAAACCCATTTCCTTACACATTTATTTAAATTAATAATCATACAATCTAAAAATTAGTCATGTGAAATATGAGTATCCTAACCCTTATCATTAGATATGAGATGTAATAAACTTGTATATTCTATATGCTCTTTCACTAGTTCAATTCAACTTTTGATATAAGGGGTGCTATTCTAAAAATTGACTTTTACTTTTTACACTTCAATAAATGGATTATCAATAAAAATAGAATGCGTTATCTATATGAATTATTATGAAAACTTAACATATAAAATCATAAAAAGTCAAAAAATAGGAATAAATATTAAAAAAAATCAAAGGACCAAGGGGTCCACAAAAATAAAATTGATCAAAATCAAACTATAAATTTTCATTAAAACCAAAATCAAATGACTTGATGTTGGTCATGATCAAGATTAAACTATTATATTTCTATTAGACACCCAAATCAGCATGAATAGATATATATGAATAATAAAATAAAACATCAACTAAAATAAACCCTAAAAATAGAGAAAATATGAAGAATATAGATAAAAATGGCCATAAAAGAGGAATATAGATTTATAAAGAGAAATAAATATGTCACAAGTGTCAAATAATTACAAGAAAAAGTTCCAATAAGAGCCTATTTTGAACCAATGATCCAAAACCACTTAAATACACTAATACCATAGAAAACAACTAGTCTTGTACCAAAATTAGGTGTTTACATTATGATCTACTTTGATGTGTGTACAAGCATACATATCAAACTAAAAAAAATTGCATGGGGAAGGTTTGAAAAATAAGTTACAATATAAACTAGTAAATGTTGCTTGAGGTTAATACTAGATATGATAATGATATGAAAGTCAAAAGGAGTAGAAAGGTTACCTTATCACAAATTATAGATCATGCAATCTATACATAGAAATACATTTTCTCCTAACTATCTACATTGATGTCCTAACTACTACTAAGGGTTCATGAATGAGCATCAATTCTTATATGGTTGGCATGTGAATCTCTAGTGTATGTTTTGTTGATGGTTTGTTTTGCACACCAACTTAGGAGGGATGGGGACTGTAACCTATCGTAAAAAGTGATCAAAAATTATCTTTAAGGTTTATATCTACTCGGACTTGGTGGATGAGATTACTCAATTGGTCAATGTAAACTATTCCATATTAGGGGACTTTGCTAGTTTAGAATATTTAGCTAAAATTTACAATTATTTTTGGATTTTTAACATTTTATTGGAAATGTTTGTTGTTTTTTTTCATTCATTAGGATTTTCAATAGGTTTTAGAAAATAAAAATAAACAAACTTGCATTTCTAGATTTACCCATATGAATAAATCAGTTTTTTGAGGGTTTTAACTTGAAATGAAAATAACTAATTAAGTGTATTCATTTCATTCAAAATTTTAATAATGAAATAACAAAAAAGGATAAAACATCTTGAAATCAAGATAAACATCTAAATAGATTTTATTCCAACCCTATATTTGATAATTTGATAAAAAGACAAAAGAGAGGGAAAGAGGGAAGAAAAGACTATTATTATGGAGACAAATTTGATCCACTTGAAGTAATAAACCCCAAAAAACAATATTTTTCCTAGACAACATTAAAAAACTAGGTACAAGGATAATGCGAGAGTTTAAGGAAAGAAAAACTTTAAAGATAAATACATATCCACCATATTGCATGTATAGGAAATGAAAATATTATTCCATGGCTTCAATTAAAGTCCATGGATCCACTTGAGTAGCATAATATAAATTTGATTACAAATTTAGTGAACCCAAATTATTTCATCATAATAACAACACATCAAAATGGGAGAGATAAATTAAACTAAAAATGCAAAAAAGTGATTGACTCAATATTGATTCAAAGAGGAATTAAAAAGCCAACCCTTAGAATGACTCCAATGGACCAATATATAGAAAATAGGAGTTCCATGGAGAAATTATTTCCCACCAAAATGTATTTGGATACCATTAATGTAACCACCAACCGATTATCCATTATATGCCATGCCACTTTCCCTTAGTGTACTTTTCAAACCTCTAAAAAGATAAACATGCATAAAATTTAATCAACTAAAATCCCCAAACCAAAAAATCAACTTTAGAAGTGAAAAAATTCTTACACATGAATAATTTATCTAAATTTAAAGTTCCATGATGTCCATGATGGAGTCATATTTATAATGGTTCAAACAGTTTCCAAATCTAACACTTGAGGGGAAAGTTATGGCCAAAAAACCATCTCAAGCTCTAAAATAGGCCTCCTAGACCTCATTGAGATTTTCCCAAGGATAAGTTAAGTTTAAATTTTCACTTTTTAAATTTTTAAATTTTTATTTTCAATCGATATTTAAACTCCTATTATAAATAGATAACACTTTTGAGGTCTTCATAAACCTAATCATGCTTTCAAATCATGAATAAAATTGGATTTTTGAGTGGGGGTCCCCAAGACATAATTGGGCTTAGGCCCCTTAATTATAATTATGTTTGAAATTACCAAAGGATCACTTTATATTTAGGGTTTGAAATCTTGCATAGAACCACACACTCAATGAATAGATCTCATGACCTATACGGGGATATAAGTTTGCATAACACTATGGGGATAATGGGGAATGGGTTTAGACCTAATTGGGGAATAAACCTAAACTAACATGTAGTATGACACCTAGGTCCTCATGTAATTTATCAGGTATATGAACCTTGATTACCACTATGAAGTCCTAATTAAACTAAGCTTAGACCTAGTTAGTGAAAATCTACTGACTAAAAAAGGGTCATGATGCCCATAATAATGATGACTAAATTAGTAGAAATCTCCTACTTATAGATACAAAACCCCACAATGCTAAGTGATACCCAAGTGGGAAAAATATCATAATTATCACACAAAAATATTTAATTGATACACTAAGACATAATCAAAGTTAAATCTTTGATTATAATCACAATACCAAAAATGACTCTAACTAGACCTAATCAGGGTTTAAAACCAGATTAGGTTTATGGGACTTAGAATTTTTTCTTCAAGGCTAAAATGGTATCCAAAAAATTGATTACAAGTAGATAATAATAAATAATACCCTAGAGACCTAATCAAGGGTTGAAATATTGATTAGGTCTACCAACTTATATTTTCAAAAACAACATATAACAGTCTTAATCAAAAAATGAAATTTTTTTCTAGAAATGTGTAGAATATGTCTAGGTTCAAGGAGAAGTCACTTCGAGACCCAATAAAAAATATGAAAGTTTATTACACAATATTGGTCATCATAATGGGATACATTTCCAAGACTGAAATATAATACAAAATAAAATAATCTCCTATACTAGCTCTATAGAGCTAAGAGAGAAAGATTTTCCAAGGCAAATAGGGAGGTCAAGACTCCACGTTCATGCTAAGTAATTTATATGAAGTTTTACATGATATTTAAAATATAGTTGTTTTAAATTATTTATTTTTCACACAAATTGATATGGCTTACCAAGGCAAATTTAAAGCACTAAGACTAACTAGTTACAAGTGTAAATAAGAACACAATAAGAGGCCAAAAAAGGGGTTCCATGGTTCACAAGGAATTAGGGTGTGTTGTACAAGAAACAACACCTTAAATCATAAAAATACTTTTAAGTATATCAATGTCTATATCAATCAATAATATATAAACTAATGAAATAACTGAGTAAAAGGAAAAGATTATGAATAAATATACATAGTGATATTTGAATTGTGCCACCATATTTTATATAATATATGAATTTATAGAAGGTGTCTTATAACTATATAATTTTTATGATGCACATTATAAATCTATTGTGTGAACACCTTAGGTGAATAATAAAATATATTATAACTCTCCATTGTGTGCCTTTGACTATACAAGGGAAAACATGTAATGTACATATTGATAACTCACCTCCAAAGAGAATAGTTATGGTGTATCATGATGTTAAAGATGCCCCTTTTGTGGTGTGGGATAACCTAAATATCACTAATCTAAAAATTAAAAAGATTATGTATACCATGTGTAGAATATATAAATCATAAAATCAAATAACTTTTGAAAGAAAATTTACCATATGTTTTGGTACAATAGAGAAAAATATGATCAAACTAATATATAGGTAGCTTAAGAGAGTATTATCATTAAGGGTATAAATATTGTAATAAAAATTTAATTATGAAATCATGCATATATACTCAATATATTTTTACCATTGGGGTATAATAATCATAAATTATCTAGGTGATTCAAGAGAGTTTAACCACTAGGGATTTAATATCTACATAGAGTGTCTATAAGACTCCAAAGAGTTTGAATAATATTTTCTAAAGAATGAGTAAAAGGGTGTCCTAGTGTAGTGAGTATTAAGGCAATGAAGCATGTAAATAACATGTCCCAATGTTGAATTTTATATGAACAATGAAGAATCCTTAAAATGTACCCAATCGTGTGAAATCAATTATTAGTTTTAGTGCAAGAATGACATGCCCCACTTTGGCTAGGACATATGTCATGTAATTATGAATATAATGTACCAATATAGTAAAGAGTTATATAAATATTTATCACATAGTGATTAAGATAATATAATGCTTTATGAGGTACAAAAATTACCCAATAGATATTGGAAACAATTCATGGATAGGTAACAAAACTAGAAGCATGTATAATAAAGCATCTTGGAAACTAGTATTACAAAAATTGAGCACATAATAAATTATTAGACTTAAAAATAGGGAAACATAGTATAATGACTTTATAAAGGCATTTGGTATATAAATTACAAGTCAAATATAAAATATAAATCATTTTTTCATTTTTAATCTTCAATTATAGCAATTGGAGATCCGAGAGATAATTATAAAGGAGTATGTTGTTCAATATTAGACATTGGATATAAGGCCCTACTAGCCAATATGCTAACATAGTTGGTGAGTACTAAAAACTTCTAGTTTTAGTTGATTTTAGGTAATATTTTTTTAAAAAATAATTTTTTTATAATTTAAAAATAATAACTTTGAGTTATAAATTGGAAGCTTTGTTTTTGGAATTTAGCATATGATTTCAGTAGGTTTGAATTAAATTTTTGTAGTCTATGTTTGATTTTATTAAATTCAAATTTTTTTTGGTAAATTTTAGTTCTATTTTTATTGAGAGTCATGATTTTTAGTTTTATATTAATATACCATGATTGCATCATTTATATCATCATGGATTCACTAACTTATAATAATTTTTATGTGTTTACGATACAAAATAAAAAAATTATATGGGTGTGTTTTTAGGGGAAATTTATAGATAATATCCAAGATATAATATTGAGTGAAAATAATGAACAACATTTGTATGTCATTTTCTTGGGTCATGATATTTACCTAAAAACCATGATATTCACCTAAAAACCATGTCTCATGATACACCTCTATTAGCAACTCTAGGAAATACATGGGATAGTGACACATGCATGATTTGGTTACCTATAAGAAAGGTCAAGATAAAATTAAAGGATTTATTAAGGATTATATGGATCCTAATCAAATGGAGGATGGTGGAAATGGATGATACCACTTGTGAGAGTTCATCAAAAACTTAGAATTATTATATCAATGACACTATTTAACCCTTAATTTTGGATATGGATCCCATAAGGATAAACACGGTTACTATTATATAAATTAATAAACATAAAGGTGATAAATAGATCTATATAAGGCTAATTATTTTAAAATAATAGATAAATAATATTTTGAATTAAATTTTTAGATATGCTAAGAACATAAAGTATAACTATGTTAAATATTATAATGATAATGAAAACAAAATACTTAGCTAGTTTTGATAATAATATAAGTCTAGATTTGGAATAGTCAAGAAGTAGACTAGAATAAGATTCTAAAATAGTAACCAAAATATGGATTAAGTGCCTCTATATCTACAAACACTTTCATCAACCTGGGATGATTTCATCGATGCTACCATCTGGATCGGATGAGGTGTCTAGTAAAAAATACCTACATAAACTAGATGAGACCACTTATATTCTTTTGGGTTTTGTGTCACCTTTGTGCTGATGAATTGAAACCTAGGTAATAGACTATCACTCCTTGTAAAATTAGAAAACCCTAGTTCTTCATATTCATAGTGGTTGTGGAAAAAATGGGTTAGTGGTCACATAGTGTTGAGATACCCTAGAGACCCTTATGTCAATGAGTGATGTCTACATAACTAATACTCTGAAGAGGGCCTCAAAATTATGTAGTTATCCCTTAAATTTTATATTGTGTGTGCATAAGGAGGCAATATGTGTAAATAAATCACAAAAATACATATCTTTTAACTTGGAAAATATAGATATTGGGATGCTCCTTCAGTACTTCAGACCTATAGACATGTTTTCCTAATGACTGGTATGTAAATAGGAAAATATATGGAATATTTGTTCACTTGAGTGATTGGTATAATGATTTTGGTAAGTTTCATTATGAGTAGGTAAGAATACATTTAATTTTCAAACTAGATGAATTTAGGGTACTAGACACTTGCATCAGGATAGGGCACTTGCATAAATGTAGGTTTCTGATTGGGACACAAGTTTTTGGAGAGTAGGAATATAGTTATGGGTCCTAAACTTGCATAGATGGATAATAAGTAGGTTAAAATAATTTTGGGAAAGATAAAAGGCTTGGGTCATTAGAATGATACTAGGTAGACTAAGAGATAAGTAATTAGGCATATATAGATAGTAAATGTGAGACTTCTAGAAGTGGGAAAGGTATAAAAATAAGAGGAAAAGACAAGGTATGATTTTTCCAAGTGTATAATATTTAGGTGCTATATAATTCATATATATCTTATATATTTTCCTCCCATTTAATATAGTAATGAAATTGTTAGTTTAAAGGAAAGGAATGCATACATGAGTGTGTATAACACACCTTTTCTTTTCTTGAGTCAAACTTGAATGCTTTTATGGTGATTGGCCTATAATAAAGAGCATGTTATATTATATAATTAGTGCATATAATCTGAAATTGAAAGTATTTAAATGATTTAAATTGAAAGAGAGAGGTTTAAGAGTATAAATATGTATCAATGCCACTGTATTATCTTTTGGAAATTTTATTTGAAAGATATATCATTATGAATCACTAAAACTAAGATTAGGACAACTATAAATCTAGAAAGTGCATATATCTAAATAGATAAAGAGAGATTAGAGGACACATGCCTCAAACTTGGAGAAAAGATGAGTTTCCACCTGATAATTGAGATTGCAACACAGTCATAGTTATATCTTGGTGAGACTAAGTGAACAAAGTCAACCCATACTATATATATATATATATATATATATATATATATATATATATATATATATATATATATATATATATATATATAGTGATGATGGATGATTTAATCAAGTCCAACCTATCAAATTGGTAATATTGAGTGATAAAATCATCTCAAAGTGAACTAACTACTGCAGTAGATTGTTTCAATACAATATATAAAATTCCAACCTAGTGGATGATGATAGTCCCTAAAAGTGTTTAGAATCTAAAACTAATTTTAAGAAATACTAGGTGCACATTGCATAACATATGAACCTTAGATATGTCTTATGTTGAAACTATGTATAACAATGGTACCAATGTATAGTTTTTCCACAATTGTGTATCTAAATCATATAACTATGAATGTGGTCAATCTAAGAACTATGTAAGTGTGGAGAAAATATTTCCAAAATATTCTCCCATTATATATGGAGAAATATAAAAAATTATATAAGTGTCAATGTGGAGGACATGTTTCCAAACATGCCTCCACTATAATTTAGGTATGTTGCATATTGAATAAGTGTGGAGAACATATTTCTAAAACATGCCACCACTAGATCTAAAACTATTAATATGTGGAATCCATGCCTCTATAACATGCCCCCACTTATATTCCCCCTATTTGATATGAAGTAAGATAGAAACTAGTAGTTACATCACCTTAAAAGAATAATATAACCATACACCTATGAATAGACGATTTAGTATATAGAAGGACATGTTTAGGTAAATGTATCATTGAAGATCATATAATGTGATCACATCAAGGCTTAATATGCCTCATAAATATCATGGAAACATATATATATATATATATATATATATATATATATATATATATATATATATATATATATTAATAGTACAAGATCAACAAGTTACCAAACACACACAAAAGAGAACTCAAATGTAAGTCAAAAGACAATGGTCCAAGGAGACTGCAATCAAGGGGAATGTTAAAATGCCACAAAATTGAATGGACATGACTTATTTAAATTTACAACAAATTAAGGATGACATATTAAAATTTACATGAAATAAGCAATGACATATTAAAATGTCAATAATACGCAAATAGAGGAACATGGGTCACAAACAATGGAGCATATTCAAATGCTCAACAAACAAAACAATAAAAAAGGTAAGACATGAAAGGAAGTGCATAAAGGAAAAGTATAAGCAACTACCATAAAAAATAATAATAGTCCTTGGATATACATGTTAGTAAAAAATGTTAAGTACATAACATATCAAGTACACTATGAAAGATATAAATGTGGATACATGTATATGTAAGTACATAAATGAGCTTAAACATGATAATGTAAAATGATAATAGAATGATATAACCTGGATGTATCATGATAAATAAGTTTGATGCCCCTAAAATCCTAGTGACATGAGTAGATGGAAATTCCAACATCTATACGTGCATAGATCATGTATATGTGTATGCCTATATCACACTTAAAATATGTGTGAAACATATGTGTTTATAATAAATACTGATATGCCATCTACCAACATAGAACCAACAATATATATGCCAATGAGCTAATAAGATAAGTACATGTCATTTATTTTTGGATTTTTTATTTTTTTATTTTTTTGGTATATTTTGAGTATTGTAAGAATGGAAGATCATCCTCTGATCTCATCCAAAGGATTGTCATTTATATCTCCCCATTGGGAACCTAGTGTAATAGAATGGTGGTACTACCAATGATTATGTGTAGCTATAATATATGGCACTTTAGGCTCAAAAATTTTATTTTATGTAAAATAATACACCATGGTCATTTAAAAACAATAAAAGTAATAGGGATTCATGGAACCTAGCTTTGTATGCTCTATGGCTTATTTAGAATAAAAATAGTAAGGAATTGTTTAGGCACTTTGGATATCAAAATATGGTGTGTAGTAGATGAGGATTCCATGGAATCCATTTTGTGTCTATTATTAAATTGTATCTCAAGTACTATCCACTTATTAAAGGGGATTGTATATTGGTTACCCTTTTGTGGTGGATGAACCTTAGTAGTTTTGATAATTAACTATCTAGGTATAAATTTCTCTTGCTCAAGAGGATACTCATATGGAATTATAGAAAATATAATTACTCAATTATAATTAATGTATTTTTGGAAACAAAAACACTGATATGGGGGGTGAATTAGTTCCCTCAAAATAATCATTCAATGTCACTTATCATTCATGCAGCATTCATTCAAATACATACATCAACCAATGCATAAATAAGCATCTAAATAGGCATATAATATATGAACATAATATATATGTGGGAAACCATCATGGGGAATAAAAACCACTAAAACATATCTTGTAATAAAATCCTATAATCAATGAATCAAGATTTAGTGAGGCTCTAATCCCATAAAGAGCTCTAACCCCTCACTAGTCAAGCACCAACTTGCAAGGAAGAACCAACCCCCTAGGTAACTCAAACCAGTTCAACCACCTAGAACCTTTGATCAAATTTGAACACCTATTTATCACTAAAATTATGATCATGTTATTTTTTTCTTCACTCTCTTTTATCTTTCTCAAACTGCCTATTAGGCCTCTTCTCTCAACTGGCCCTCTTCTTGATAGATTTAGGTCATATGGCCTTACTAATCATCTATAAAATTAATATTATAACTTAATGAAATATTAAAAACACATATTTTATTTTATTCACTCCCTATATTTACTTTCCAAACTTATATTTCATTCATTCATCTCCTTAATATTCTAACTAGTCAAATTAGGCCTACTAGACCTTCTTCTTATACTTGATTCTTGCTTTCACATACCTTGGTCAAACACAAACCTATACATACTTGGATCACCATTATAATATATTAGAAATACATTATTAACATATGAAAAAACTACTACATATGTCATTCACCACTCATAAGGACCAAAACCACCATTAGGCCTAATAGAGACCTAATGCAATTAGGCCTTTTCAAAGCACATGTTTCACCTTGACCACCTTGGAGCATATTGAGCCTCCATAAATAGATGAAAAACTTCAAAAAATATTAAATTATACCACTTATAATCTCACCTTATTTCCCCAACACCATTTATCTTATTTTAGTCCTTGAACCACACCATGAGGCCTACTCACAATTATGCCTTCTTACTACTAGAAAGTCTGCCAACCAAACATGAAGCACATAAACAATTTTATCTAAAAAACATAGCATAAAATTACATGTATGTAACCTTCATGACCTCATGGTAATCACCATTTTCATTATATTTCACCAAATAGGGCAAAAGACCTCAAACTGACCCCTTCTATATGCTCACTTAGAGCTGCAAACAACTTCAAAATAGAGACATAAAAATAATGACTTAGAACACTTATGTGAACACTTTTATGAAATTTTAATGAATTTATATGATCAAAAACTATTATTATAATATCTCAAAATAAATATATTATAAGGTCCAATATAAATATTGGTCTTATATACCACTCTCATGGCTTTACTGTACATAGATCTCATTGTGTTAGACAAATTAGATTGAGAGAAACTTTCTACCATACACACACATCTCCAAAAATTACATCTAATATGGATATGTGTTATATGTCTTTAAAAACAACCCTACACAATTGGATCCATCCATAATCCATGGAAACACATCCCTAACCTCATTCCCAATTCTTATTTTTCTCACTATCTTCCTCACAAGGCCTTTTTAGTAGTAAGACAACTTCCATGACCAATTTAACAATTTTAAAGTATATAAAATACTCATAAAATACAATTTTCACACATCATCCTCTAATAATTTTCTTGATTTTACATGGTTAACCTACTAATAAATCAAAAATATGAGAAATAAAGTGTTTCTTATAGCTTCTACTCACTCTTCTAATAGACCAATGCCACATATAGGTATTTTGGAGATTTATCTACATGATACAATCATAAAAATAGGTCATCCAATTCATTCTAATCTATTTATATCACAATCTTCCATATCAATTCATTGTTAGGGTTTTAGAGAGGGTTAAGACCACCTTACAATCTTAGTGATCATTCATAAAGCTTGGTACCTTAATCTAGAAACTAATGACTATAAACTTCATCTAGGATCCTTTCCCAACTTCCATTAACTTATTATGATCTCATGAAAATGTTGTATGTGCCAATCAGCATAATAAAATCCTTCTTGGGTCTACAAAACCTCATTCTGTGCACACAAAAAACATTACAACCACATTTCATGATTTCTCCTTCAGAATTTGACCTCAAAATTAGTCATAAAACTTAACAAAACATTTCACATATTTTATAATTCTATCATGAGCTCTATCATCTTGAAAATTGAACTTTTCCCCTCATTAGGCCACACTAGGTCTCTTTGCACATTAGGCCTTGAACAACTAGTCACACTTAAACCTTGAACATACCTTGAAACCTCTTTCAATACTCTCAATAAATCATAATCATGCCATAAAACCTCATACCATTCTCACACACTACCAATCTTATTCTCATAATCCTCAGATTACGCACCTCATCATACTACCAAGTTTATGCCTTCTCATTAGGTCTCCTCATGTAAATGAATCTATGATCTAGCTTTGAAACCTCCTATGAAAACTTATCTACCTTAAAAAAATGTTTACATAGTATAAAACATATTCTCGCATTCTCTACCACTATTTTTCATCCTTCATAGACCTTGATAACACCTCAACACTCCTCATTAGGTTAGATAGGGTTTAAGATTAGTCTGGTTACATGCTTAAGCTTAAGACATTACCCTTGAAGGTTTACCTTGAAACTTTCTTGAGTGTTTCAAAAATTCACATAAATTATATGGAATCCTTAAAAATTCACTTGTGTGTGTGTGTGTGTGTGTGTGTGTGTGTGTGTGTGTGTGTGTGTGTGTGTGTGTGTGTGTGTGTGTGTGTGTGTCCATCTTACTAGACCACCATCTTCATACCCTCTCATAGGGTCTCTTCATGTGATGATTAAAGTCATGACTAGGTTTCTCAAGCTCAATGTTTAATAGTATGTTTACCTTGTATCTTAATCTTGACATTGTATATTGATATTGACCTTAAAACATGTCATCAACCTTAGAATCATTACCAGGTTTCCTTCAAATTCTCTCTCAATAGATAGACAATAGGTTGCCTTCAAATTCTCTCTTGTCATAAGACTTTCTTGTGACATATCACTTCACCTTGCATGACATCAACTTTAACCTTGACATTAATGGAATCCATATTTATCTTGACATCAATGAAAAAATTAATTACACAATACCAATAATAGGAACATACCTCAACAATCTCCCCCTTTGCCATTGATTGCAAACACTCAAAAAAAGTTGATTCATCTTCCCAAGCTGGATATTGTTCTTCCTTTAACATTAATGACAAAGGGTCATCTCTTAACAACTATCTGATGCTTAGCCTTTGAAAATTTGGAAGCATATATTTTCTCTCCAAACAAGATCATTCTCTCTTTTTGACAAAAACTCAACACACATAAATGTTCCCCCTAACCTCATGCACACCTAAAAATATGAACAGAACTCAATTGTAAATAACTGAAGAGGGAACTCCTCTTTTGACAAAGCATCTATAAACCAACATGAACCACTTATCAACATAGGGATTATTTTTGAACTCATGAACCAACTAAAAATATCCCCCTTAGACCAAGCATCCTCCATGCTTATACTCACTAGCTATGTGCCTCCATGAAGCCTAATGGAGTCACGTCTTCGATAGGCTACCAAAAAAACATAAACTTAGGAGATTCCTAGATTTCCATATCCTCACTAGACTAAACTTTATTCATTATCCTCTTAGGATTGACCTCTTCAATCTCTATTTGAATAACATTCTGACTTGGTCTATTTTTTTTAACTTCTTTTCTATTTAAATAACATTATGTCTTGGTCTATTTTTTTAACTCCTTCATTCACAACTTGAGATAATAGGGAGAATTCTTGGTACTCCTTTACATCTGAAATATGTTCCACCATGGCAAATAGCCCACTTGGACTTGTAAATTGGTCATCATTCACCTTAGTTACCTTTGGTTTCCATTCACTGTTTTGTCTTCTTTCTTGCATTCTAGGGGCCTAAACCTTCTTATTTTGACTTGAGAATCCATGATTATAAAATTTTACAATATGACCAACCTTTTGATAATTAAAACACACTATTCCTCTTGATGGAAACACACTAGTACCCATACCCCTTGATTGATGATTTCCTCTTTCTTTATTGGTAAAATATCTTGAAATGTGTCTTATATCATGACAAATTTAACAATAAACCTAATTCATATCCATTGATTGATGATTCTCATCATAGTTCCATGCATATTCATTCTTGGAGATCCTTCTACAATGCCTTACTCTATGACCAAATTGGTTACATGAATAATAATGACTATCAAAAGGATTAACATACCTTATAGAATTAGGATACCTAATAAGATTAGTATTCATTATTCTAGCACCATCATTCATTTATTTACCATTGATATTTAAGGTCTTATTCTCCTTGATCACATGTGTATTCTTATTTTGGTCTCCATTGAAACCAAGACCTATTTTGTCTTTAACAGTTTTTTAACTACTCAAAATGTTATCTAGATTATTATTAATCTTTTCAAAGATCATACATGACTTCACCTTAATTAATACCTGATCCAAATCAACTCTCAAGTAATACATTGTAGTTACATACTTGGCACATTCTTCTTCTTTATCATTTAGGCTTACAGTCACAATCTCAATTTGAGTCTCCACGGGTTTGACTATTTCTTCTTGTTCCTTGGAGTTGTTGCTCAATATTTATTTAAAAAAAAATATTTTCTCCTCATATTCTTCTATAAGAGACCTCATCACCTTATTTTTCTTATTCACCATATTTATTTCTTCTAAAACACTCATCAACTCAACCTCAAAGTCCACCTCATCTTCTTCTTCATCTGAATCACCAACAGTACCTCCAAACCACATGGACTCTTATTGATTTAAATAGATTGATTCCTCAGCCATGAAGATAAATTTATTCACATTAGGACCATCACCTTTATGGTCACTCTTAGAATCACTTCTCTCAGTCTCACTAGATGAGCTACAATCTTCCTTCATGTAAAAGATTCTTTTGTTCTTGAAAGACTTCTTGTCATCATACTTTCTAAAACTTTTATTGATCTTATTAGACCTATAAGAATTATTGTCATCATCATGACCTTCATCATGTTTTTCATCATCCTTATTCTTATACTTATGAGGGCACTTGTTAGTACAGTTTCCAATTTCTTCATAAATAAAGTAGTTGAAGGGAAGATCACCCTTATATTTACTTAAACTAGTTTTCAACTTTCTTACAAACATAGCTATCAAATCATCATCATCAATATAAAAATCATCATTATTTTTGAATTTATTAACTTTTTTCTTATTATTCTTTAACCTATTTTATACCTTGAATGTAGATTCCTTATTGGTAGTCTTCCTTCACTTATCCTCATCTCATAGCCTTTCAGGGTGCCATGAAGTCCATCCATCTCTAGCTTATCTAGATCTTGCATCTCTTCAACAAAAAATAATTTAGAATCAAAATTAGTAATTAAATATCTCAATACCTTTTTAAAAATATTATACTCTTTTAATTATTCACCTAGGCCTCTTATGATGTTGACCACTTCATCAACCCTTAATAGGTAGGCTGTAATGACTTCATCTTCATTCATCCTTAGGATATCAAATTGTCTTCTATGGATTTGAAATTTAACCAAATTAACCTTAGAGTCTCCCTTATATATAGTCTTCAAATTATCCCAAATATCTTTAGTCAACATATAATTCATCACCTTCACAAGATCTACCTTTGATAGGCCACAAAGAATACCATTCATTGCCTTTGAATTATTGTCACTAGCCTTCTTACCTATTACATCTATAGGGGGAACAGAGGGTTTAATATATCCATCCAAAATTTATTTCAAAGATCATGACCTTGGGAAATAAAATATTTTCTCATCTTGATACTCTAAAAATTATAATTAGATCTATTGAATAACAAGCTTTAATTATAGACAAACCACATTGTGCTTGACTAGCCATCTTCACTTGCTTAGGATATCCTTTAGGCTATTTGATTTGCTTAAAAATACCTGACATGATACCAAATTTTGGAAGCATAATCACTGAGATTTGGGGGTAAATTATCTCCCTTAAAAACATCATTCAATTTCAATTATCATTCATGAGGCATTCATTCAAATACATACATCAACCAATGCATAAACAAACATATACATAAGCATACAACATATGAACACAAGATATATGTGGAAAACCCTCATAGGGAATAAAATCAGATAAAAATATCTTATAATATAGTATTATAAACAATAAATCAATATTTAGTGAGGCAGTAACTCCACAAGGATCTCTAACCCCTCACTAATTAAGCACCAAGTCAACTAGGCCTTTAACAAGCACCAACTTGTAAGGAGGCACCAAAATCATAGGTAAATTAACAAAAAATAATCCACCTATAGCCTACCTTTTGAAACTTTTCTATCACTCAACTAATTATGATCACCTTATTTTATTCTCAACTCTTTTATATCTTTCTCAAACTACCTATTAGGCCTCTTCACTCAACTAGACCTCTTCTTGATAGATTTAGGTCATATTACATTAATCATCATCTATATAATTAATGTTATAAATTCATGACATATTCAAAACACATATTTGATGTAATTAAATCCCTCTACCTATTTTCTAAAATTCTATTTCATTTGTTCAACTCCTCAATATTCTAACTAGTCTAATTAGGCCTATTAGACCTTATAATTGATTCTTGATTTCACATATCTTGGTTGAACATAAAACCATACATAATTTTATAACCCTTGGAATAGATCAAAAAACATGTTTCAAAATTTAAACAACCTTCATATAGGTTGGTCATCACTCACAAGGACCAAACCCACCATTAGGCCTTATAGAGACCTAATGTAATTAGGCCTTCTCAAAGCACACGTTTCACCTTGAAAACCTTAGAACATATTAAGACTAAATAAATGGATGAAAAAATTCACACATTATTCAATTATACCCCTTATAATCTCACCTTAGGTCCCAAAAATCATTTAGCTCACTTCACTCAAACCACACTATTAGATCTACTCACAACTAGGCCTTCTTACTGCCATAAAGTCTACCAACCAAAACTGAAGAAAAAAAAAAATTTTATAAAAAAACAATATCATAAAATCACATGGATATAAAATCCATGACCTTAGGTCATCACCATGTAAATAGGTAAAAATACTTCAAACTAACCACTTCCTTATGCTCACTTAGAACTACAAATAACTACAAAACATAGTCATGAAAATAATGACTTAGAACACTTGTGTGAACACTTTTATGAACTTGAAATTCATTTATATGATACAAAAATATTATAATAATATATTGAAACAAATATATTATAATTTATAATATCAATATTGGTCTTATAGACCAATCTTATGGCTTCACTATACACAGATCTCATTATGTTAGAAAAGTTAGATTAAGATCAAATTTCTACCATAAACACACATATCTTAAAATTATATCCAATATTTATATGTGTTATATGTATTTCAAAATAAAACTATGTAATTGAATCCATCCCTAATCTCATTCCCACTTTTGCCTATTTTTCTCACTATCTTCCTCACTAGGCCTTTTTAGTAATATACCAACTTCCATGATCAGTTTAGAATATTTAAAGTCTATAACCTACTAAAAAACTTAAATGGAAACAAAATAAAACTTTCACACATCATCATCCTATAATTTTCATGCTTTGACCTAGTCAACCCTACCTGTTAATAAAAATATGAGAAATAAGGGGTTTCTTATAGCTTTCATTCATTTTTTTGATAGATCAAGGCCACCTGGAGGCACCTGGGTGAGTCCTCTACATGATCCCATCATCAAGATATGTCATAAAATTCATTTAAATCCATTTATATCAATATATTTCATATTGGGTCATTTTTAGGGTTTTAGAGAGGGTTAAGACCACCTTACAGTCTTAATGATCATTCATAAAGTTTGGGCCCTTATTCCAAAAAATAATGATTGGTAACTTGAGATAGGATTCCTACAAAAATTCCATAAACTTATTAGGATCTCATTCAAAGTTTTCATGTTCCAATGAGCTTGAAAAAATCCTTGTCAGGTTTACAAAAACCTTATTCTATGCACATAGAAAACCTTACAACCACATATCATCATTTCTCCTTCAAATTTTGACCTTAGAATTGGTCAACAAACTTGAAATAACCTTTCATACATTTTATAATTATATCATGAGCTCTACCACCTTTAAAACTAAACTTAACCCCTCATTAGGCCACACTTGGTCTCTTTGCACATTAGGCCTTGAATTGTCAATCACAATTAGACCTTGAACATACCTTGAAACCTCTTGCATTACTCTCAACACATCATACACATGTCATACAACCTCATACCATGCTCACACACTTCTAATATTCTTCTCACAAGCCTTAGAATATTCGCCTCATCATGCTACTAAGCTTATGCCTTCTCACTAGGTCTCTTTATACAAATGAATAAGCCATGAACTTGTTGAATTATTTTAATGATCCAAAGTATTTTATTTATTTTTAGTTAGTTTGTTTTAATGTTTATATCAAAATTGGTTCATGAGAATTGGTTGAGACCCATAACTAATTGAGAAAGCCTATAAATATTTTTACCTTTCTTGTAAATAATAACCAGACATAATATATTATCTTATTTTGTCAAATGATTTATTTGCAATGTAATTTATGAACGATTGTCTCTAGATCTTGGTGTCATTAGTGGTATCAGAGCCATGAAATGCATTTTTTGAATGAGGAAAGTAGAAATTGAATAATTTGGCTAGAGGAGAAATTAATGCTAATGATTACAATTTGCATTCATCATCCAAAAAAAGTGCATCAGATAAAGACATCTATGAAGAAAAAAGTGCGGGTTTCATGGTGGATGGTGAATTTAAACTAGAAACATAGCTGGGTATTGTATATTCTAATATTTTCATACTAATTATTTTCTTCATGAAATATTTATATACATTAAAACCACATTTTTTAGTTTACCACACACATGCATCAATAATAATAGGATAATATTTGGAAGCAATTTTAAATATTTCAAGGCATTCATAGAAGGATTCATCATATTCCACTTTTGTCAGTTATTGGTTCATTCCATGAAAAGAAGCATAATCTTATGTGTATGGTGATGGATTGAGAAAAATATTACATAATAAGTTTATTTATAGATCTATTCTGAAAAGCTTCAAATAAATTTATTAATTTAGATTATAGAATATCAAAATAGCACAATAATCTATTATGTGTGAGTAATCCACCTATATGGCATAACATGTCGTAGTGAAATTTGACGTAACAATGGTCAAGCATAGAATAAAAAGTTTTTTTTAGAGTTGTGTTAGTTTTTTGAAGTGTATAATAGGATCCAAAATTACATAAGGTATAAATCAATTAAAATAGGAACCAAACTGATGCAGGAGCATCGAATGCTTAGATATGCTATTTTCTTTAAAACAAAAATTCAAATTGTGGACACTTGTCAAAAGAAGAGGATAGACTTATTTGGGTATTTAGTTATTGATAATCATGTTATCATGTAAAATCAAAGGAGTCAGCCATAAGTGGCGTAGGATTGTTAGTAGTTAAATAAGTCTATGTTTAAAACATTTGTTGAGTTTTTCTAGGTGTTGGTTGAATGTTATTTCAAGTAAATTAGGACTATTTCAAGATTGTGGGGCGTAGTATAGGCAGTAGAGTAGGAGGAAATGAAGGAGAAAGTCTGGGAAAGGACTGCATATGGATGGATTGTAATAGATTTGTGGAGATAAAGATAATTGGTGTGTTTTTATCCTTTCCGGTGTAGCATGTTCTAGATCCATTATGCGTGATTGATTTCTGTTGTATAGAGCTACAATAGTTGGCTATTTCACTGTTTGATACGCAATACTAATGAATATTTGGTCTGTGACCAATCGAGTCACTTGTGGAAGATTTTTCTGCTGGGACGCGTGAGTGCTGGGTTGTATTAAATGTTTTGATTTTAATTCTGGCTGTCTGCTGTTAATACAATTCTAGCCATTTTAATGTGTTGAATAGTACACTTACCAAGCCTATAAGGATTCTAACCACACCTATTCATAAGGCATTTAAGCCTGGATGGATTAGTGATGGACTGATAAAGGCCGTTGGGCCATAGTGAATCATGCAAGAATGGTTAGAGGCGTGTCTCCTACGTATACGCAAATCTATTTGAGTTGAGCCAAAGCTGAAGCCAAGTATAGTGAGGCATCTATTTGGTGAGCAGAAGTAGGAGTGTGAATGGGAAGGCATCCAAGAATTTGGACAATGAAATAAGGAAATCGTTTGCAAGTTAAAAAAAAAATGCATCGGCAATTCCACTGAGTGCTTTAAAGAAGAAAACGGCACCGTTGAAATTCTTCAAACAGAGCCCCCTTGACAGATCCATGGAGAAGCTCGTTAGTCTTATAGACCGAGTGAAGGTGGGACCCTATTGTAAGAGAAGCTCGTAAGATCTTTGGGAATGCTTCCCCCAGATGTCATCAGTGAATGAAGTGTTCTTGTTTATGAATGCTTGCTGTCATTTCTCCATGCAAAAAGTTCATTTGATTCAACACCGCCATTATTTTGGTTTTACTATCATAGAGAAGCTGTTGTGATACAAACGCTGCTTTGAAGATATTGCATCTGAAGACATTAAAAGAG